>LPNX010734652.1:780888-922969 GCA_001517045.1 Pseudotsuga menziesii
TAGGAAGAGGTTAATTAAATCCTTTATACCACCAGAATTCCTCCTCGAATGGTTCCTTAATTCGTTATTGCCGTATATAGCGAAGGGTGTTTCTACATTCAGAGTGTAGAATGAGGAATAAGTGATTTTTAGGGCACAGGAACTGGACCTGATTTATGCTCAGTTTGGTTTGTTATATGAGATCATTCCCAACGCTCCGTGTTCTAGTTTTGACCCAAAGTTAAACCTAGACCACATGCCGATGGCATTGGGTTGTGCGAGTGCTAAACCTGTAGATTCGATTGAAAAACAAGTTAGTCAATTGTCAATCAACCAATCTGCTTTGGGACAAGCCATGAATTCATCTCAACCCACCCAAACGACGAGTGTGCTTTTAGTACAATCATCGGACCAGAAGGGTAACCAACAGCCCTGATGGAATAAAAAGAAGGGTAAGAATAATTGTAAGGGTGGGAATAAGAACGAGAATGCTAATAATAATGGCAAGAACGCTCATGATGCTGGGGGGGACAAGTAAGCTAAACGTAAGGTTAAATTCCCTTGCAAGTTGTGTAAGGATGATCACCTCACTTACTTGTGCCCTCGTATCGATGAAGCTTCGAGATTCTTGGAACAGGGCCTAGCTGTGCTAACTAACCCTTTACCTCACAATCAAAATATGAACTCGAGGACCCATGATCAGTCTGGTGGTGATCAAGATCCACCGGAGGGTAGTGGTCATGGTTGCATTAACATGGTATGTGTTGCGAAAGTTGTGACTCGTGCGAAGGACTATGGTTCGTCACAACCCAGCCCAGGAGAGGAACCTGATCCACCAGGGTCTCCTTTGCGTATTGAGAAACCTATGGATAAACTTGAAGCTACACCTCACATTCCTAAGGGAGTCCTCAAGCGTTCTGGGCACAATCCTAATGCCCGAGCCACCCAGAACTATTCAATTGTGAAGGATTTGGGCCACAGTCCTTGTGCGATGTCTGCATTGGAAGTGCTTCAGAGTTGTCCTTCGCAAAGGAAGGCTTTGCTTTCTGCCCTTGGTGTGAATGATGATGATTCTTCCTCCATGATTAAATTTGAAACCGTAGGACTTCAGCCTCGCTTACCTTACTATGTGTCTCTTTTGATTCACGTAGAATGTCTTAACATGACCATTAAGCACACTATGATTGACGAAGGCCCTACCGCTTTTGTGATGTCTTTATCATGTTGGAAGGGTTTAGGTTCCCCTGAGCTGTCTAAATCAGCGACCATGTTAACTGCATTTGATGGGAGATCATTTAGGCCGCATGAGATCCTTCCTTTTTTTAAGGTCCATTTGGGAGGGAAGACTATTGCGATAGAGGTTGAGGTGGTTGATGCACCCCTTGACTACAATCTCTTGTTGGGTAGGAATTGGATCTATAGTATGCAAGCCGTTGATTCTTCCCTATTTCGTGTTGTATGCTTTCCATTTAACGGGAAGATAGTCACGATTGATCAAACGACATTCAAGAATCCATCTGTTACCGCATCTTCGGGAGCTTCAATCCCGATCGTTGGACACTCTCATCCGACAACTGGGAGTGTGGGTGTAGGCATGTATCCATCCCTCATGGGAAGCTTTAGTTATTCTACACCGATCCTTATGACAGGTTCTAGTTCCGGTGAGGCTTTGACATCTATGAGGACGGTTTCTTTTTGCACGAGTCATATGGAAGACCCTTGGGTTCTTCCTACACCAAGTACTCCGAGTGAGCCCATCGTGATGAACATGTCGTTGCCTGAAACTATGATAGCTTATCAAGCCAATCTTGAGTGTGTTGCAGAGCCTAGTCCTTCCTGTTCACGGACAGAGGAGGAGGACCCTTATGTGCTGCTAGCATGGGCATTGCAGTATTCTCACGCACATGACTTCCTTGATACTGTGTTCCCTTCATATGAAGTGATTATTGAGGCCATGTTGGGAGTTGAGCCACCATGGAAGGAACTCCATCATAGATCTTACTTTCTTCCCAAGATTGACTGCTTGGAGCGTGAGGAATTTAGGGTAGTTCTTAGTGAGAGAGTTGGTAATCCTATGATTCCATTAAGCTCTCCTGGTCTGAAGGCTGATGGAAACATGGAAAACATATTTTCAACGATTCCTATCAATATCTCTCACGATCTTGGTAGGATAGAGAATGTCTATATTGGGGCAGAATGTTCCCATGCTGAGATTCTAGAATACACTGAGCTATTCAAAGAATTTCATGATATCTTTGCTTGGTCTTATGACGAAATGCCAGGAATCGAACCTCGGATTTTCGAACACAAGATTAAGACTTATCCCAATGCTAAGCTTGGTTGACAACGTTTACGTGCAGTGAATCCTCAGAAAGCACCCGCGATTAAGGAAGAGATAGAGAAATTGTTGAAAGCTGGTTTTATCTATCCCATTCCCTTGACGGAGTGGGTTTCAAACCCCGTTCCTATGGATAAGAAGCAGGGAGCAATCCGCATATGTACTGATTTCCATGATTTAAATCGTGCTTGTCCTAAGGACAATTTCCCCATGCCATTTATTGATTAGATTTTGGATGAGTGTGCGGGTAGCAAGGTTTTTTCTTTTATGGACGGCTTTTCCGGATATAATCAGATACAAATTAAACCTGAGGACCAACATAAGACTACATTTATTTGTCCTTGGGGAACATTTGCATATTGAAAAATGCCTTTTGGCCTTAAGAACGTCGGAGCTAGTTTTCAGCGGGAAATGACCTTGATCTTCCACGATCTCAAGTCGATTATCGAAGTAATTTTGGATGACCTTGCTGCTCATTCTCGTATTAGAATGCATCATTCCTATCACTTGAGATTGGTATTCAAAAGATGTCGCCACTATTTGGTTAGGCTAAATCCTCATAAGTGCATATTTTGTGTGAAGTCAGGTCGCTTGTTAGGATTCATCGTTTCTAAAGAGGGTATAAGAGTCCACCCTTTGAAGGTTGAGGCAATACTTCAGTTGTCTCGCCCAAAAAATATTCGTCATCTTCAATGTTTGCAAGGCATGGCAAACTTCTTATGGAGATTTGTTGTTAACTTTGCCAATTTGACTAGAGGCTTCATGTGTCTTTTGAAGAAGGACACCACCTTTTGTTGGGATGAGCGAGCCCTAGCATCAGCCCCGGTGATTAGTCCGCCAGACTATAGCCATGATTTTCTACTTTATGTGTCTGTTTCCATGGAGACGATTGCGATGGGTTTGGTTCAAGAGGATGAGGAGCTCCAAGAGCATGTCATATACTATATGAGTTGGAACCTTATTGACACAGAGATTCGTTATTCTCATGTTGAGAATCTTGCCTTAGCTACTGTACATGCGGTTCAACGGTTGAGACATTATATTCCCCTTCGCCAGACCTTGGTTATAGCCCATGTCAATCCGTTTCAATTCATCCTCACTTGAAGGATGATTGGGGGAAAATATAATAAATGTATTGTCATCCTGCAAGAATTCGATCTCGAATTTGTTTTGGTAAAATCAAAGAAATCGTTAATTTTTGCAGAGCTTATATCGCATTTCCCAAGCGAGGCCGAAGAGTTGGTTTGTGAAGAAATGTTTGTCGATGAGAACATCTTCTTAATCTCAACTTTAGACCCATGGTATGGGGATATCATTATATATGTACAAACATTGAAGGTCCCTACTCACCTCTCACGGGATGAACGACAATGATTACGTCACATGTCTCAGAATTACCTCATAGTGGATAACACTTTGTATCGTCGTGGCGTAGATTCCATTTTATGACGTTGTTTAACTCATGAAGAGGCTGAGCTAGTGCTGAATGATTTCCATGGAGGGGTGTGTGGTGGTCATTTATCTGGGCTTTCTATAGCCCAAAAACTCTTAAGAGCGGGTTATTTCTGGCCGTCGATCTTTAAGGATTGTGTAGATGCGGTCAAGAGGTGCCACCCTTGCCAGGTGTTCGCACGTAATATGTGCTCGAAACCTGCCCCATTACATCCCACCATCACCACCAGTCCCTTCACTAAGTGTGGGCTTGATTTTATGGATTGCAACCCAGCTTCGGTTGGGGGGCATCATCATATCATAGTGGCTGTTGATTACTTCACGAAATGGGATGAGGCTATGCCTACAGTTAAATCCGACGGTGAGATAGCCGCACACTTCATATTCAACCAGATTATTACTCGGTTCGGGATTCCGAAAGAGCTTGCCACTGACCATGGCTCGCACTTTCAGAATTGTATGATGGAAGAGTTGGCATCAAAGTTAGGGTACAAGCAAGAGCATTCCTCCTCTTACTACCCTTAGGAAAATGGACAGGTAGAAGCAGTGAATAAATCCCTCAAATCCATTATCCAATGAACCATCACACAGTGAAAGCATAATTGGCACATCATGTTATATCCTGCTTTGTGGGTGTATAGAACTGATGTTAAGACTGCCACGTATTTTTCTCCATATCAACTTGTACATGGAGTGGAGTTGATATTTCCAGTTGAATGTGAGATTCCTTCTTTGAAGCTAGCTATAGAACTCTTACCAGACAATTCACCATTGGAGGAGCGTTTGGTCCACCTTGAGCAACTTGATGAATAGCGTCGAGATGCCTTGGTGGCTCTAGAAGTAAATAAATGTCATGTAAAGGTCCAGTATGATAAGTATGTCCATCCAAGGAGGTTTAGTGAGGGAGACTTGGTCCTTTTGTGGGATCAACCGAAAGAACCCTTGGGTGCAGGAAAGTTTAACCCCATGTGGCGTGGTCCTTACGTTGTCAAACATGTGTTAGAGAAGGGTGCTTATGAGTTAGTGGATTACAAGGGAACGGCCTTGGCGGAGCCTAGAAATGGGCTCTATCTCAAGAATTACTATGCATAATTTTCACCCAAGGCTGGTTATTGTTAATTATTGTATAGTTTACATAGTTAGGTCTTATCGTGATCGGGTTTGTGATTAGTTTCCATTTATTTTGGAAGATGTCAATGGAATCTTCCACCCACATAGGATTCACGGATGGTGCAAGCTGTCACACTCAACACTCAGCCTCTTCCACTTGGGTGATTTATACTCCTATGGGTCAGGTACTGTCTTCAGGAGGCATATGTCTACGGCCATATTCCAACAATGTTGTTGAATATAGTGCCATTATTGAGCTTTTATGGGATTCCATTTCACATGGTGTTCTTTCTCTTGAGGTACGTCTTGATTTGGAGTTAGTAGTGTCATAGCTTAAAGGTTTGTACCATGTTAGAGATCCGACATTACTAAGAAGATTCTTACGTGTGAGATTATTAGAATGACAATTTGACAATATAACATACATACATATTCCAAGAATTAATAATCAAGTTGCTGACTCATATGCTAACTATGTGTTAGATTGGCATTTGTTTCATACACAATAAATTCATCACAAACACAAATTTTTACACATGTAAATAAATAAACCGATCATCATAAGAGTTTTTATAAACATCCAAAATGTGTAAATACATAGTGTCATGATACAAAAATGGGGATCTCGAGCCACCAGAATATAATGCATAGTAATACAAAATGTGTCACTCCTAGGTCTCTAAGCCTGTGGAGGAGGAGGGGGTTGTGATCATGGAAGGTCACTACGGCTCTGGCTAGCCATCGGAATAATCGCACCCATGCTCATGGTACACCCACCAAATCACGCTGCATAGCGTCAGGCAAGTCCTTGAATTGCAACATGAGAACTCTATGTGTCAGCCTAACAAAGTTGGTATGAATTCTCTCGAGCGTTCGCTCCACATCCACACCTGTGATATCATCTCCTCTTCCCCTCTATCTATGATGAGGGAAGCCTTCAAGCCTCCATGGTCCCACATCTACATGCAAATGGTAGATGTCACTAGATATTGTCACCCAAAAACATGTCTTTTGATTTCATACAATTAGAAAACACAAAAAAATTAAATAACTCAAAAATTTAAAAAGAGGGTCATGATTCGTTACCTATGTCACCATATGCCGATCCTGGTGGTATTGGCATGTCTAGGTCCCCCGAGAAATATATCCCCATATAGGGGTAGTCATCGATGGCAGCTATCTGTCATTGCCACCATGGAAAGAAATCAGCTAGATAGGGGTTGGCCACCCTACCTCCCCCCAGTCTGCGCATAGCATCTACCCAACACCGTTGGGATGGATCTCAAACCCTGTGAAGAGGAACGTCAACTCTGGGGCTCAATCCTGGAACAAGCTCGAAGAAAAACGTGCTCAATATGCTGCTGAACCCAAAATTCCGCACTCTGCCCGCCTTACACTCACTGAGATGATGTTTCATGTTGCTCAGTAGTGTAGTGCTCCACTCATAGACCGCGGGTCTCATGCACTCCACTGCATAGAACATCAGAGGCTGCGAGGCCTGGTGGAGTGAAGCCAAGCTTGCTATCCTACCCAATGTCAGTAGAATGGCCTTTAGGCCCAGCACCTATATAGAGTTGGTTGGGACTTGACTCCCCACCTTCTCTGTGTTTGGATAGCAGTACACTGTAATGTACTCATTGATAGTCAGGCCACCTCCAAGCCCACCACGAGAATGAAGGTTCACTTCTTACCCCCGTTGGGAAAGTCTAGTAATAAAGCATATGTCCTCCACCTCTATGGTGAGGGACATCCCATCTATCTGGAAGGACTCAGAGTATGGATCCCAATAATCCCAGCATCTGCAATAGTCTTGGTTTGGCCCTCAAGCCACCAAGACACCAAAACTTGTAGAGTCCACATGCATGTAGCACTTGTTGAGCCATTAGATCGGCCCTTATTGCCTCCTCTACATCACCGTGTTCACGCTCTCTCCATTCTAGGACCATCTTGCACAAAAAATTGCAAGTTTTCCCATTAGATTACTCAAAAAACCTTATGCGCGGCCGCATACGCGACTGTTTTCCAAACTGCCGCATATGTACGCGGGTTTGGGGGTATTTTTCATGTATAGCCAGCCCTATATGCGGAAAAACCCTCGATTTCAACGTGGGCCGTAGTGCCTTTTTTAGTTTGGCCTAGAAACCTCAAATGACCATGGAATTTCATAAAAATTTCATTGAAATCGAAGAGAAGACCATGGGTAAGTACCTCGAAGAAATGGTAGTGGATTCTGCCAGCTGGATCTCTTGGAATTCACTGTTGAAAATCTAAGCTCAGTTGGGTAAAAATTTCAAATGTTTTATAATGTTTTGAAATATTTACTATTTATAGAATTTTTTCAAATTTTTACCCCCTTTCCTATAGTTTGGACTACTTCTAATCATTTTGGACTGTTTTTGACCTAATTTATGATGTAGGAGACCTTTTCAAGTGCCGTTTCAGCCGTTGGATTCACCTGTTCGTGCCGATTTCAGGTATCATGTCTAAACTAGCATATAGGTTAGGTTTTATCACCATTTGCATTTTGCATGACCTTATGACCATTTCATCATAGCCTTAGGTACAAACCCACTCTATTATGTCACGGAACCTTCTTGCTATTTTAGAAGTGGCATGATATGAGTGGTAGAGCTTGAACTTACATGGGTACCCTAGTTAGCACCTTATTTGTATTTGGTGTCCATGCTGACGTTTTGTCTTTTAGGGTGTGGGAGTCCGTTGTATAGTATTGCTATGACATTTCGCAAGAGCCTCATACTCCTCTTGATCTTTTTGCTGGCCTATTTCCCTCAGGACTCCCATATGTCAAGTTGTAATTGCATTATCATGAGATTTTTCTGCCTTATTGAGCTTTATGCCGGCTTCCCTGACATTGCGTTTCATCCATATATCCTGAGCTTGTCTCATGTCTAGCCATGCAGAGCCATTTTATATATCCTTTGCAGCTTGATTCCCTTTTTACTGGGAGGGGATTTTTCTCGAGTGTCGATATCCTACACGTGTCCTTGCATTGAGCATAGGTGTTATAGCTCAAAGAGACACTTCTCTACCTATGATCACTTTCCCATGATTCCGTCGCATGTCGACATTTCCATGACGACACTTCATGAAAGTCATTGAAAGTCACTGAAAAAATACCTATCTTGGAGGACCCATATCTTGAGTTCTATAATTCCGTTTGACCTCATTTCTACACCGTTGGAAAGGTATTTCAGTTAGATAAAACTTTCTAGAAGACACCAAAGTCTGAAAATGCCCAGAAATACCCTTAAAATGTGTATTTTGTGTATTTGCGACTCTCCTTAAGGGATAGTCGCGAATCATACGTGAGCTTCGTGTTTTACAAGTCGTGAATGTTTTTATTCGCGGGTTGCTCTTGTTGAAACTCGCGAGTCATTCATGGGTTTTCCTCCTTCATAGTCGCGAATAGGTTTCTTAACATTTAAACATAAAACATGCCTTTTCGGATTAGTTTGGGTAGTTATACAACTAACTCCTTCAGTTGTAACCACTTTGTCTTTGCCCCTATCTCTTCTTTAAGCATATAAATAGAGGTAGGGAGGTCCATGAAAGTGGGACTTGGAATTTATGCATTGTTATGCTGGAGGAATTGGGACTCTCTTTGTCCACACCTTTTCCCTGGAGGTCTTCCCCTTGTGTTGCAGAGCTTGGAGGTTGAGTTCTTTGGAGAAGAGAAGCAGCAGAACCAGATCAAGGTTTCGTGAGGTGCCAAACTTGAAGAGAAGGTATAGTTGTACTTGTTTTCAAGATTAATAAAGATGTGATGTCCTTCTTCTTCCCAAATCATTGTTCAATGTGTGATTGAATCTCTGTTTATGATCAGATTATGATGTTAATCAGATTATTACTTCAGATTTATTTGATTATCATTTCTTTATATGTGATCATAATGGTTTGAGGAAGGTATTACTTGTTTTGCAGGTCTCTTGGAGCGAGAGGAGCAAGAAGAAGATTGAAGAGAAAGCTTGGACCAGCCTTCAGTTATTCAGGTGTGGACCTTTCTCATCTCTGATCTTGCTTATATATGCTTGCTGAACATTGTGCATCTCTCTTTCAACCCCAGTACGTTGATGGCCTCTTAAACCCTAGCCATAGGATACTTTCCTTTACAACAGAACCGGCGACTCCACTGGGGAAAGCCTTGTCTGTTTGGGGTTTCTCTTGATTTTTTTCATCTTTTTGCATTGTTTTAGGTCCTTCTTGCCACTTAGGAACACCTTATCAGTCTGATTACACACCTCCCCTACCTTGCTAAGGCAGTTTTCTGACCTTTTTTGAGATTTTTACACCTATTCGCGGGTTGTTCTTCTGAACAGTGGCGAATACAAGTTTGCATTCGCGGGTTGTTCTATTGAACAATCACGAGTCATTCGCGATTTGCCCTTATAGACAGTCACGAATGCCTCTTTAAACAGTGTTTTTTCCTCTTTTGTGATTTTTCTTCTGTTTGAAGGTGTTTTGGGTAGGTCTGTTAGGGTCCTCTGCAGGTGCATGACTCTAGGGAGTTAGTGTCATACTTTTTGCTTGTTCTCTATCTATGTGGTAAGCCTTTTTATAGCATTAGGGTTTGTTCTTTGCTCTTTCCCCCGTCTCCTTTGCTTGGTTTGATTTTTGGCCTATGTTTCTGATCAGCCTCTGTTAGTGATCTTTGTTTGATTTCAGAAGCTTGTTGGTGTTCATTTCCTTCTTGTTTTGTTGGTTAAATTCACCTTGCCAAAATAGTAGACTTGTCTTTTATACAAGCCTTCCTTTCCAAGTAGGGTTTATACTGACTTTAGAGCACTCTAGAGTTTGTTTGGTGGTTGTTTAGCAGAGTTCCTTTTTCTTTGTTCTTGTTATCTGCATGCTTTTTCTTTATAGGTAGTTTTTCTTTTGCCTTTATAAAAGAAAATTAAAAAGAACTTGTTTTTTGCTGCTTGTCCCCCCCCCCCACCTCTTTATTTGGCTTGACCTTGTTGGACAAGGTACTGAGCAACCTTTGTTTGTAGGTCTAGATTGATGCTTGGGACTTCTTGACCTTTGTTTATATCAGTATTATTTGCTCAGTCTCTTCATTCCAAAGTTGTTGGCTTGTGTATCTTTGTGAGCCTTCCTTTCAAGAGAGGTTTATATCTAACTTTAGGGAGACCTAGAGTTTGTTTGTGGGGAGTAGAGTAGTTGTCTATTTTCTTTGCTTACAGTAATTGTTTGCATTAGTTCATAGGCTGATTTTTTCTTTTGCAGTTATAAAAGAAAAAGACAAAAACATATGTTTGATTTATGTGCATGTAGATTAGGTTGTTAGTCTAGATTGCATGGCATATCATTGTTTTTGAAAAAAGAAATATAAAAAGATTTTGTTCTTTTTGGCTTTTAAGTTTTCTATTTGAAAATATAAAGAGAATAGTTTTTTCTTTTTGCATTTCATATCTCTTTGCTTAGTCATTTTGTTTCAATTTTGAGTCAAAACACCACATAAGATTCATGCCATTTACCCTCTGACTAAGAACAGTCCTTAAAATAAACGATATAATTTAAAAAATTATTAGTAAGTTTTATTTTATAGAGTCATACACGTACTATCTTAGGCTAGGCTTGTGGGATAGGGAGTTTAAACTCCCCACAAGTGTTAAATCTCAGACGTAGTTGGCCAATCACTAGGTAAATCCTTTTCTACATTGATTGTATCTGGGAAGCTCCTCTCAAATGGGAGTTAAGCACTAGGCCGCGTGGAGGCTTGGACAGAGGAGATAACCCTTTGAATCCTTGTCAAAACGTAACTCAGGACTTTTACACATTTGGGGATTCTGTCCTAGACAGAGTTTCGGGCTCAGCTACCCTGCCCATGCGTACGAGTTCGGCTGACGATTGTCCCCCCAGACTGTCAATTTAGTTAAGGTAGCCTCTAGTCTCTTTGACATCTAGGGTTCATACACAGGTACACCGGAAGGTTATTTCTGGTTGACCTTGGACGGGCTTGGAAGGTAACCCTTGTGAAAAGTGCAGGAGGGTGGTGGGTGATTCCTTCGCTTGTGCCTGAGAACCACCTCTAGGACGCCAAGTAATCATTCATCATATTTCTTCTGGAAAGTATATCTTATACCTGTTTGTCTGTTTGGATTTAGGAATTTTTAGTGAGTGCTGTGTGGTTTGTCTGTACTTAGTGTGCCTTTATGTGTATGCTTTGTAATTTTGGTTGCTTATCAACCTTAGACTTTGTCTCTTGTTTTGAAACTATGGATAACACCCCTTTGAACACCAACCAAGAGATCCCCATGATGGGAGCTCCTTGTCCTATTCCTCTCACAGGGAATGTTGGTGTTCCCTTGATGGCCACCTTGAATCTTCTGGGATTCACCCTAGGGCTACCGGTGTGGTTTTTTTCCACTCCAACTGTCCTGAATGCTCCTGATGCTTCTCAAGTAAGCTCCTTATATCAAGGGCATCAAAACACTGCTTCCCCTTCACCTGTAGTTAATTCTCCTCCTCCTTCTACCTCATGCAGTGAAAGTACTGATACTAGTAACCGACGGTCTAAAAGGAGTAAAAGAAAGGAGAAATAGGAAGAAAGCACATAAGCAAGGGGGCACCCGTTCAAACTCTGCAAGTCAAGTTGAACTTCACCACCCAGCCTCTGTTGTTCATGCTGGGGGCACCCATCCAACCTCTGCAAGTCATGTTGGATCTATCCATCCAGCCTCTGTTGTTCACGTTGGTGGGATCCTTCCAACCTTTCCAGGTCATGTTGGGTCCTCTCACTCAACCTCTGTTGTTCAAGCTGAGTGCATCCGTTCAACCTCTGGTGTTCAAGTTGAACCTACCCATTCAACCTCTGCAAGTCAAGTTTATATTCACCATCTAGCATATGTTGATCATGATGGTAGGATCCTTCCAACCTTTTCAGGTCATGTCGGATCCAGTCTCTTAGCCTCTGTTGTCTATGCTGAAGACACTCGTTCAACCTCTGGTTTTCAAGTTGAGCCTCCCCATCCAAACTCTGTTTTTCAAGTTGGACCTATCCATCCAGCCTCTGGTGGTCACGCTGGGGGCACACACTCAACTGCTGCAAAGCATGTTGATCCTAACCATTCAGCCTCTGCTGTTCATGTTGATGGTGCCCGTCCAACCTCTGCAAGTCATGTTGGATCCAGTCTCTCGGCCTCTACAAATTATGCTGGGGGCAGTCTTTCAACCTCTGTAGTACACGCTGAATTTTTTTTGTCAACCACTACGAGTCATGTTGACACTGTTGAAAAGACTATCCGTTCAAAACGCAAGCCCAAGTTTCATTGTAAGCTTTGTGAGGGAGACCACCTTACTTATAAATGCCCTTCTATTGCTGAGGTGCGAAGAGTTTGGATTCATGGTCATCCCATTTTTTAACATTATGGAGTCTCTCAACAACCAGCCTCTCTTAGTGAGGTTGGACCCAGTCACCCAGTCTTTGTTGTTCATGCTGGGGGCAAACTCTCATCCTCTGTAGGTCATGTTGAGAGAAAACAGTCATCCACTACTAGTCATGTTGACTCAGTTGAGAAAACTGGTCGTTCGAAGCATCATCTTAAGTTCCCTTGTTTGCAATGCAAGG
Source organism: Pseudotsuga menziesii (assembly GCA_001517045.1). Taxonomy (NCBI): domain Eukaryota; kingdom Viridiplantae; phylum Streptophyta; class Pinopsida; order Pinales; family Pinaceae; genus Pseudotsuga; species Pseudotsuga menziesii. The sequence goes on from LPNX010734652.1 coordinate 793,356, forward strand.
GAGATCACCTTACTCATCTATGCCCTGCTATCCCAGAGGTGTGAAGAGTGTGGTTCGAGACTCATGGATTTCAGTCTTTTCAACACCCTATAGTTTCTCAACAACCTACTCAACCTTCGGTTGATCAAGTGGTCAAACCAATCTCAGATTTGGTCGATCCCACTCTTCTTTCGGAGAGTGATCCTAATGTGATTGAACCAATGTCATCTTTGGTCAATCCCACTCTCCCTACAGAGAGTGACTTTCATGAAGCAGTTGAATCGATTCCAGTATCGATCAATCCCACTCTTCCTCCGGAGAGTGATGTGTCTACTAGTTACATTCTCTTCACTACCAGTTCAGAACTTAATGAACAAGGGGGCACTAAACTTGCTTCATATAAACCCCCACCAAGCTCTCGGATTGCTTCCTTTGATTGGGATAGCCTAGTTGAGCCGCACCTTCCTTCCCATGCACCTTTCCAAATAAAGGTCAAAGTTGAACCCTATACGATTGCTCGTTGTATTGTTGATGAAGGGGCATCAGTTAGTATTTTGTCTGCTCGTGCTTGGCGAGGTATGGGATCTCCCAGCCTTGTGTCGACTGCTAGTCAGTTACTGGCATTTGATAGAAGAACTTGTGTAGCCTTGGGAATTCTTGCTCAAACTCCTGTTACTTTCGGTGGGAAGACCGTCTTAGTTGACTTCATGGTGATAGAAGACCCCTTGGACTTTAATATGCTCCTTGGACGTGATTATGTCTATGCCATGCAAGCTGTGGTGTCAACATTCTTTCGTGTGATGTACTTTAATCATGGCAAAGAAATTGTCACTATCGATCAGTTGGATTTTCTTGATCCTTCTCCTGACCCAGCTAGAGACCAAGTCTTTCCTTTATTGGTTCCGAGTGTTTCTGTAGACACTACCCCACCACAGGTGAACTATGTGGCCTCTTGTCTTTTGTGTTCAATTGCTACTGAGAAGCAGCCTCTGTTTTCATGCTTACCTTCTCAGGACTTGGTCCCAGCAGTTGAACTGGTGAGTCATCCTATACAGACTGTAGAGTCTTCTCTATACTCTGTCGATCCATTTGAAAGTTTAGACATGTGTCCTATCTCGGATGATCTCCTTCCTTTAAATGAAGTCTTCCTAGAGTCTTTGATACAGTCTGACCTTCTTTTGGATGTTGGTTCCATTGTGACTAAGTCTAACCCTGATTTTCCTAGTAAGCCTGAAATTTCTTCTTATATTGGTCTTGTTGAGTCTTTTGACTCTCCTTTCGAGCAGAAAGTTAGTGATCCTGATGAGTTTGATTTTTCTTCTGAATTTTTCGATTCCTTGGATATTGAGTTTGTTCCTGCAAACTCTATCTCCCTTGTTGATTTTTTCTTTCCTTCTGAGGTTGATCTTATTGATTATAAACCCTCTAGCCTTGGTGCTATAGAATCTTCTTCAGTTGATTCTACCTTGACTTTTCCTTTTATAGAAGATAGCAAAGTCACATGTGTTTCTGCCAAAGTGACCCACATTGTATCGTTTCTTCTGAATATGATCCTGATGTTGTTGTTTCTTGGAGACAGGATTCTTAGTTGGATTCACAACTGTTTACTAGCCTCACCTTATTGTTCAAGTCGTAATTGCATTTGCATGTGCCCTGCTCGCGCTTATGAGCTTGATTCCGGTTTCCATGCTTTTAGCTCGTTGTATAAGCCCTCATCTTTGTTCTCATCACCGCTCAGCCTTGTATCATTTTACCTTTGCAACTTGACACCCTTTACCTTGAGGAGACGTTCCCCGAGTGTCCTTATCTTGCTCACTTTCCTTGCATTATGCATAGGTCTGTTCCTTGCGCTTGGAACTAGTTTCGCCTACCTATGACACTCGTCTCCTCACATTTAGAGCATTCTTTCTGCTCTCCTTCGAGCTCATTAAAAACAGTAAGGAGGCCACCAGTTGACTTTTCTGGACTCATTAAAACTTCACGGGAAATATTTTGAGTTTCTTTAGGCCCAAGTCTGACTCCTCAAAATAGACTTGAATGCCGAGTAAACTTGTCCATTCGGGCCCGTTAAGAATATGTGAATGGACATCCACATTGGTGGTAGGTTATCTCTTTTTCGGACCATGTGGAATAATACGAGAAAGGAACACTCTCTTTTCTACTAAATTGAGAAGAGTATTCTTAGGCATAGGTTTATCTCTTTTCCAGACCTGAGGGACTAAACTTACGGAAAAGGAACTTTCTGTATGAGCTTAGTTTTCTCTTTTTCGTGCTCTGGACCAAAACATGAAAAATATTTTGAGTGTGCTTTATGTTTTTGTCATGCTCGTTAAACCCTAAAGAACAAAGCATCGAGTTTATTGTTGTAAGCTCCATTTCTCGTAATCAAATGGATCTTTCCGAGTGATCTTTCCTTCCTTCACACTCATAAAACGCAGGCTATATGCTGCTTTTGAAGGAGCGGTGGGTAGGTGGTAATTTAACCTTTTTCGGACCTTCCTGACTAAGTACAAAAAATGTGTTCCTTTTATTCTTTGGAAGTTAAGAGAGTTCTTCTTTGGTTTGTTTTATACTTTTTCGGCCTCATGAGACTAAATTGTACGAAAAAGGACCCCCTTGGAGTCTTCTTTGGAGTTTTCAGACTCCCTAAACTATGAAAACACCGTCGAGCATGTACTAGTTCGGGCTTGTAAAATCCACGAATTAATGCCTTATCAAGCATTCTTCTTTATTTTCTTCGAGCTTGTCAAAAAATGAAGATGGTCCCGAGTTTGCTTTCTTGGACTCTGTAAACCTTTACAAGAAAGAGGGGAAGGAGAAGGTTTATTTCCATGTCTTTTTACGTCATGGCAGCAAGTCTTGTTTCCTTGAACAAAGCACCAGTTTTGAGTCTATCAACAGTCGGGTCCTAGTCTTTTGACCTTATCCTGATTCAGAGTTTTCTTACTCCTCCAGTTGGTCTCTTTTCCAATTATATGGGGAATTTGTCAATGTCTCCTACATTGCAGATTTGTTTCGTTGGTCCTTTTTGTGTCAAAAGGTACCCAAGTCACTTTTGTGTCATGCTCACTATTCAAGGATTAAACCTTTGTCGGCCATTCTGCAGTTGCCTTGACCTTTTGTGTCGGCCATTCCCTGGTATCAGTTCATTACATCATGTCTTCAACGGTCCTTTTTGTGAAATTCAGTACCAATTCCAGATCCAATTTGTCTTTGACTTACCTCATGTTGGATGATGAAGGATGCCTTAATGTCTTCCTTCCAACGGATCTCTTCCTATCGACTGCAACACCTCTTGCTATGGGAACGAGATTTAGAGTTTTATGACAGTACCTTGGGAATTGTTGTCCTCAATGGAAATTTCCCTCGCTATTGGGTAGTGGGGATACCTTAGTGTCTCCTACTCAATGGATTCTTCAAGTGTTCGACTTCAAGTCCCTGTAATCACACTTGTTAGAATGTACTAGGTACCTTGGGGAACATTTTCATTAATGGTGGTTTCCCTCGCATTTGTTAACAGTTTTCATTATTGACCGGTAATCAAACAACTTCCTCCATGTTCGACTTCAGCTCTTTTATTTGCATGGTTAGGATTCGTACCTTTTTTGGGCGGTTTGGATTGAAGATCTTGGGCCGACAGTAGCATTGTCATTTTTGCTATTGCCCGAGTTGCGCAAGACCTTGTTATCTTTATATGACATTTTTGCCGAGACATAGATCCACCTTGTATTTTTGTGGCTATGATCGATTGTCGAGTATGGATCCACCTTGTTCATTTGTGGCCATGACTCCTTTAGATTTGATATGGCGCCTTTTTGCATATTGAGCGACCATTATAGTTTCATCAGTTATACATATGCTGGATCCTCCTATATTTATGGCGATGTTCTGTATATGGACATGTATGTGCCAAAGATCAGTTTTTTTGACATTTATCTCTCTTTCGGGTACCTTTGTTCGAGCCTTTTGATCTTGGTTTCTCTGCTCTCTCCATACTCAGCTCTTTCCTTTATAATGTATTTCAGCTATAGTCTTCCCCTCTAACCTCACACATTAGGGGGCATCTGTTATAGCTAAAAATGACACTTCTCTTCCTGTGACCACTTTCCCATGATTCCGTCGCATGTTGACATTTCCATGACGACACTTCATGAAAGTCATTGAAAGTCACTGGAAAAACACCTATCTTGGAGGACCCATATCTTGAGTTTCCTAACTCCTTTTGACCTCATTTCTACACCGTTGGAAAGGATTTCAGTTAGCTAAAACTTTCTAGAAGACACCAAAGTCTGAAAATTCCCAGAAATACCCTTAAAATGTGTTTTTGTGTATTCATGACTCTCCTTAAGGAATAGTCGCGAATCATACGTGAGCTTCGTGTTTTACAAGTCGTGAATGTTTTTATTCGCGGGTTGATCTTGTTGAAACTCTCGAGTCATTCGCGGGTTGTCCTCCTTCATAGTCTCGAATAGGTTTCTTAACATTTAAACATAAAAACACACCTTTTCAGATTAGTTTGGGTAGTTATACAACTGACTCCTTCAGTTGTAACCACTTTGTCTTCGCCCCTATCTCTTCTTTAAGCATATAAATAGAGGTAGGGAGGTCCATGAAAGGGGGACTTGGAATTTATGCATTGTTATGCTGGAGGAATCAGGACTCTCTTTGTCCACACCTTTTCCCTGGAGGTCTTCCCCTTGTGTTGCAGAGCTTGGAGGCGGAGTTCTTTGGAGAAGAGAAGCAGCAGAACCGGATCAAGGTTTCGTGAGGTGCCAAACTTGAAGAGAAGGTATACTTGTACTTGTTTTCAAGATTAATAAAGATGTGATGTCCTTCTTCTTCCCAAATCATTGTTTAATGTGTGATTGAATCTCTGTTTATGATCAGATTATGATGTTAATCAGATTATTATTTCATATTTATTTGATTATCATTTCTTTATATGTGGTCATAATGGTTTGAGGAAGGTATAACTTGTTTTACAGGTCTCTTGGAGCGAGAGGATAAAGAAGAAGATTGAAGAGAAAGCTTGGACCAGCCTTCAGTTATTCAGGTGTGGACCTTTCTCATCTCTGATCTTGCTTATATATGCTTGCTGAACATTGTGCATCTCTCTTTCAACCCCAGTACGTTGATGGCCTCTTAAACCCTAGCCATAGGATACTTTCCTTTACAACAATAGGTATGTTCCACTACCTGGAACTAGTTTGTTTTCCCCTATGACATTCGCCTCCTCCTAGTCTGTAACTATAAAGCAGTTTTATTCTTTTTCAAGCTTTTTAAATATTTGAAAAAGTCCAAAAAAAATCAAAAAACCAAAAAGTCGAACAAGGAAAGATGTTATCTTTGGCAGCTATCGAGTCGTGTTGCCTTTGAACAGAGCACTATATATCACATCCATTAGTTGGGTTTATAGTTTGACTTTAGGAGCTGTACTTGTTTATCTGAGTTTATCTCCACTGACTGGTTAAGATTCCAGTCCCTATGGAGCCTTTGTCGATGCCTCCTATGTCGCAGAGATGTCCCAGTTTGTATATCGAGTCTATGCTACCTTTATTCAGTCACCATTCACCGTTATGCTCTTGTTCGAAGGAAGTTGAAACCTAAGTTGACCATTCCTCAGTTATATTGACTTTGCATGTCGGCCATTCCGGGTACAGTTATTGGTTCGTGCACCTTATGATCGAGTCCTTCCACATTATATAGCTTTGCTAAGTACCTTGTGTTGGATGATGGGGAATGCCTTAATGCCCTCCTTCCAATAGATTTCATCCCATTGAATTCAGATCATTTATTCTGGGATTAAAATCTAGAGTCATTTTGAGTGCCTTGAGACTTGCATTCATCAGTGGTAGGTTCTCTCGCCATCGACAGTATTTGGGAATACATCAATGTCCCCTGATCGATGGATCCTCTCAAATGTTCAACCTCAACACATTTATTCACACTTTTTGGTTTGCACTCTAGTACCTTGATTCCCATTTTCATTATCAGTGGGTGATCTCGCGTCTGTTAACAATATACATTAATGACCGGTAATCAAACGATGGACTACTATGTTGGACCTCGACAACTCTATTCACATAGTAGGACATGTACTCGTAGCGGTTTGTGTAGAATACCTTCCAGATTAGTGGCATCTCTTATATGATACCTACTTGATCGTGCTAGTGTTCATGAGATTTCAGCTCTCGTGACTTGATTCCAGTATTTGTCAGACATTTCCAACTATTATGGAGATCTTGATCCATTTTATATCTTCAGTTATTATGGAGATCATGGTCCTTTGTATATATTCATCATGGATATTCTGATCTATGTATATTGTACATGGCGATGACCACTTATGTGATATCTTATATCATGCCTATTCATGGCCATTGTACTCTTATGTATCTGGGACTGCTATATGTATTTGCAGTTATGTGCAGAGTTGTATAAATTTACTATGCTAGTTGGGTGGCTGGTCTTCCATTTGGGATTCTTCATCACTCCACTTCTGGGATGGAATTATAATGTATTTTGGCCATCGTATGACCCCTCTGACCTCACACATTAGGGGGCATATGTTATAGATGATTTTACCACTCCAGGTGAATCACACATGTATGGCCTTTCGCCTGTCCCTCTACAGACTCCTTGGACCCCTTGGACCATTTTTGGTCCTTTGATGTTTGCTAGACCATCCCTAAAAACATGTGTAAATCCATATACATGACTTTTAAACCCTTAATCGCGTATATACATGAGTTTGACCACTAAAACCGCATACATCAGGATGTGTACAAAATCCAAATCCTTTTGGATTTTTCCTTGACATGGATCTGACTCACTTGACTCCTGGACTTCCATATGCCTTGAGATCACTCGGATTCGACCTTTCATTACCCCTTTGAAAATGTATATCAGGAACTCTTTGGTACATTGAAGGTATAAGAGAGAATTGAGAGCAAAGAAACTATAGTCCATTGTTTCCTGAACTTATGCTTGAGTCTGCATCCCTTTGTCCCTTGGAGCAATTTTGTGTTCTTCCCAAGCTTGCCTTTTGCTTGTGAGCTTGCTATCGAGAGATGGAGGATTGAAGTGGTGGAGGCCCAAGTGGGGGATTCAGTTTGTCCGATTCACAGACGTGCCAACAGAGGTTGTATCCATTGTAATCTCTAATTTTATAATAATAGAAATATATTTTCCTGTCCAATAATGTATGTTTGAATGAATATTTTATCCATTGGATGATTTCAAATGCTTATACATTGTTGATTATATATTCTAGAATAGATCTAACACCAATATATATAGTATGCTTGTATTGTTTACTTGTTGTTGAAGAAGTAATTTATCAATTCAAGCTGATGTTGGAAAGCTCAACGGGGATCTAGTTCAACCGTCCGGAATAAGGTACGAGGTCTGATCCTTTAGTGTTAGATATTTAATTTCTATTGCATATTGGAAAGGATTGATTTTTGGATTCAAGCTGTCTGTTGTGGTACCCCAAGCCATAAGAATTTCTCTCCGTAACAGAAGGTCTTCTAGAAATTCATGATGGAGTCTGCAAAGGATGTGCGAAAGGAAAGAACAAAAATAAGACATTTCCAAGTAGCAAGAGCAAGGAAAAAGGAATCTTGGAAATCATTCACTCCGATGTATACCGTCCTATGTTATCAAGTTCATTAAGTGGGTATGTATACTATGTTTCTTTTAGTGATGATTTTTCTAGGAAGACATGGATATACTTCATGAAGAACAAAGATGAGATATTTAGCTAGTTCAAGGAATTCAAAGCCTTGATCGAGAACCACACAGAAAAGAAGATCAAAACCTTTTGATCAGATAATGGTGGAGAATTCACATCAAATGAATTCAAAGCATTATGCAAAGATTCAAGGATTAAGAGGGAGTTAACTACTCCATATAATGCACAATAGAATGGGGTTGTAGAAAGGAAGACTTAGAACGATCATGGAAGCTGCAAGGGCTATGCTTCATGATCAAGATCTTCCCATGCATCTATGGGAAGAAGCTTCCAGAACAACAATGTATTTACAGAATCGTACTCCACAAAGTACTCGAGAACAAGACACTTGAAGAAGTCTTTTTCTACAAGCAACCAGAAGTCAACCATATTAGGATATTCAGCTGTCCAGTGTACATACACATTCCGAAAGAAAAGAGAAAAATGTTAGATCCTTCAGGAAAGAAGGGTATATTTGTGGGATACTCTGAAATCTCGAAGGCTTACAGAATATACTTCCCAGGATTCAAGAATATTGACATCAGCAGGGATGTAAAATTTGTCAAAGACTCAGCTTACAACAAATCCAAAAAGAGACCTGCTGAAGAACCTGAAGAAACAGAAGCACCCAGAATTCATGATGCAGCCATGAACGAATAAATTTAAGAAGAAGATCAAGAAATAGAAGAACCTAAAGAACTTGTACATCCACCTCAGGAGAAGAATCCTCACAAGAGGAAACTTGCTTGGGTATGAGAAGCTATCCAAGGTGCAGAAAGATATGAGGCTCCAGAAGAAAATCACAGAGAAAGGAAAAGAACCAGGTCCTGTTCCGGTTATGTATCCCTACTATGTGACATTATGGATAAAGAACCTTCCAACCATGAAGAAGCGACAGAGAAGAAAGAATGGAAGAATGCTATGATCGAGGAGTATCAATCGATCATGAAGAATGATGTTTGGGATGTTGTCCTAAGACCAAAAGGGAAGTCTATTGTAACTTCCAAATGGATCTACAAAATCAAGCATGCTGTAGATGGTAGCATAGAAAAATATAAAGCAAGATTTGTGGCTCATGGCTTCTCCCATAAAGAAGGAATAGATTATGAAGAAACGTTTGCACCTGTAGCCAGATACACTTCCATTCGATCAGTTTTTGCTATGGCTGTAGTGATGAAATGGAATATACACTAGATGGATGTCAAGACTACCTTCTCGAATGGTGTAGTAGAAGAGGAAGTGTATGTGGAGCAACCACTTGGTTTTGAGACACATGACAGGGAGACTCATTATTTATTTGATCTCCAGTTGGATGCTACTTGTATATATTGCAACAACTCGAGTTGTGTGAAGTTGTCTGAGAACCCAGTGTTCCATGACAAGTAAAAGCATATCGATATCAAATATCACTATATCAGGGATATGGTGCAGAGAGGAGAAATGAAGCTCCAATATGTTGTAACAGACGAACATATAGCTGATGTGTTGATGAAGCCATTAGCCAGAGTGAAGTTTGAATACTTCAGGGAGAAGCTTGGTGTTATCCAGATCGAGGTTTCCTCTAAAGGGAAGGGATGATTCCATGAGCCATTCTGACATGGTGAGAGGAGTGGTTCCTTATATGGTCAGATGTAAGAGCTGAGCCATGCTATCATGGTGAGAGGATTAGTTCCTTCCATGTCAGATATGAGTGCTAAGACATTCTGAGGTGACTATGGGATGCGTTCCCACATGATTAGATATAAGTGTTGAATGCCATTATTTGAATGGAGGCATCTATTCAATTACCAGGAATACTCAACCTAGAGCCGAGGGCCATTATGATGTGACTGTGGGATGTGTTCTCACATGATCAGATGTAAGTGCAGGGCCATTCTAATGTGACTGTGGGATGTGTTCTCACATGATCAGATGTAAGTACAGAGCCATTCTGAGGAGACTGTGGGATTTGTTCCTACATGATCAGATATAAGTGTTGATCCCTTCTAGCATGGTTGCAGGATTTGTTCCCTACATGGCTGGATATAAGTGTTGAGCCATTCTAGCGTGGATACGGGATGTGTTCCCCACATGGCTGGATATAAGTGCTGATCCCTTTTGATATGGTTCTTGGATGTGTTCCTCCCATGGTCAGATATAAGTGCTGAGACCTTCTGATATGGTTCTTGGATGTGTTCCTCCAATGGTCAGATATAAGTGTTGAGCCCTTTTGACATGGTTCTTGGATGTGTTCCTCCCATGTTCAGATATAAGTACTGAGCCTTCCGATATGGTTATTGGATGTGTTCCTCCCATGGTTGGATGTAAGTGCTGAGCCTTTCCAGTATGGTTCTTGGATGTGTTCCTCCCATGATTGGATGTGAGTGCTGGGCCTTTTTGACAGGGTTGTGGGATGTGTTCCCACATGTCAGATGTGAGTGTTGGGCATGCCCTTTTGACATGGTGTTGGATGTGTTCCTCTCATGGTCAGATGTAAGTGATAGGCAGGCCATTCTGACTTAGGGTCAAATGTGAGCGCTAAAGAGGACCTACATGAAGGCTAGGCCTACAACCAGCATGAAAAAGAGATGGCTCTATAGAACTTCCCGTGACGAGAAGAATCAAGAGATAGCACAAGTGATGATGACCTAGTGATGATCTAGTTCGAGTGATGATCTAGATCCAATGATGATGATCCAGATCGAGTGATGATGATCTAGATCGAGTAATGATGATCCAGTAGTGATGATCCAGATCCAGTGCTGATGATCCAGTAGTGATGATCCAGATCAAGTGATGATCCAGATCCAGTGATGATGATCTAGATCGAGTTATGATCTAGATCCAGATGAATATGGTTTGAATATGAAGATGATGAGGAGTCGATGATGATCCAGATGATACAAAGAAGAAGACTTGTGCTGATAAATTGTGTCGAGAGAATATATTCCTAGTTAAGAGTGAGTTTTGATGTATTTGTAAATTTGAAATGTATTCACCTGTATATCTTATGTATTATACCTCAATGTTTATTCTGGAAAGTGTCTGTAATGTATTGAAGTCATGTCATGCCCCGATGTGCCTATCGAGAGATTCAATAATGTAAACAAGTCATGTCAAGTCATTGTGGGTAACCCTCCTATTGATCAAGGGTTAAATTCCTTGCAATTGTGGGGCCCTAGGGTTATTAGACTCTCCTAGAGAAGTCGGACCTAGTGATTTATTGTCAAGTCATAAATTAGTATAAATAGAGAGTGAGCCTCTCTATTTATCACACATTCACTCACACTGAGTTCTAGCGCATAATTGAGAGAGAGGAAGTTGTTGGGACAAGAAAGAGTCAGACTACTGTTGTCAGGAGATCATCTTACTATTTTTGGGGTTTTGTTTTTGGTGCTGATTCTATCTCTAAGGAAGTTGCGGGGTTTTCTCCTTTATGTTTTCTCTGAGGAAAAACATTGTGTTCATTGTCTCTTATGTTTGATTGCTATTCTTGTTATTTTCTCAGTTAAAGATCCTAATATAATGCTAGCTTAAATGCTAAAAATCTAACAACCCAGGACCATTCATTACATTTCCACCACAATCAAATGTGTATCCTATTGTCATCTCTCCATACCCATATCATCTCATCATCGCACACAGATCATAGCCCGGATGCATACCAATGGCCACCTTCAATCTATCAACATAGGAGCATGCTAAGACTCATTATGTCTCAATGATGATGTATGATTACCACTATATAAGAATCACCTAGGAGCACACCAAGTACATTATGTCTCTCCACCATAAAACCATGTTCTACCAACATAGGAGCACACAAGGACTCACTACGTCTCGACGACAAATTACTTATACCACTATACGAGAATCACCTAGGCACACACCAAGTTCCTTGTGACCTCTCATCATCTCCAACATGGGAACACATAAGTACTGAGTACATCCAAGGATAACCTTTTTACCACACTAAGACTCCTTTTCATCCCAGAACAACTGCAAGGACTCATTACATCTGAGGATGAAATATGTACCACACTAAGATTGTTTACATCCAAGGACGACCTTCCAAGATTTATTACATCCAAGGATAACATGGTTATATTCTAGAACTCATTACATCCAAGGACGAATTGATAGGGCTGATTACATCCTGAGACAACCTGCATAGTAGCCTAGGAATGATTACAACTGGGGACAACCTGCATTCCTTCCCATGTGGGATCTCATTCTAGTGCATCCATGTCTTTCGGTATTATTGTCATATTTCACATGGGATTACACCAGGACTGATTATGACTAATAACAACTTGCTTCCACCAACATGCAAGAGATTGCCACTCCCTTTGTCTAGGGACCTCGATTTGGATAACATCAAGTCTCTCTCTGAAGTACTCGAACTTCACTCTAGATAGAGTTTTGGTTAACACATCAGCTATATGCTTGTCCATTTCCATGTACTGGAGCTTCACTGATCCTCTCTATACCATATCCTATATATATTGATACTTGATCTCAATGTGCTTCGACTTGTGATGGAACACCAGATTCTCTGACAACTTCACGCAAATATGGTTGTCACAAAAGATGCGATTTGCCTCTAACTCGAGATAAAGAAAATAAGATAGTATATTTTGAAGCCATACTAACTCACAACTAGTTGAACAATATGCAACATACTCTACCTCAGTTGTACTCAACTCCACGTAGGACTGCTTTCAACTAAACCAAGAGATCATACTAGATGGAAAACTAAAGCAACATCATGAAGTGTTCTTCCTATTAGTGGTGCTTCCTTCCCAATCCAAATCAAAACAACAATGTAATTTAATCTTTTTATTCACATCATAATTCATCCCATAATCAATTCTACCCTTGAGGTACCTCAATACATGCATTTTAGCTACCATATGAGCATATCTCAGATCCATCAGAAACTAGCTCAAGAGGTTCACAACAAACCATATTTCTAGTTTTGTATTTGTAAGGTACATCAATGAACTAATAATATGTTGAGACATATTGGCATCAACTATCTCTAATTAAGCATCACACCCTAGCTTCAAGTTCAATGTCATAGATGTGGCTATCTCCTTACAATCCAACATTAAAAATCTCTCTAGAATCTCCACTGCATAATTTCCTTGACTAAGGAATATTCCATTTGTACTCTATCATACTTCCATGCCTAATAAATACTACATCATTGCTAGGTATTTAATCTTGAACTGAGTTTAAATATTCCTCTTTGTATCTATGATGAGTTCTTCCTCTCCTATCAGAAATAGGTCATGAACATATAGTAGGAGCATCACCGTTCTTCCACCTTCAACCTTGAAGTAAAGGTTGGAATGCACTTTCCTCTTGGTAAATACTAATCTCATTAGGAAGTTGTCCATCCTTACGTACCATGTCATGGGAACCTGTCTCAAACGTACAAGGATTTCTTCAACTTGCACACATGAGTATGCCTGTCATGTGTCTCAAATACTAGTGGCTACTACACATACAATTCCTCTTCCACTACACCATTCAAGAATGTTTTCTTGACATCCATCTGGTGTACCTTCCATTTCATTATTGTACCCAATGAAAGTATAGATATGATGGAAGTGTATCTCTCTATGGGTGAAAATTTCTCCTTGTTCTCTATGCCTTCTTATAGGGATAAGACACGCGACACAAAACTTTCCTTGTGTTTTTCAATGCTACCATATGCAACATTCTTGATCTTCGGCTACTGCAATAGGTAGATTTCTAGATATGGAGTATGTCGAGTCTTTGTTGAATGCTACATCTCTATTTATGTTGATATTCTTCAATATTTGGAAGTATATTCGGTAGGAATTTGAAGTGTCACTATATCCTATGAATATTTCCTTCCTCCTTGAAGGATCGAGCTTGGTCCTATTTCCATTTTGAATGTGTATCTACATTGGGCATCCAAATATTCTAAGATGGCTCACTTTTGTTTTCTCTCCTTCCTAAGAAAGAATATTCAGGATTATTGTTTTTAAGTAATCGGTGAGGAGTATGGTTCTATACATACATATATGTTCTTGTTTCTTCTTCCCATAAGTGCATCGGAAGATCGTGGTCATGTATCATTTCTTTCATGGCTTCCATTATTGTCATGTTCTTTAATTCTGCAATGTCATTCTATTGAGAATTGTATGGGTTGCTCAAATCCCTCTTGATCCTAGATTCACTCCACAGTTCCTTGAATTCTTAAAAGGTAAATTCTTTGGCATTATATGACTGCAGAGTCTTGATCTTCCTTTCAGTGTTATTTTCAATCAAGGATTTGAATTCATTGAGCTTGCTGAATACTTCATATTTTCCTTTAAAAAAGAATCCAAGTCTTACAGGAGAATTCATATATAAATGAAACATAGTATACATACCCGCTTAGTGAGCTGGACGAAATGGGCCCACACACATCTTAGTAGATTATATACAATATTCCTTTTTATTTTCTTTCACTACTAGGAAATGTCTTCTTTGCATTCTTTCTTTATGCACATCCATTGAAAATGCATTCATGTTTTGTCTGGATTTTTGGAATTCCTAAAACCACTTTTCTTGCAATCAATAGTGCTATATAGTGCACATATGCAAGCCTTTTGTTGCATAGTTCAGTTGGTTCTATGGATTCATGAACCGATGCTTATTCGGGTTGTACCTTCAACTTGTACAAGCCTACCTCTTGCTATCCAATCACTATTGGATCATCTATTATCTTAGATCAAGAGGGAGTTTAGCAAGCCATAAGGGAATAAGGGAATATTATCTCAATCTTGATCAATCCTGGAACATATAGCACATATTTGATCTTCAAATATTTCCTAGAGTCTAGCTTGTATGAAGCTTCTCAACTTCCTTTTATAGGGTATTGATAATCATCCCCAATTTTCACCTTGTGACAGATTGATGAATGATTTATGTATCTCATCATATGTTTGGATTCCCCACTATATGCAATATTTTCATTGCTTCCATGTGAGATAGCGAATGTGAGTGCTCATATTAGGAAATATTATTCATCACTTGAAGAATCAGTTTATGCTTTGAGTCTCTTTATTGTTTGTTCATCATCTTTAACGGTGTGAGCATGATGTCTATTATTATTTGAATTCTTATTGAAGGATCCTATGTCTCCGGGACAATGTCTGGAGTAATGTCCCTTATCATCACACATGTAGCATCAAATGTTGGGAGTGATTTTTCTGAATTTATTTTGTCTTTTGTGATGATGGTTATCCTATTTTCTATGATATATTTTGGTGTGGACTACGAGAGCTTGATATTCAGTTTCTCCTATCTTCTCTTTGCTTGTTATGAGATGAGCTTCTTCTTGTGTGCATTATTCCTAGAGTCTGCTGAAAATGATCAACCTCCTTCTAGCACATATTCCTTGAATGAATGAATCTCGTGATCTAGGGAGACCATTAAAGATGGTCATAACAATCTCTCCTTCTTCTACATTCTCTTTGACTACTTCAATTTGTTCCTTTATTTGAGAAACCTTTTTGAAATAGGATAGCATGGTCTCTGAGTTTTGTATCTTCACATTTTTTAGTTGGTTCCTTAGTGTCATCTTTTAGTTGATGTTCTTTCCTTCATACAAATTCATCAAAGCATCAAACACTTCCTTCAGTGTCTCCAATGATGACACATGGGTGATGAGATGGTACTTAATAGAATCCGTCATGATTATCTTGGCCATGACCAATTTATTCTTATGGATAGCCTTAGCCTCATATCCTTTTGGTTCTAGAACTTCCTTACTAATATACTGATCCAAATCATTTTCTTCAAGGACCAGGGAGATCATGTGCTTCCATGCTCATAAGTTGTCAATTCTACCAAGCTTCTCCTCAAGCTGGGTATGATGAGTCATTTTAAAATGAGAACCTCCAATGGAAATAGTAGAGATTTAGATCTTACTAAGTTTAGGTGTCCAATCGGGTTCCGAAGCTGGTTGAGATAGGGTTTGTTATACAAACCCTAATTTTCCAAAATTGGAATTTTTGAATTTTATCTATATAGAAATATGTGCCTCATTGAGGGGAGTTTATTTGTAATTTCCTTTTCAGAAAATTGTGGTGGGAAGCTCCAAAACTTGATTCCCTAGTTTCTTCGTGCAGTGTCCTGCAATGTCCCACAGTAAAAAATTGAAACTTCTCCAAATTTGATTCTTCTTCCACCAAAATATGAGCCCTCCTATGGAGACTTATCCTAACCCCCTTTTATTGATGATCTATGGAGAGAAGACCTTCAACTAGGAAGCCCTATTTTTCATTGATGCATAATGCCTTCTTTCATAGAAGCTCCAATACCATGTTAGTTTTTCTAATCTTATTAAAATTGATTAGGATCTTTATCTTAAAGAATAACAATAAAAAAAAGACGCATAAGATAGAGCATATAGAAAAGACACAAATATTTTCCTTGGGGAAACCATAAAGGAGAAAACCCCACAAACTTTCTCAGAATAGTTACGTTACTAAGACAATATCACAAGAAGGAAAATCCCAAGAATAGTAAGTGTTCTGCATCTCTCTCTCTCTCCAAATTGTTTTTCTCTTTCTCCTCGTGTGAACCTGAGTGAGTGAGTGTGTGCAAATGAGGGAGGGATCCTACCTATTTATACACATCAAGTGGCTGACCTAATAACATAACTAGGATGACCTACTACCCTAACATGACCTAGGGAGACTTATTAATACATTTTATTATATTCAACTTGGGGACTACTGCCCCGGCTTACAAAAGAGGGTCTACCTTAATGACCATATACAACAATGACAACCCAACATGAGGGAATCACATCTCCATTGGGGGTGCAACATGATACAATGATAATATACATCAAAATATCTTCTGAAGTTACAAATACAACTACAAATATATGGGTTAGTTCATGTAATTGGATAGATACCAACCTCAAGAGCTATGCAATATAACTATTATGTATATAAGATCTATGTTATTCGTTTATTCATGGATTAGTATATATGTAGAGATTTAGAGAATGTGGTCTCCTTTTATGTATGTTAAAAAATTGGTTTGCTAGTTTCGAAGAGGGAATCTCCTTGGAGGGAATGAAACCCCCATTGAGATGGTTTTAATATATATTAATTAATTTGCTGCAACAAATTTGACTTTTAAAGGGGGTTGTATTCCGCCTCTAAAAGTCATTTTTGGGGGTGATTTTGGCTTTGCATGCGGTATTTCCAAAACCCCACCTTATAGCATCGACGCTAAATGTTTGTCCTTTTAGGGGCAGTCTTGGAAGAGATCAAAACCACACCTAAAAGTGAATTTTTGGGGTGGTTCTAACCCCCTCCCCCCCAGAAGTGACTTTTAAGGGTGTTTCTATAACCCCCTCATAGACACCTATGGGGGTGGTCCCAAACCCCCTAAAAGTCCTTATCACAAACCTTTGGGGGCAGTTACAGCCCCCCCCATAGGTACCTACGAGGAAATTTACAAACCCCCCTCACAAGTACCTACATGGGCGGTTACAACCCCCCCCCATAGTTGGCTACCAAGGCGGTTTTAAACCCCCATAAAAATTCATTTTACAAACCTTTGGAGGAGGTCTTAACAAAAATTCCCCCAATAGAACTGACGCTAAAAGTGACTTTTGGAGGTGGTTCAAATCCCCCATAAAAGTCCTTATTACAAATATTTTTGGGTGGTTATAAACCCCCCTTGTAGGTACCTACGAGAGCAGTTCAAAAACCCCCTCGTAAACACCTACGGGGGCAGTTATAGACCCCCTTGTAGGTATCTACGAGCGTGGTTCAAAATCCCCCTAATAGACACCTACTCGGGTGGTTCAACCCGCCCACCATAAAAATCCATTTTACAAACATTTGGGGGTTGTTATTAGCCCCCCTCATATAAACATACAGGGGGGTTTTGAACCCCAACTCATTGGAACACACAAGGGAAGTTTTGAAACCCCCTCATAATGACATATGAAGGTGTTTTAGAACCCCCCTCATCGAAACAGACAAAAATGGTTTGGAACCACCTTATAACCATAATAAATCATAATATAATATATTTTATTAAAAATACCAATATTGCAGTATCATTAGGGCATGGAGGAATTGAACCACCAACCTCCTGCTTGTAAGGTAGGTTCTCTTCCATTGAGCTAGAACCCTTTAATAATTGGGTAAGTGATCAATATTAACACCAAAATTTCATCATTTGTTATTCTTAGAAAAAATAGTAATATCTAAATAAAACCATACTTAGAATCCAATTTTTATTTCCAAATACAAACATGCTTAAAATCACTCATTAACAACCTACATGCTCATATCTAGATAACACACGCAAATGTTACTATTAACTAAACAAAAATATTTGCAATGCATAAATATTACATGCAATAAAATGAGTGTTATAGAGAGATCTTTTTAATCTTTCCTAACCTATTGTATATGTTTCCCATTATCCTTTTTAGCTAGATCTATGTTCCCAATTCTTAGTGCCTCCACATGTGCATTATGATGCATGGAATTTGTGAGGAACTTCCACCTATCCATGTAATGCGTAGATCCAACCACTTCAACTTCATGTGTACTTACAACTACTAGAATTGTCATGCCCCCTCCCATCCACCAGAGAGAGAATGCGACCATGGTGCTATATAATTTGGGAAATATAAGCCCCATGAACTTAAAATAAAAAATTCAATGAAATATACGATACATATGCAGATGCATAAATAATTAACATACAGGGGAAGAAAAAATATTCCATTCAATAATTTTACATGTTCATATTAATTCATAAACACATACAGTTGCAGAGATAAAATAGACAAGAATACTTATCTTGAAAGAAGTTTGTCCCGCAACTGGCTACGTCGCTACAATGTTCCACCCAACCATAGGTCAGTGTGCTCATCAATCTCTCAGCAACACTACCACCCCTGAGATAGGCATGATTCCCACAAGGAATAAGGGAACACTAGTAGGATCACACATAGCCAAAGGTATATCAAAATTTGGCTAAGCAAAACACAATTGGGTTTATCAGGCTGCTATGGAGGTGGAAGGCTGAATTGCTAAGCTAGTGAGCTCAATCACATAGTTATGGACACCTGCACCAGATCTGTATTGAATTCTAAACATATACACACCCAACACAAGGAAGCATCCCCTTATCTGCTACATAGTCCCCCAGACTATGCCTTCCATTCTAGTGCTATTCAGAATTTGCAAAGAAGAAACCCAACCCCTCTAGATCTATCTGTGAGGTTCCTTCATACACTAGGTTTATCAATCTAGTTCAAATCCAATTCCACTCCTGAGCTGTTTAGATCAAAGAAAATAATTCACAAACAGCATATACAAAATTCTGGGTTGAAGAAAAATAACTTGGGAGCCAAAAACGAATTTGCATATGGGGGAAAACGACCTTGGGGGAGAAGTTCGATTTCGAGAAGCATTCTATGGCTTCACGTGGGAAAGCATGAATCCCTTAGTGTTACAGAGAGAAATTCCTATGGTTTGGGGTACCACAACAGACAACTTGACTCCAAAAATCAATCCTTTCCAATATGCAATAGAAATCAAATATCTAACACTAAAGTATCAGACCTCATACCTTATTCCAGACGGTTGAAGTAGATCCCCGTTGAGCTTTCCAACTTCAGCTTGAATTGATGAATCACTTCCTCAACAACAAGTGAACAAGACAAGCATACTATATATATTGGTGTTAGATCTATTCTAGCATAAATAATCAACAATGTATAAACATTTGAAATCCTCCATGGATAAAATATTCATTCAAACATACATTATTGGATAGGAAAAGATATTTCTATTAATATAAAATCAAATATTACAATGGATACAACCTCTTTTGACACGTCTGCGAATCGAAGAAAATGAATCCCCCACTTGGGCCTTCATCACCTCAATCCTCCATCTCTCGATAGCAAGCTCACAAGCAAAATGCAAGCTTGGGAAGAACACTAAAGTGCTCCAAGGGACAAAGAGATGCAGACTCAAGCACAAGTTTCAGCAACAATGGACTATAGTTTCTTTGCTCTCAATTCTCTTATATGCCTTCAATGTATCAAAGAGTTCCTTATATAGATTTTCAAAGGGGTAATGAAAGCTCGAATTTGAGTGATCTCAAGCCATATGAAAGGCCAGGAGTCAAGTGAGTCAGATCCATGTCAAGGAAAACTCCAAAAGGATTTGGATTTTGTACACATCCCGATGTACGCGGTTTTAGGGGTAAAACCCGTGTATATACGCAATTAGGGGTTTAAAAGTAAAGTATATGAATTTTCACATGCTTTTAGGGATGGTCTAGGAAGCATAAAAGGACAAAAAATGGTCCAAGGTGTCTAAGGAGTCTGCAACGGGACATGGGAAGGCCATACAAGTGTGATTCACCTGGTGTGGTAAAATCAGATATAACAGATGCCCCTAATGTGTGAGGTGAGAGGGGTCATACGATGGCCGAAATACATTATAAGTCCATCCTAGAAGTGGAGTGATGAAGGATCCCAAATGGAAGACCAACCACCCAATCGGCATAGTACAATGATACAACTCTGCACATAATTGCAAATACATATAGTAGTCCCGGATACATCAGAGTACAATGGCCATGAATAGGCATGATACAAAATATCACATAAGTGGTCATTGCCACGTACAATATACATAGATCAGAATCTCCGTGACAAAGATATACAAAGGATCATGATATCCATAATAGCTAGAAATGTCTGACATATACTGGAATCAAGTCACGAGAGCTGAAATCTCATGAACACTGCCACAATCAAGGAGGTAGCATATAAGAGATGCCACCAATCTAGAAGGTCTTTTACACAAACCACTATGAGTACATGTCCTACTATGCGAATATAGGTGTCGAGGTCGAACATAGTAGTCCATCATCTGATTACCGGTCATTGATGTATACCGTTAACAGATGAGAGATCACCCACCGATAATGATAATGGGAATCAAGGTACTAGAGTGCAAACTAACAAGTGTAAATAGATGTGTTGAGGTCGAACACTTGAGAGGATCCATTGGTCAGGGGACATTGATGTATTCCCAAAAACTGTTGATGGCGAGAGAACCTGCCACTGATGACTGCAAGTCTCAAGGCACTAAAAATGACTCTAGATTCCAATCCCAGAATAAATGATTTGAATTTGATGGGATGAAATCCGCTGGAAGGATGGCATTAAGGCACCCCTCATCATCCAACACGAGGTACTCAGAAAAGATGTATAATGTGGAAGGACTCGATCATAAGGTGTACGAACCTGTAACTGTACCAGGAATGACCAACACACAAAGTATAGATAACTGAGGAATGACCGACTCAGGTTTCAACTTCCTTTGAACAAGAGCATAACGATGAATGATGACTAAATAAAGGCAGCATAGACTCGATATACAAAACTGGGACATCTCTGCGACATAGGAGGCATCAACAGAGGCTCCATGGGGACTAGAAGCTTAACCAGTCAGTGGAGATAAACTCAGATAAAATGAGTACATCTCCTAAAGTCAAACTATAAACCCAACCAGTGGATGTGATATACAGTGCTTTTATTTGAAGGCAACACGACTCGACAGCTGCCAAAAGATAATATCTTTCCTTGTCCGGCTTTTTGGTTTTTTGATTTTTTTTTTGGACTTTTTCAAATATTAAAAATCTTGAAAAAGAATAAAATGGCTTTATAGTTACATACTAGGAGGACATGAGTGTCATATGGAAAAACAAACTAGTTCCAAGCAGTGGAACATACCTATTCTCAATGCAAGGATACATGTGTAGGATAGTGACACTCAGGGGAAAGTCCCCTCCTGGTAAAAAAAGGGAATCAAGCTGCAAAGGATATATAAAATGGATATGCATGGCTAGACATGAGACAAGCTCGGGCTATATGGCTGAAGCTCAATGTTAGGGAAGCTAGCGTAAGGCTCAATAAGGTAGGAAAAGCTCATGATAATGCAATTACAACTTGACATAACGGAGTCCTGAGGGAAATAGGCCAGCAAAAGATCAAGAGGAGTATGAGGCTCTTGCGAAATGTCATGGTAATACTATACAATAGACTCCCACACCCTAAGGGACAAAATGTCAACATGGGCACCAAATGCAAATAAGGCACTAACTAGGGTACCCATGTAAGGTCAATCTCTACCACTCATATCATGCCACTTCTAAAATAGCAAGAAGGTTCCGTGGCATAATAGAGTGGGTTCATACCTAAGGCTATAATGAAACTGTCATAAGGTCATGCAAAATGAAAACGGTGATGAAACCTAACCTATATGCCAGTTTAGACATGATACCTGAAATCGACACGAACGGGTCAATCCAATGGCTAAAACAACACTCAAAAAGGTCTCCTAAATCATAAATTAGTCCAAAAACGGTCCAAAAGGATTAGAAATGGTCCAAACTATAGGAAAGGGGGTAAAAATTTTCAAAAAATTGAAAAATTTCTATAAATGGTAAATAATTCAAAACGTTATAAAGCAATTGAAACTTTTATCCATTTGAGCTTAGAACTTCAACAGCGAATTCCAAGAGATCCAGCTGGCAGAATCCACTACCATTTTTTCCAGGTGCTTACCCATGCTTTACTCTTTCATTTTGATGCAAATTTTGTCAAATTCCATGGTGTATTTAGCATTCTAGGCCATTCTAAGATAGGCGCCATAGCCCACGTGGAAAATCGAGGGTTTTTCTACATATAGGGATGGATATACGTGGAAAATTCCCCCAAAGCAGGTTACATACACGGCTATTTGGAAAACAGTTGCATATGCGGCCGCTCTCAAGGTTTTTCAAGTGTTCTAATGGGGAAATGTTGATTGCATGGGCAGACCCGGGTTTACTCTAATCAATCAACAACAACCCCAACTCACTGGCCCTTTCGGAGACAGACCGCGGAGCGATCTGAAGTCTCACCCGAAGTGAATCTAATGGGTTGGCCAAGACTCAAGTGTCTTGGACCAGGTTCTGCACATCCTACTTTTCTTCTCTTACACTTATGAGTCACAAGGTCAGCTATATTCGTGCATCGCACATCCTCTTCTACTCGCAGCACTTTTAGCCTTGCTATTCTTCTCCACGCGCAAGTCACGCGGTTTCTTACCGCGTCGCACGACTTCCACTTGCTCACAATATTCCCAACCTTATCGCATCTTTGCGCACCGCAAGACACCCGGCCTCCCCGCAACGCTAAGCCCTCAGCTCGCAGTATCGCGCACCGTAGCTCCTCTGCTGGTGCGATATCACCTCTCTGCGATATCTTACCACTACGACTTTGCACTCTTAGCGTTGACTATGTCTCGGTGCGAAACTCTACTTCTCAGAAGTTATATTCTGATTAAATGGTCACTAGAAACATACGTAAAGGATTCTTTAGACAGCTTACTAAAATACTTCAACTTATCTCTATCTTCTTGCATTATCATGAGCTAAGCAATACATACATTCACTTACTGCAACTAACATCATATGCATAATAACCAGTAACAACAAGCAAATACAATCACATTCATACAACACATAACACACAGATTTAACGTGGTTCACCCCCAGGAGGGGAGTTACGTCCACCAAACTATGCTTCTATTATATATCTTGAGGGAAGTTAGCATAGTCTGTTGCACTGCATATGCAGAGCGAGATCTCTTCTATATCTCTGGTCTATCTCTATCTCTATATTGCCTTTCTTTCAATAGATCCTTCCCTCTCTTTCCTCTCTGTGGATGGTTACATACAGACTCAAATGACTCACAGACAAGCTAGGTGTCTGGATCGTTACAACACAGTTTGTCTGACTGACTCGTGAGTCTACCCAAAAATACTCTACTGACCAACTAACGACTCATCCTACGAGCCAACCAACTGGCTAACCGACTGATTAGATAACCCTTTACAATACAAAATGCAAGCTTTTATAGGCGGCCCAAAGGTCTCGCCATTACAACACTGTGGGCCTGTCCCAAAAGTAAACCCATACCCTAATTAGTGACAGTCGGTCCTCTCTGTCCTTGAGGTAGCCGCTTCCCGTCACACCACAGCTCTCTGCAGTCTTCCATGCTTCCCGGCACTGACCATGGGTACTATGCACTGCTTCTCTGCTTTCTGTCCTTCGCCTTCAATGCTTGAGCCTCGTTGCTCCTTCTTCTTTATGAGGGTCACTGAGCCCTCCTGTCTTCCGCCGCTGCCTTCAATGCAGTGGTTGAGCTTTCTTCTCTCGGCCGCTCGGGTACCGTTGCCTTCTTAACTTTTCTATCCCAAAAGTCATGGTTTTCGGCTCTGCTCTCCAGCTGGAAACGTGCTACGGCGTCGTAGCTCTGCCTTGTCCTCTTTTCGCCAAAACTAGTAGCTTCTTCTGTAGCTGCGGGACCCTTCTCCAACAGTCCCCTAACACTTACTTGTGGCTCGCCCCCGAGCCACCTGGAACAGGATTTTCCTGCTGCAACTTATCCTTCGCCTCCTGCGAAGTGCGCTGTAACCTGCCTTGAAGTCCTACGACTTCATTATTCATCTCCTCAACACGTTCTTTCTGGAGTTTCGGTAACTTAGTTTGCTGGGATCTCTTATCCTTTCTGCCCATAGTCAAGGTTTCTCTTTCTTCGCTCTTTCTTCTGTATGAGTGCTCTAGTGTTTGAGAAGTGTTCCACAGATATCCTTTCCTTTTTATCTGGGTTAGAACTTTTATCACAAGGAAAATCTGTATCTTCCAGCCTTCTCAAACATTTCCTTCCATCTAGAGCCTCGTGGATGGAGAAGAAGCAACCCATGAACTCCGCTCCAAGAACAAGCCTTTGTCCTCGTTCTGGAAGTCTCCCCTCCGTTGGGTTTGCAGTCTTCTTCCACTTCTTTGCTCTTCGAAGTGGGCCAGATCCACATGCTGCCTCTGACCCTTAGATTTCTGTTTCAGTATCTCCGCAGTCTTTCGTGCTTCTCTTAGCTGATCAGATAAGTCAGCGATTTTATCCCGTTGCTTTCTTTTTCTCATTTTTACCTTTCTCCTAGCGGGAGATTTCTTCTCATCAGTCTTCGACTCTGCTTTCTTATCTTCAGTGATCAGCTCGGCGTCCTTCTTCTCCTTAGCAGAGACTTTAGTGACAACTTCTACTTCTGGTGCTTGACTCTTCATCCTTAGAGACTGTCGAACTTGTGCTGTCTCGATTTTCACAACCTTGGGTGGCGTCGCCATGGCGAACACACAGCCAGTATGTTCTTTCTAATCTTTACGTCTATAGGTTCGGCCTCAGTCAGAATTCGCTCGGCTCAATACTCTGGGCGTGCAGTGGCTTCGAAATTTGGAAGTCACTGTACTCTGCAACTTAATTGGCTCTGCACAGGGGACACTTAGCACTGCCTTGCATAGCTCTCGAGATTTGGCACTGTACCCTTCCTACTTGAAGGATGTCTGCTTTTATTCCAAAGGAATACTACCGGACGCAACGGTTCTCCTGGGTCAACCCCATTGGTCATCATAATTACTTGGACGAGACCCTACCCATCATTCTGATCTGTCATAATTGCTGAGATCTGATCACGTGTCCCTCAAAGCGTGTATATCCAGGCACCGGTGTCATCGGAGATTTACCAAATCTGGAAAAATTTAATATACTGTTGCCAAATCTACGGTAGGGGATACCAGTCATTTCTTCATTAACTACCTGTCAGATAGTGACTTGACTAGCCCACTGTCGGTTGCAACTGGGTACGTGGCAGGGGAAACATCTTACTGCTGCAATGCAACTCCGCATCACCTGCGCAAACAACAGTATTAAAGTTTTTTATTTTTATTTTTATTGGGTGTAGACTCATTCCCGGCGCGATGCCTCCTTTCAACTACACTGGACATTTGCGCCATCCTGAACTGTCCATGCTAGGGCTGAGGGGTGGGGAGGCTGTCACTATAGATCTTAAGCCTACTGCCATTAATCCATGTGGGCAAGAGCTCCCCGTTCAGCTGGCTGAGCTGAACGGCACCTCCTTCTGTGAGTTGTTGTATCTGATATGGCCCTAGCCAATGTGTCTTGAACTTCCCTGGGAACTTGATGAATTTGCTGTCACAGAGGAGCACCAGGTCTCCTCCTGCATTCAGTTTCCCTGGTTTCACAATGATTTCAAAATCATACTCCTGGAAGAGGAGTAACCATCTGCAGATTCTCCCCCCTAACACTGGTTTATTGACTAGGTACTTCAATGCGGAATGATCAGTAAACATTTTAAACGAGGCGCCCAATAGATAGTGCCTGAACTTCTGCAACGCATATACCATAGCTAAGACCTCCCTTTCTGTTGTGGTGTATTTTTTTTCCACTGTGGATAGCTTTCTGCTGGAGTAAGCGATAGGATGGTCAAGGTCTCCTTCTCCTGGCTGGGTCAAGATGACTCCTAATGCGATGCCGGATGCATCCACATGTACATGGAAAGGCTTAGTCCAGTCTGGGAATACTAGGATGGGTGTTGTAACCATCTTATCCTTAAGTATGTCTAGATTCTGCTGGCATTCCTCGTTCCATAGGAATTTGACATCCTTCTTGAGCAATTTCTCCATCGGCACTGTAATATTTGCGTAGCCCTTGATGAACTTTCTGTAGTACCCGGTATGACCAAGTACTGTCCTCAGTTGCTTGACTGAGTTGGGTGCTGGAAGGTTTACAATGATAGCGATCTTGGTGGGGTCTACCATCAAGCCTTGTCTGCAAACAATGTGACCCAACAAGATACCAAATGGTGCACAGAATATACATTTTTTCAAATTTAGGGAAATCTGGTACTGCCTACATTTCTCTAACATCAGTCTGAGATCGCCTACGTGCTTATCAATTAGCCCAAATACAGTCCAATCATCAAAATATACTTCTAAGAACTTATGAATGTATTCTTTAAATACGGCAACTACTACTCTAGAAAATATAGCTGGTGCATTCTTAAGACCAAAGGGCATTACCGTATACTGGAACGAGCCCCATTCTGTTGCAAAGGTGGTCTTGGATCAATCTTCTGGATGTATTCTGATCTGATGGTATCCTGAAAACCCATCGGTGAAGGAATAAACCTCCTGTCCTCCCATGTTGTCTAATACTTCATCGGTGAACAGTGTTGGAAATGGATCATGAAGTGATGCATCGTTGAGTTTCCGTAGATTAACACAGATCCTGATGTTCCCTTTTGTTTTCTTCTCTTGCACTACCATAGGGCTAACCCATTCTCTTTCCTCTACCGGTTCAATGATGCCTACTACTAGCATTTTATCAATTTCGTCCTTTACTTTTTCTTTGTAGCGCAGATTCAATCTGTATGGGCGCTGCTTAACTGGTCTAGCATCTTCCTTTAATGGTATTCTCATGACTCCCAGGTCTCCAACTATTCCCTTCATCTCTGTGAACTTGGTGGGAAATAGGTCTTGATAGTCATGTAACAGATCTGCAATGTGGCCAACTGTTTCATCGTTCTAGTAGTCTCCAATAGAGGCAAACTTAGGTTCTACATCTATGCCAATATTGATCTTTTTAATCTTGATGGGCTTGGTGATCGCTGGAATCTCTATCTGTGGTCCCTCCACATCGCGAGTGCCTTCTGATTCGGGAATGTTGGTATTGCGAGGATCCTCATCTGCCTCCTCTGATTCTGATGTAAAATTATAACATTCCAATGCCTCTTCTAGCTGGATAGTACACACAGGTTGGACTGGTACTGAGATGGTGCAATCCTTTAAATATTTGTCTTGATTATGTCTAGGGCCTGCGCAACACTTGGATGTTCTGACTCAAATGCAAAGGTGAGTAGGAAGCTGTCTGTCATAAGTGACCATGTGGTTGTTCCTTTGTGCAGCTCGGTCTCTGTATACCAATTCCTTGAGATTGTGTCCAATGTGTGAATGAATCTGTGAACCCATTCATCTTCTGGAATGTCCGACCAGTTCTGTTCACATGTCTGAATGTGTATCCTGGGGTCAGTTTCTCCTGTGTATTTCTGCTGAACATACTCTCTGTTGTCAGAAAATATGATTGCCATCAGTCTTCTTATATTATCCCATGATGCGATACTTTCTTTATGCGTATACCACCATCTTGCAGGTGTAGCTCGAACTGCAAGGTCCATAGCTGCGATCCTCTGCTCATGAGGAATTTGTTGCTCAAACTGTTCAAAAAAATCCTGAATATCCGTCAGACCATGATATGATGGAGTCTCTGCGATCTCGGCGCCAATCCATCGCAGTGACTTACTTATAAATGCACATCTGCGCGATGAGACTTCGTAAAGTCTGTTCTACCAGTTTTCGAGACCAACATCTGAATCCGATGCGCATGAGCTGTCGCATCGCCAACTAATATGCCCTTCTGCGGTTGGATTTATATAGTCATTCTGGTTTGCAGTCATCTGGTATAGACTATCGATGTTATGTGCCTCTTCCTCTGCTCATATGGGTTCAATATATCTAGGACCTTGGTAAGGGTCCAGCGGTGCGATGACCCGGATTTGCGAATCCTCAAAGGTCATTTGTCGTTTCTTTAGGTCAATGACAGCTTTGCTGCCAATTGCCCAATCAATACTTAATAGTGCTGGATATGGTCGACTGTCACCAATGATTTCTATAACCTCGAAGTCCACAAAAGTACGAACTCTGTCAATATCAACTGGCACCTGCGGTAGTCGACCAATGGTGATACTCGCTGCTGATTAGCTAATCTCAAGTGGATAGGTGATAGGGCTAACTGAGGGCTACCCATCTGTTCCCATGTCTGCTTAGTTAGAACATTCACCTATGATCCTAGGTCTAAGACAACTTCATCCATCTCAAATTCACTAATCTGCACTGTGAATTTCATCTCTCTTCCTGTCCTTGCATGTCTGGTAATATTATGGACAGCGCGGTGTGCACTGCCCGAGAGAGAGGGTTGCTGACACTGATCTATCATGCGTTGTAGCTCACCGATAGCTTTATCATTTCTCAGGAGTTTCAAGCAGCTGTGCAGGAAGGCTTGTACACTTCCTGTCGATTCCTCCTCGTCGCATCTTCCGGATGTGGTAGCCTGCTGTACCTGCTCAGGGCTATCGCTACAAGGTACTTGCTGCGGTACGCTCCTAGATGGCGGTACCTGCGGTCCTGATGGTGTAAGTTCGTCAAAGGAAGCCTTGGCTTCATGAAAGGTCTCTTTATTCTTCTGTAGGTCGAGTGCTGTTACTTTAGTAGGAGCTCTGCGCACCCACCCCTGACTTGTGTTCTTTCCGGTCTCTTGAGATGTGCCACTGGTGGAAGCACCGCTCTGAGTCACAATGTTAACTGCTGGTTCTAGTTCCTTAGGTTCAGCAGCAATAAGCTGGATGTTCTGGTGTGCTGCGGGCTTAGGGTCTCTGATCTTAGCTATCAAGATAGGACACTCTTCTATGGTATGATCATAAGATTTGCAGTAGTTACAAGTAGTAGTGGCATTATGACAGTCCCTAGCATAGTGTCCTGTGATTCCACAATTATAACAAGTGACTGGTCCATGACCTTGGCCAAAACCTCATCCATGTGCGAAGCCTCCTCCCCGGCCTCGTCCTATGAATCCTCCTCCATAGCCTCCATAAGTCTGATCCGGCTGTGGTCCTGTTGCTGGACCCTGTGTGTCTGCTTGGACTCTGTACACATCCTGTGTTCTTTCTGACATGAGATCATAAGCTCGGTAGTCTTTTTGATCGTGCCCGACGGACTTACAAAAGATACAATATAGGTTCTTAGGTGTCTGTACATACTTATGAAGCAAAGGGCATTGTTGAGGTGGATGTCCTTGTGTTTTACATATTTCACACCATGGCCCTTGTGTTCGTGGTAAGGGGTTAGGAGCCCCTGATGCTAAGTATTCTGCAAAGACTGGATAGTTGTCTTTACTATGGCCCTGTGCTCTACACTTTATGCACCATATGTCCTGCATAACCTCTTTCCCTTTTTTAAGTTCATGTATCTGTAACGTGAGGTTGGCCAACTGGATCTGTAGAGTTGTCATGCCTGTACTGGTTTCTGCTAAAGGTGAAGCCTCTAGTTTCATTGCCATCTCCAGTGCTTCATCTTGAGTAGTAAGTTTCTGCTGCATTAGTGGCATTCTGATATGAGGGAGCAGTGATGCAATAAACCATTCCTTATGCTGCTATGGCGCAAAATCAAAACTTACTTGGTTTATAAGAGCTTTGAATTTCTGGTCAAAGTCCCATACTGACTCTGATGGTAGCTGCTTAATATCCTTAAGCTCTGTAATGCATTGAGACTCAGACTTAGGTTTCTTAAATTCTTTAATCATGGCGTTCTTGACCTGGGCAAGTGTCTTGGGTAATGTAGTATACTTTATGTACCATGTCAAGGCTCTGTCTCTGAGTGTGGTGACCAACTGTACAAGTTTAAGGTTATCATCGTTGATTGTTTTAATGGTCCACATAGCTTCGCATAGGAACCAATGCTTTTCCGGGTCCTCTACTCCTGTACCTTTAAAAATAGGTAGCTTCATGTCGTCTCCCATTCTATTTCTCTGTGGTGGGTTCTGACTGACTGGGGTACTACTACTCATTGGTGTAGGTGAAGGTGCTGTAGCGGGAGTAGGTACTGACTGTGAGCTACTAGATGGAGTACCGATGGGGTTATTCTGAGTCCCTGTCCGCTTCTATGGAGTGTAAGGATGGTAAGCGATACCCCCCTCTAGTTCTTCTGCGGTGCTAGGGCTCTGTTGTCTAATACTGTCTGATCTGTCTTCAAATGCAGGAGAACTAAAATCTACTTTATACTTCTTTCCACTACGTGTTCGTCCAATGTCATCAAAATCACTTTCAAACTCTTGTGACATTACTATCTTTATTTATTCATCTGAGACTAGATCCATTGTTCCTTTTTCATATAACAGCATCTTAAGGGACAGGTTTAGAGATCTTAGGTACTTACCACGGTATCCTCTGAAGAAGTATCGTTCAGCTGCACTGAAGCTCTTTCTCTGGTCAACTGCAAATTCTGTAACGAATCCTTCTAGCACACTTGTCAGCCAGAAGTCCACTGCTCTCGTAATCGGATTGTCGAGGTTCTGTACGGTCTGAATGAGCTCCGGTGTCCAGACAATGTTTCTTTTCTTCTTGAATGTGTTCCTATCTGTCAACTTGGATAACCAGTCGAAAAGCTCGTTTCCGTAGGTTGCAAAAAATATAGCGTGTATGTCTGAAGCGATATGCTTTTCTAACCAGGCTTCTGTGCTTAGTCTCGGACTCCTATTCTCTTTCTTGGCGAACTCCCTTAAGTCTGAATCCAGCCAATGGTGAAACTCTTCTCTAGTAGGATGCCAACAGAACATTGACTCCCAGTCATTTAAACCGGCAACAGAACCATTTGTTGATTGCATGGGCAGACCCGGGTTTACTCTAATCAATCAACAACAACCCCAACTCACTTGCCCTTTCGGCGACAGACCGCGGAGCGATCTGAAGTCTCACCCAAAGTGAGTCTAATGGGTTGGCCAAGACTCAAGTGTCTTGGACCAGGTTCTGCACATCCTACTTTTCTTCTCTTACACTTATGAGTCACAAGGTCAGCTATATCCGCGCATCGCACATCCTCTTCTACTCGCAGCACTTTTAGCCTTGCGATTCTTCTCCACGCGCAAGTCGCGCGGTTTCTTCTCGCGTCGCACAACTTCCACTTGCTCACAATATTCCCAACCTTATCGCATCTCTGTGCACCGCAAGACACCCAGCCTCCCCGCAACGCTAAGCCCTTAGCTCGCAGTATCGCGCACCGCAGCTCCTCTGCCGGTGCGATATCACCTCTCTGCGATATCTTACCACTACGACTTTGCACTCTTAGCGTTGACTATGTCTCGGTGCGAAACTCTACTTCTCAAAAGTTATATTGTGATTAAATGGTCACTAGAAACAGACGTAAAGGAGTCTTTAGATAGCTTACTAAAATACTTCAACTTATCTCTATCTTCTTGCATTATCATGAGCTGAGCAATACATACATTCACTTACTGCAACTAACATCATATGCATAATAACCAGTAACAACAAGCAAATACAATCACATTCATACAACACATAACACGCAGATTTAACGTGGTTCATCCCCAGGAGGGGAGTTATGTCCACCAAACTGTGCTTCTATTATATATCTTGAGGGAAGTTAGCACAGTCTGTTGCACTGCATATGCAGAGCGAGATCTCTTCTAGATCTCTGGTCTATCTCTATCTCTATATTGCCTTCTTTCAATAGATCCTTCCCTCTCTTTCCTCTTTGTGGATGGTTACATACAGACTCAAATGACTCACAGACAAGCTAGGTGTCTGGATCGTTACAACACAGTCTGTCTGACTGACTCCTGAGTCTACCCAAAAATACTCTACTGACCAACTAACGACTCATCCTACGAGCCAACCAACTGGCTAACCGACTGATTAGCTAACCCTTTACAATACAAAATGCAAGCTTTTATAGGCGGCCTGAAGGTCTTGCCATTACAACATTGTGGGCCTGTCCCAACAGTAAACCCATACCCTAATTAGTGACAGTCGGTCCTCTCTGTCCTTGAGGTAGCCGCTTCCCGTCACACCACAGCTCTCTACAGTCTTCCATGCTTCCCGGCACTGACGATGGGTACTATGCACCGCTTCTCTGCTTTATGTCCTTCGCCTTCAATGCTTGAGCCTCGTTGCTCCTTGTTCTTTATGAGGGTCGCTGAGCCCTCCTGTCTTCCGCCACTGCCTTCAATGCAGTGGTTGAGCTTTCTTCTCTCGGCTGCTCGGGTACCGTTGCCTTCTTGAGTTTTCTATCCCAAAAGTCATGGTTTCTGGCTCTGCTCTCCAGCTGGAAACGTGCTACGGTGTCGTAGCTCTGCCTTGTCCTCTTTCCGCCAAAACTATATCTTTCCGCCAAAACTAGCAGCTTCTTCTGTAGCTGCGGGACCCTGCTCCAACAGGAAAATTCATATTTTTTGTGCAGGATGGTCCTAGAATGGAGAGAATGTGAACACGGTGATGTAGAAGAGGCAGTAAGAGCAGATCTAATGGATCAACAAGCGTACGTGTATGTGGGCTATACAAATTTTGGTGTCTTGGTGGCTTAAGGGCGAAACCAGGACTATTACAGATGTTAGTGGACTATTGTGATCCAGACTCAGAGTCATTCCAGATAGAGGGGATGTCCCTCACCATAGAAGTGGAGGACATATACTTTATTACTGGAATTTCCTAATGGGGGGAAGTGGTGAACCTATGTTCTTGCGGGCCCAGAGGTGGCCTGACTATAGATAAGTACATTGCGGTGTACTGCTATCTGTACATGGAGAAGATGGGAAGTCAGATCCCAAATAAATCCATACAGGTGTTGGGCCTCAAGGCCATCCTACTGACACTGGGAAAGATAGTAGGCTTGGCTTCACTCCACCAGGCCTCGTGGCCTCTGATGTTCTATGAAGTGGCGTGCATGAGACCCATGGTATACGATTGGAGCACTGTGCTACTAGGCAACATGAAACATCAGCTCAGTGAGTGCAAGATGGGCAGAGTGCAAAAATTCGGTTTGAGCAGCATAATGAGCATGTTTTTCTTTGAGAGTGTTCCAGGATTGAGCCCTAGAGTTACGTTCCTCTACACGGGGTTTGGGATCCGGCCCAACAGCGTTGGGCGGATGCGATGCATAGACTGGGTGGAGGTAGGGTGTCCAACCCCTATCTAGCTGATTTCTTTCCATGGTGGCAATGAAAGATAGTTTCCATCGATGAATACCCCTATGCGGGGGTAGATTTCCAAAGGGACCTCGACATGCCGCTACCACTAGGATTGGCATACGGTGACATAGGTAACGAATCTCGACCCTCTTTTAAAAATTTTAGAGTTATTTAATTTTTTTGTGCTTTTTGATTATGTGGAATCAAAAGACATGTTTTTGGGTGACAATACATAGTGACATCTACCATATGCATACAAATGTGTGACCATGGTAGCCTAAAGACTTCCCTCATCATAGACGGAGGGGAAGAGGAGATGATATCACATGTGAGGATGCGGAGCGGACACTCCAAAGAATTCATACCAACTTCATGAGACTAACACACAAAGTACCCATGGCGCAAGTCGAGGACTTGCCTGAGGCCATGCAGCGCCAGGTGGTGGGTGTAACATGAGCATGGGTGTGGCTATTTTGACAGCTAGCTAGAGCCATAGTGACATTCCAAGATCACAACCCCCCTCCTCCACCATAGGCTTAGATACGTGGGAGTGATACATTTTGTATTACCATGTATTATATTTTGGTGGCTTGAGAGCCCCATTTTTGTATTATGACACTATGTATTACCACATTTTTGATGTTTATAAAAACTTTTATGATGATTGGTTTATTTATTTACATGTGTAAAAATTTATGTTTGTGATGAGCTTATTGTGTATGAAACAAATGCCAATCTAACACGTAGTTAGCATATGAGTCAGCAACTTGATTATTAATTCTTGCAACATGTATGTATGTTATATTGTCAATTTTCCATTCTAATAATCTCACACGTAAGAATCTTCTTAATAATGTCATATCTGTAACATGGTACAAACCATTAAGCTGTGACACTACTAACTCTGAATCAAGATGTACCTCAAGTGAGAGAATGCCATGTAAAATGGCATCCCATAGAAGCTCAATAACGACACTATATTCAAAAACATTGTTGGAAGATGGTCGTAGACATACGCTTTCTAAAGATAATACCTGACCCATAGGAGTATAAATCACCCAAGCAGCAGAGGCTGAGTGTTGAGTGTGACGGCTCACACCATCCGCAAATCCTATGAAGGTGGAAGATTCCATTGATATATGCCAAAATAAATGAAACCTAATCACAAACCCAATCACTATAAGAAAAATACCTACCTATGCAGAACTGTATAATAAAATACAATAACCAGCCTTGGCTAAAAATCATGCATAGTACTTCTTGAGATAGATCCCATTTCTAGGCTCCGCCAAGGCTGTCCCCTCATAATCCACTAACTCATAAGCACCCTTCTCTAATACACGCTTAACAACATAAGTACCACGCCACATGGGGTTAAACTTTTTTTCCCCCAAGGGTTCTTTCGGTTTATCCCACAAAAGGACCAAGTCTCCCTCACTAAACCTCCTTGGACGGACAGACTTATGATACTGGACCTTTACGCGATGCTTATTTACTTCTAGAGAAACCAAGGCATCTCGACGCTACTCATCAAGTTGCTCAAGGTGGACCAAACGCTCCTCCAATGGGGAAGTGTTTGGAAAGAGCTCTATGGCTAGCTTCAAAGAAGGAATCTTGCATTCAACCGGCAATCTTGACTCCACTCCATGTACAAGTTGATATGGAGAAAAACCTATGGAAGTCTTAACAGCGGTTCTATACGCCCACAAAGCAGGATATAACATAATGTGCCAATTATTCTTGCTTTGTGCGATGGTTCATTGGAGAATGTATTTGAGTGATTTATTCACTGCGTTAACCTGTCCATTCTCCTAAGGATAGTAAGAGGAGAAATGATCTTATTTGTACCCTAAATTTGATGCCAATGCTTCCATCATACGATTCTGAAAGTGCGAGCCATGGTTAGTGACAAGCTCTTTCAAAATCCTGAACCGAGCAATAATCTAGTTGAATATGAAGTGTGTGGCTATGTCACCTTCATATTTAATTATAGGCATAGCTTCAACCCATTTCGTGAAGTAGACAACAACCACTATGATATGATGATGCCCCCTAGCTGAATTTGGGTTGCAATCCAT
The DNA here is from genome assembly GCA_001517045.1 of Pseudotsuga menziesii. Taxonomy (NCBI): domain Eukaryota; kingdom Viridiplantae; phylum Streptophyta; class Pinopsida; order Pinales; family Pinaceae; genus Pseudotsuga; species Pseudotsuga menziesii. Next base: position 828,866 of record LPNX010734652.1, read on the forward strand.
AAAATCAAGCCCCCACTTAGTGAAGGGATCGACGGTGATGATGGTATGTAACGGGGCAGGTTTCGAGTGCATATTACGTGCAAACACCTGGCAAGGGTGGCACCTCTTAACCGCATCTACACAATCCTTAAATATCAACAGCCAGAAATAACCCGCTCTTAAGATTTTTTTGGGTTGTAGAAATCCTAGATAAATGACCACCACATGCCACTCCATGGCAATCATTTAGCACTACCTTAGCTTCTTCATGAGTTAAACAATGACGTAAAATGGAATCTACCCCACGATGGTATAATGTGCTATCTAGTATGAGGTAATTCTTAGACACGTGACGTAACCGTCGTCGTTCATCCTATGAGAGGTGAGTAGGAACCTTCAATGTTTGTAAATATATAATGATATCCCCATAGCATGGGTCTAAAGTTGATATTAAGAAGATGTGCTCATCGATAAACGTATCTTCACAAACCAACTCCTCAGCCTCGCTTGGGAAATTCGATATAAGCTCCGCAAAAATTAACGATTTCTTCAAATTTGCCGAAACAAACTTGAGGTTGAATTCTTGTAGAATGACAATCCATTTATTATATTTTACCCCAATCATCCTTTGAGTGAGGATGAATTGAAATGGATTGACATGGGCTACAACCAAGGTCTAGAGAGGAGAATATAATGTCTCAACCATTGAATCACATGTAAGGTAACTAAGGAAAGCTTCTCAACATGGGAATAATGAATCTCCATGTCAATAAGATTCTGGCTCAAATAGTTTATGACATTCTCTTGGAGCTCCTCATCCTCTTGAACCAAAACCATACCAATTGTTTGTATGGACACGACCACATAAAGTAGAAAATCATGGCTATAGTCTGGGGGACTAATCACTGGGGCTGATGCTAGGGATTGTTTGAGCGCATCAAAGGAATCCTGGGCTCGCTCATCCCAACAAAAGGTGGTGTCCTTCTTCAAAATACGCATGAAGCCTCTAGTCAAATTGGTGAAATTGACAACGAATCTCCGTAAGAAGTTTGCCATGCCTTGCAAACATTGAAGATGATGAATATTCTTCAGGGGAGACAACTGAAGTGTTGCCTCAACCTTCAAAGGGTCGACTCTAATACCCTATTTAGAAACAATGAATCCTAATAAGCGACCTGAATTCACACAAAAGATGCTCTTGTGAGGATTTAACCTGACCAAGTAATGGCGGCACCTTTCGAATACCAATCTCAAATGATAGGAATGGCGCATTCTCATATGAGAATGAGCAGCAATTGGAACAAAATTTGAAACCCACTTCGTCAAGAGAATGAGATAGATAAAAACCAGTACATATGCAGATCGCTCCCTGTCTCTTATCAATCGGAACAAAATTTGAAACCCACTTCGTCAAGAGAATGAGATAGATAAAACCGACTTTCAACAGTTTCTCTATCTCTGCGTTAATCACAAGTGTTTTCCTAGGATTCACCACATGCAAGCATTGTTGAACAGACTTAGCATTGGGATAAGTATTAATCTCGTGTTCAACAACGCGAGGGTCGATACCTGGCATTTCATCGTAAGACCAAGCGAAGATATCATGAAATTCTTTAAATAGCTTGGTGTATTCTTGAATCTCAGCATGGGAACAGTTTGCCACAATATAGACATTCTCTATCATGCCAGGATCGTGAGAGATATTGATAGGAATCATTGGAGATATATTTGCCATGTTCCCATCAGCCATCAGACCAGGAGAGATTAACAAAACCATGGGACTACCGATTCTCTCACTAAGAACCTCCCTAAAGTCCTCACGCTCCAAACGGTCAAGCTCGAGAAGAAAGTAAGATCTATGATGGAGCTCTTCCCATGGTGGCTCAACTCCCGACATGGCCTCAATAATTGCTTTGTCTAAAGGAAAAACACTATCAAGGCAGTCGTGCATGAAAATACTGTACTTCCCATGCAGGCAACACATACGGGTCCTCCTCCTCCGTCCATGAAGAGGAAGGACTAGGCTCTGCAACACACTCAAGATTAGCTTGATAAGCTACCATAGTTGTAGGAAACGGCACGTTCATCATGATGGGCTCACTCAAAGCATTCGATGTAGGAATAATCCAAGGATCTTCCATATGACTCGTGCGAAAAGACACTGATCTCACAGATGTTGAAGCCTCACCGGAACTAGACCCTATCATAAGGATAGGTGCAGGAAAACTAAAACTTCCCATGAGGGATGGATACATGCCCACACCCACACTCCCAGTTGCCAATTGAAAGTGCTCTACAATTGGGATCGAAGCTCCTGAAGATGTGGTAACTGATATATTATTGAATGATGTTTGATCAATCGTAACTATCTTCCCATTAAATGGAAAGCATACAACATGAAATAGGGAAGAAGCTACGGCTTGCATATTGTACATCCAATTCCTACCCAGCAAGAGATTGTAGTCGAGGGGTGCATCAACCACCTTGAACTCTATCGCAACGGTCTTCCCTCCCAAATGGACCTTAAGGGAAGGAAGGATCCTTTGTGGCCTATTAGACAAGTTAGGGGAACCTAACATGGTCACCGATTTAGACAAGTAAGGGGAACCTAAACCCTTCCAACATGATAAAGACATCACAGAAGCAGTAATGCCTTCGTCAATCACAGTGCGCTTGACGATCATGTTTAGACATTCTACATGAATCAAAAGAGACACATAGTAAGGAAAGCAAGGCTGAAGTCCCACGGTTTCAAATTTAATCAAGGAGGAATAATTATCATCATTCACACCAAGGGCAGAAAGAAAAGCCTTCCTTTGCGAAGGACAACTCTGAAGTACTTCTAGTGCAGACATCGCACAAGGAGTATGGCCCAAATCCTCGACAATAGCATAGTTTTGGGTGGCTCGGGCATTAGGATTGTGCCCCGAACACTTAAAGAATACCTTAGGAATGTGAGGTGCAGCTTCATGTTTATCCACAGGTTTTTCAATAAGCAAAGGGGTCCCTGGTGGATCAAGTTCCTTTCCTGGGCTGGGTTGTGACGAACCATAGTCCTTCACATGGGTCACAACTTTCGCAGCACGTACCATGTTAATGAAACCATGACCACTACCCTTTGGCAGATCTTGATCACCACTAGACTGATTATGGGTCCTTGAGTTCATGTTTTGATTGTGAGGTAAAGGGTTAGTCAGCACAGCTGGGCCCTCTGCCAAGAATCTTGAGGCTTCATCTATATGAGGGCACAAGTAAGTGAGGTGATCTTCCTTATACAAATTGTAAGGAAATTTAACCTTACATTTAGCTTTCTTGTCCCCCCCAACATCATGGGAATTCTTTCCATTATTGTTATCATTTTCATTCCTATTCCCAACCTTCCGATTGTTCTTACCCTTCTTTTTATTCCATTTGGGCTGCTAGTTACCCTTCTGGTCCGACAATTGCATTGAAAGCACACTCGCCGTTTGGGTGGGTTGAGATGAAGCCATGGCTTGTCCCGAAGCAGATTGGTTGATTGACAATTGACTAACTTGTTTTGCAACCAAATCTGTAGGTTTAGCACTCGCACAACCAACAATGCCATCGACATGTGGTCTAGGTTTAACTTTGGGGTCGAAACTAGAACACAGAGCATTGGGAATGATCTCATAAAACAAACTAGATTGAGCATAAATCAAATCTAGTTCCTGCGCCCTAAAAATGGCTTGTTCGCCATTTTGCACTCCGGATGTAGAAACATCCTTCGCTATATAAGGCAATAACGACTTAAGGAACCATTTGAGGAGGAATTCCAGTGGTATAAAGGATTTAATCAACATCTTCCATCTATTCCACTCTTGGATATGGTTTGAGATATGTGTGGCTTTATCCTGCCAAAATGTCGACAAGAATTCTGTACCAACGTCATAATGCACTGGTAGCTGGAAGTGGTTAAGAAAAGTCATCGCTAGGTCATCAAACAAAGCGAATGACCCCCTAGGTAGCTCTATATACCATTTCGCGGTAGGCCTTGTAAGGGTGCGTGGAAATAGCCTTAAACGGATTGAGTCCTGGTGTAAGGAATTCGAAGAGCACCATAGATGAAAGGTAGTAACTTGTTCATTCAGATCCTCTCCTGGTTTTCCCTTGAATTTGGGTATGTTCGAGGGAAGCTTAGTAGAGACAACCGGCCAAGCCGAGTCATGAGCTACAGGATCGTTCGTCAATCTTGACAAGTCAGGAAGATTCAGCGTTTCAAGGAAAGGGAGCCTAGGATGATTAGGTCGATGGACCACTCCCTGATAGTTCTAATTCACATAGGTCTGATTACCATAACCACCATGGCCTTGGCCATAGTGCCCTCCTCCCATTTGACCCATATAGGGTGGCATGGAAACACCATAGCGTGGTGTACCTTGACTATTCGGAGCTACAAAGCCGTACATTAGAGGAAATTTGGGCTCTAAAATGGGCCTTTTAAGAAAACGCACTAAGGATAAATTTTGTGAATTGGATTGCAAGAAGCAATAGAATTTCAATAAAATGAGTCAACCATAATGGTTGAATTGACATATTTGTCATAAAAGAAAACTACTTTTTTTTTTTGTATTTTCGACATATCCCCCTGTGTTTTTGCTCCAATTTCAAGTGGGAGAGCTCGTTGGATGTGGAATTTAATTCTGCATCCATTGAGTACCCACACTGCATACTTTTGATGGACCCTGCTTCCCGAAAAACAAGAAATACCTGAAAAAATGTGATGATGATGTCATCATCACATTTTTTTAGGTATTTCTTGTTTCTGGGGTAGCAGGGTCTGTCAAAAGTATGCAGTGTGGGTACTCATTGGATTTAGAATTAAATTTCACATCCAACGAGCTCTCCCACTTAGAATTTGAGTAAAAACAAAGGGAGATATGTCGAAAATATGAACACAAAAAGTAGTTTTTTTCATTCTTCCTCCAAAATTAATAACTATTATTTTATTATTTTCCTTAGGAGGCCCATTTTAGACCCCACATTTCCTCTAATGATTTGGAGAGTAAGCAGGTTGTTGATACTTGTACCCATAAGGTGAAGAACCCTGTCCATACTATGTCCCATAATAAGGTCCACAAGTCATCGCATGCGATGTCCCATGAGACACTCCGTAAGTAGGACTATACGCTCCAGAAGTAGGAATATACATTCCAGAAGTAGGAATATACGTTTCAAAAGTAGTAACATGACCTATAGAAGTATGAACATGACCTCCTGAAACAACGGGCGGTACTTGTTACGGAGAGAAATTCCTATGGCTTGGGGTACCACAAAAGATAGCTAGAATCCAGAAATCAATCTTTCCCAATATGCAATAGAAATAAAAACATCTAACACTAAAGGATCGAACCTCGTACCTTATTCCGGACGGTTGAAGTAGATCCCCGTTGAGCTTTCCAATCTTCAGCTTGAATTGTTATAGCACGTCCTCAACAACAAGTAAACAATACACGCATACTATATTTCATGGTGTTAGATCTATTCTAGCATATATAATCAATAATGTATAAGCATTTGACATATTCCAATGGATACAATATTCATTCAAATACACATTACTGGACAGGAAAAGATATTTCTATTAATATGAATCAAATATTACAAGTGACAACCTCTGACGGCACGTCTGCGAACCGGAGAAACTGAATCCCCCACTTTGGCCTCCACCACCTCAATCCTCCATCACTTCGATAGCAAGCTTACTAGCAAAAGCCAAGCTTGGGAAGAACACAACAGTACTCCAAGGGACAAAGGGATGCAGACTCAAGCATAAGTTCTGGAAACCATGGACTATAGTTTCGTTACTCTCAATTCTCTCTTATGCTTTCAATGTCTCAATGGGTTCCTTATATAGCTTTTCAAATGGATACTGAAAGGTTGAATCCGTGCGATCTCAAGGCATATGGAAGGCCAGGAGTCATATGAGTCAGATCCAAGTCAAGGAACGCTCCAAAGGATTTTGGATTATGCACATATCCTGATGTACGTGACTATAGAGGGAATATCCACGTATGTACGCGGTTATCGGGGAAAAGGCCACGTATATCATTTTTCTAATGTTTTTAGGGATGGTCAATGATACATCAAAAGACAAAAAGTGGTCCATAGGGGCTAATGAGTCTGCAGCGGGACAGGGGAAGGCCATACAATGTGTGATTCACCTAGTGTGGTGAAATCCGCTATAACAGTACTTGAACCTGAGACACAACTGGTCGAGTAATCGCAGTATGGGCAGACTCATAGCAACGTTCCAGCCTGAAGGACCACGTGAATGAGGTGGAGGGTGAACATTTGAAGAACTAGGGACAGAGGATGAAGGGACCTGTGTAATTATGTATGTGTTGTTCCCTATAGTCACTCGTCTCAGATCTAGTATCCTAATAGGATTGCTAGCCCTAGGCATAAGAGGAATATGTGATGTAGCTTCCACCGCCGGGATGGAAGGTGCAATGTGACTTGTGCTCCCAAACCTCTTCGCATGGTAAGGAATGAGAGTGCCCCCAGGCATAGTGTTAGGCTCAAATTTCGACTCGACATGAAATGCCAAATCGTGTGTGGGAAAACTAGACATACCATAACTACCATAGCTAGTGCTTGCGGGTTCAAAATGAGTCTCATCATCTTCCGGCATTCCATACCAGCGATGCGTCATTGGGGGATAAACACTAGAGTAAGTAGGTCTATCATGAAAAGTACCTATCTCATAAATCACAGGACCTAACTCAGTCAAATCAGGTGAAGGATCATAGTTAGGAGTAAACTCCCCATCTTCCACTTGAATGGGAGAAGGTGGTTCAAGAATACCTTCAACATGGTCTCCCATAGTGTGTGAATCAATGTGCGAAGTGGTCTGCTTGGATTGTCTATTTATCTCTCCCAAAAGAGGAGGAGATGTAGAAGGTGGAAGTCCTGCTAAACGATGAGAATGGCGAGGAGTCGCACCCGAATCCACAATGACTCAAAAAATATAAAAGACTCTCTAGCTACACAAACCCTAGGCAAGCTAACGTGCAAAGAGAAACCACCAAGAAAATATAAAGCCAAACACAAGCAATCAAGGGTAGGATAAGTGAGCTCCTGAATGAAGTAGGTATGTCTCTCCTAGGAGAGGCCCGAGACTCCCATACACAACAATCATAGGTACGTAACCAATTATTATGGTCCTCAGCTTCAATGCGTAAAATGACTGTGCTGTCTGACCCCAACTTGGCCGGGACACTCATAGAATAACCCCTGCAAAGTACCCCCTCAATATACTAGGTAAGGCTACTAAGGTCGCCTCAATATAATCAATGCTCAGGTAGACAGTCACAGGCGGGATTTACCTTATGGGCAGGGTAGCAAAGCCCGAAACTCTTGAAAGAGCCCCCATATATGAATACAATCTTGGAAATATCTCCGGTGCTACTCAGTTATGACTAGGGGTCATCCCAATCAATAACTGCTCACATTGCCTCGTGCTTAACTCCCTTTTGAGAGGAGGATCCTGAGAAACACTGGTTATACCAAGGAATTTCACACACTCACCTGGACAGACACATACATGTTGTTATTTAGTGGTCTTGGAGAATTGAATCACAATGAACTATTCCAAGACCCTAAAACCTAATCTTGTTGGTGAACCCTATCAAATAAAATAGTGTAGTTCATTTTAATTAAGCATTGATTTTAATTGGCTTTATTACTCAAAAGAGGTATATGGTCATGCAACTAATGGTGTTATGACACAACATGAAGTAAAATGCACACCTAACAATCAATGCAAATGCATTGTGTCCATGAAAAACAGGGATGCTGTTACGTGAAATGCATAATTTTCTTCAAATGATAAATGCAAACTTTCCTATATGAAATCCTGAGTAATATTCCAAAACAAATCTAATGCAAGTACTATGCAAAATGCAAGATGCAATGCATAATTATAAGCAAATATTTTGGATTTTTTGAAATAAAAAATGAGATGCGAAAGCAAAAGAATGGTTCTACAAGCCCTAGACTTTGCAAGCACACTCAAGCAGCACTCAAGCAAAGTACTAAGGTAAAAGAAATCTAATGCACTAATCCCAAAACAAAAAATCGAAAATGCAATAACAAGAACATTCTTCAAAAAAGAAATTTTACCCTAAAAAAAACGTCTCTGGTAAGAAATAGAGGTGTATACAGACTCTAGCAGTATCAAAGGAGACTTAGCAATCATCACAATTGACCCAGCAACAATCCATCTTCCTCTAGAAATAAAAACTAAGGGCATACGCGATTGTTCGCAGTAAACCCGTGTGTGTACGTGGAAATAACAGTGAAACCCACATATATATGCAACTGTGAGTTAAAAACTCACGTACAAGAAGAAAAGTGCATAAAAATAGAGGCAAAAAGACAAGCTGAGACAAACTTCACACCAATCAGACACTACCAGGTAAACATGCCCCCAGACCCGACACAGAAACAAGAGAAAAAGAGCAATTCAAAGTCATTGAATGCCGATAGAAAATCCCCAAAGGACAATTACTAGGAATTCCCCAGCGGAGTCGCCAATTCTGTTATGGAGAGAAATTTCTATGGATTGGGGTACCACAACAGACAGCTTGACTCCAGAAATCAATCCTTTCCAATATGCAATAGAAATTAAATATCTAACACTAAAGGATCATACCTCATACCTTATTTCAGACGGTTTAAGTAGATCCTCGTTGAGCTTTCCAACTTTAACTTGAATTGATGAATCACTTCCTCAACAACAAGTAAACAAGACAAGCATACTATATATATCGGTGTTAGATCTATTCTAGCATATATAATCAACAATGTATAAACATTTGAAATCCTCCATGGATAAAATATTCATTCAAACATACATTATTGGACAGGAAAATATATTTCTATTAATATAAAATTAGAGATTACAATGGATACAACCTCTGTTGGCACGTCTACGAATCAGAGAAACTGATCCCCCACTTGGTCCTCCACCACCTCAATCCTCCATCTCTCAATAGCAAGCTCACAAGCAAAAGGCAAGCTTGGGAAGAACACTAAAGTGCTCCAAGGGAGAAAGGGATGGAGACTCAAGCACAAGTTCCGGCAACAATGGAATATAGTTTCTTTGCTCTCAATTCTCTTATATGCCTTCAATATATCAAAGAGTTCCTTATATAGCTTTTCAAAGGGGTAATGAAAGGTTGAATTCGAGCGATCTCAAGGCATAGGGAAGGCTAGGAGTCAAATGAGTTGGATCCATGTCAGGGAAAACTCCAAAAGGATTTGGATTTTGTGCACATCCCGATGTATGCGGTTTCAGGGGTCAAAATCGCGTATATATGCAATTAGGGGTTTAAAAGTTGCGTATATGAATTTTCACATGTTTTTAGGGATGGTCTAGGAAACATCAAAGGACAAAAAAATGGTCCAAGGGGTCTAAGGAGTTTGCAGCGGGACAAGGGAAGGCCATACAAGTGTGATTCACCTGGTGTGGTAAAATCAGCTATAACACTTAGTCCCTAAATTCATGGATTTGTTCCCCATTGGTTGTACAACAGAGAAAAAAAAAATTCCCAATCGTGGGAATGTAGAAACAACACAAAAACACCCAACAGAGATCCCATCCACTAAATGGCAACAAAGCCACTTCCCAACCATGGGAAAAATGAAGAAAACTGGAAAAACGTCCATGGAGAATGCACAACAGCTCCAAAAACATGGGGAAGACAACAACGTGAATGCATGAGGGAATGGGTCGCATTTTTGGGTGTTAACTTGTCCCAAAAGTCAAAATTGTGTTTCCCAAAAACGGATAGCTTCTCCAATTCAAATTTGGGATGCCATACCTTTCCCATCCAATGCAATAACCAACTCAACCGATTTATGGTAGTAATAAATGATTGGGTGAATAAGACAAGAAAGGTAGTTGACAGTTTGATGGGTTCTCCCTTTGACATTTGGATTTTCCACATTGGACCAAAGGTTTGAATATCCCCCCCCTTATCTTTAGGAAATCATGCCCCCATCTCTTTATTTGTTGCATTGACATAGTTGGTTGCGGGTTTTTAATTAAATTTCATATTTACATGATGCCAAAAATTATAATGTGCCGGCTAGCACGAAATACCATCAGCAACGATTTTAATTGTCAAAACATGAAACGCTAAATCGATGGTGGAGATTTTTCCTATAGATCCACACCATGATTAATTACAGTATATACATCGTATAGATTTTTAATGCAAATGGAGTCAAAACTGGGGTCTTACATTCCCCTCCCCCTTCAACAGCACTGTCCTCAATGCTTTACAAAATTGAACAAAAATGATACACTGGTACCACCCTCAGTGATCTGCAGAATTGAACAAAAATTGTTGTGCCAATCGTATGGCATCCTCCAGCTCCCATGTAGCCTCTTAAGGACCGTAGTGCTCCCATTGCACCATTACCTTCCTTATGACTTGATTCCAGAGCATTGTGACCTTCCAATCGAGGATGCACATTGGCTCGATTTGGAACTCTCTCTCGGGTTCCACCTGAATAAAATCCCAATTTATCACATGGTTAAGATCATGTACATATTTCTTAAGCAAAGAAACATGAAAAACATTATGAGCTCTAGTGCTAGTAGGAAATGCAAGTCTATATGCAACGGGTCCTATTCTTTTGAGCACTTCAAATGGCCCACAATATCTAGGTGACATCTTGGAACAACTTCCAAGCTTCAAGGAACTCTTCCCTTCCTTCACTCTGAGGAAAAAATGATCCCCAACACTGAACTGTCTGTTCACTCTATGCTTATTAGCATATATTTTATGTATGCCCTGAGCTGCTTTCAAATTATGCCTGATCTTTACAACCCCTTGTTCCATTTCCTTGAGAAATTCTGTCCCAAGCACAATCCTATTCACTGATTATCCCAAGTCACTGATGCTTTACACCTCCTTCCATACAAAGCTTCATATGGAATCATCCCCAAGGATGCTTGTTGTCCATTGTTATATGCAAATTCTACCAAGTGTAAATAATCTTCCCACTTGGCTGGTTTGTCCATCACATACATGCGAAGCATGTATTCAAGCACTTGATTCACTCTCTCTGTCTTCCCATCAGTATGAGGATGGTAGGAAGTGCTGAAGTTCAGTTTTGTAACCGAATATGCAAACAAACCCTTCCAGAAATTGGAAATGACCTTGACATCTCTGTCAGAAACTATTGCCTTAGGCAATCTATGCAATTTGAAAATATCCTTCATGAAGATCTTTGCAATGTCATCCATCTTATTCGTAGACTTGACTAGTATGAAATGTGTTTCCTTTGTCAACTTGTCCACCACAACCATGATGGAATCATTTTGTCTCCAAGTCATTGGCAATTCTGTAATAAAATCCATGGAAATAACTTCCCATTTCCCATTAGAGGAAATTTCAACTTAAAATGAGCCTTTTAAATTTGATTCAAATTCCATGCCATCATGTGTTAGCCAATGAAATTGCTTTAAATTTGAAATACCATATAGGTCTTAAACACTTTTTTAATATAAATTTGGGGATAGCTATCATAAAAGAAACTACTTTTTTTGTTTGTATTTTCGACATATCTCCCCGTGTTTTTACTCAAATTTTGATTGGGAGAGATTGTTGGATGTAGAATCAAATTCTGCATCCAACGAGTACCCACTCGACATACTTTTGATGGACCCCGCTATCCCAAAAACAAGAAATACCTGAAAAAACATGATGATGCCCCGCTACCCCAAAAACAAGAAATACCTGAAAAAAAGTGATGATGATGTCATCATCACGTTTTTTCAGGTATTTCTTGTTTTTGAGGTAGCGAGGTCCATCAAAAGTATGCTGAGTGGGTACTCATTGGATGCAGAATTTTATTTTGTATCCAACGAGCTCTCTTGATCGAAATTTGAGTAAAAACACGGGGAGATATGTCTAAAATACAAACAAAAAAGTAGTTTTTTTTCTTTTCTTCCTCCAAAATTAATAAATATTATTTTATTATTTTATCTATTATTTTATTAATTATTTTTAGGAGGCCCATTTTGAGTTGAAATTTTCTCTAATGATTCTGGAACTGGAAAAGGCTGCAACAAACCTGCGGGGTGTTGATGCTCAACCTTCGCTTGCTAACATTTCATGCACCTTGAAATATATCTAGCCATGTCCTTTTTCATTCCTGGCTAAAAATACTACTTTTTGGATGTAGCAATTGTCTTCTGATATCCTCGGTGATTAGAATATGGAGCTTGATGGATCTCATCCATAACAACCCTCCTCAAATATGTTACATTTGGGATATGAATTTTGTTCTTATACGTAAGAAGCCCATCTTCTTCCAATTTATATCCCTCATACCTCTTCTCAAGAATTTGCTATTGGAATTTGTATTTTACCTGCTCATACAATTCATCTCCGGCAGTATGACTAACAATCCGCTGTCTCAAATCTGATTGGAAAATACTAAGAGATGCCACCACTACAACAAATCCTGGATTTAGTGTCCCATTTAGCGTCCATTTTTAGTTTATTTGTTTTTACATTGAGTGGTCAAACCAGACGCTAAATGGGACGCGTCATGGACAAAACTTAAAGCATTTAAAAAAATGTCTTTTTTTGCTTCCTAGATAGCATCCTTTATGACGTCTAAGATAGCGTCTATTTTTTTGCTTCCAGAATATCATCCAACTTTGCTTCCTAAACAACGTTGAGGTTTGCTTCCTAAATAACGTCCTATGTTGCTTCCTAAATAACATCCTATTTTGCTTCCTAGTGAGTGTCCTCTTTTTCTTCTTAAATGACATCCACGTTAGCACCATATTTGCATCCTTAATAGCACCATGTTAGCATCCAAATTAGCATCCATTTTTGCTACCACTTTAGCATCCCATTTTGCACCATGTTTTAATTCCAAATATGTGCCAATTTTTGCTTCCCAATTTGAACCAATTTTTTCTTCCTTTTTTGCATTGTGTTTTGCTACTAAAATGACGCCAAATATTTCTTCTATTGTTGCACCATATTTTGCTTCCTATGTAGTGCCATGTTTTGCATCCAAAACAACATCTTATTTTGCTACCATATCAATGCCATGTTTGGCTTCATCATTAGCGCCACGTGTTGCATCATTTTTAATTCCTAGGTTTGCGTCTTACTTTGCTACCATATCAACATCATACTTAGCTTCATCATTAGCGCCACATGTTGCATCATTTTTAATGCCTAGTTTCGCATCTCTCATTTTTTTGTCACTAATTTAGTCATATTTACTAATTTTATATACGAATTTTGGTCATTTTGTTTGGTCACTTATCTTTCATTGTTTGGACACTTATCTCTTATTTTTTGGTTACTAATTTAGTTATTTTTAACTGATATTATAATATTATTAAGGCATGGAGGAATTGAACCACCAACCTCCTGCTTGTAAGGAAGGCACTCTTCCATTGAGCTAACACCCTTTAAGAATTTGGTAACCTAACTTACAGAGTCCTCTATAATGAAAAAAATGATCAATACTCAACTTCAAGTATCTAATGGTTGGCAAAGGATGATAGATTGTATAAGTTCACAATATATGATCAAGCAGGTTATGGAATCCATAAACAGTTTCTAGGAATTGAACAAAACTCAAGAAATTGGCTTAATGGGATTGCAAAAATCACTATTCCCTAGCAACCATTATGTTTGTTTCAGGTTTGATATTTAATCATAGTCCATTAAGAGACCCATGATAAGAGGACACGAAGACACATCCTTAAATGAGAATACAATGATATGAAATAAAATAACAATTGTTTACGCCATATTGCAATAAGAGGGAACTCCTTTAATTTTAAGTCATCAAGTATTCAACAATAATGATAAACTCTTGAAAAAAATGATAGCAAGAGATATATTAGCCCCTTCATATTTAAAACCGATCTTCATCTACCTTTGAACTTGTGACAGAGGTTGGTGAATGGAAATTACTCAATGTAAACTGACATTAACGATACTAGATTCTTAAGGAGTATCAAAACAAATAAAAAATCATTTCGATGACCAAAAATATTAATACTTGTACTTGCACCTCTATATATATCATTACAATGGAAATAAAACTGAGATAAATGTAGCTAGAAAAATTTCTTGCAACGAGGATTTGTAGAGAGTCTGCAGTACCCATAGATCAATTAAATTTAGAGTTAATCCCAAAAAAATTATTTAAGAATCAAGAACAAATTGCGAAGAAAAAGTCAATGGAGAAGATTTAAAACAACCATGATTTCACCAATGCCATGGACAAAATTGAGGAGATTAAATTTTAATTCAAACGTTAAGTTCCATAAGTGATAGAGCTCTATAGGAAAACAAGAAAGAACTTGATTCACAATTGAAGACCCAGGGATTGATGTTGGTAGCAATATAGATAGTCAGAGAAATCTTGTAACTTATGCATTTGACGCTCTACATGAAATAAGCTATATATCCCACCTGAGGATGGTTCTCCTATAAAAATATTTAACTAGATGTCCCCATTCAACAGAATGGCCACGAAACTCAGGGTTGATCTCCCTAGTGCTGGACTGGTTCCACATCTTGGTCCTTGACTAGATGTCCCCATTATCCTAAGAGAATGGCTATCAATGTTGCTTAGGAAAAATCAACATCAAATAGGAGGAGAGGTGCCTCCGACTATTTCAATGGAGCTAGACAAGGGAAGCTAGAGGTAAGTGGAGTAGGTGAGGTGCTAATTCTATTTGAAACTCATTATTTTCACTTTAAAGCAGAGTTATGGGGCTGAACTGTTAGCATTCAAATTGTTTATAAAGCTGTCTTTGGAAAAATGGGAGCAAGAGCTTCACGCTTTGGTGATTCTTCAGTGCTTATTAATTGGATCACTGCTAGGTTCAGGATGGATACCTACATGTTTTTTCTCCCAATCTTAGCTCATTTAAAATAGGTGGAATCTTCCTTTTGAAATGTGCCATCTATCCATGTTTGTAAAGAAATAAATGCAGTGGCAGATCTTCTATCCAATGAATGCTTGAGCTTGAGTTTCAATACAACCTGGGTCATGCATACATGGGTACAAAGAGGGTATTGGTATTCTATATCAGCCATGGAAAGTCAATATGATATTAATACATTTGAAAGGAGAAGACTTTGATCATGAAGCTATTTCAATAGCAAAATATAGTTAGGCTACTATACGGCAATATGCAGTTGCAGTAGCTTTAGATTGTGGGATGTATTTTAGAATGTTCAGTCTCACCAAATATCTTTGTGTTGTTATTAATAAAAGTTTAAAATCTTTATTTTGCTACAAGCTTTCATTCACAATTCTTCTAGAAAATTCTCTTAGAAGCCTTTAAAAAAAGCACAGGCATCCTATACAACATAAATTTCTCTAAGCTCGTTGTTTAATTCGTAAGGCTCATGCATCCTATATAGCATAGATTCTCTAAGCTCATTTTTCACTTCACGAAGATTAAGAAACCCATTTATTTGAGAGTATGAATCAAAAGCAGATCATAAACATTTCGTAATTATTTTAAAAGTAGTTTCGACATGAGAATGAAATGTTTGATGTGCACTTTGAAACTGGCATAGCAAAAAGTTAATAGATTCATGACTAGAAAAAGTGCATGGGAATTTTATATTCAAATATAAAAGAGGGTACACACAACCTCAAGGACTACAACCCAAAAAATTTTCCTTGTTTCTTCTCATTCGAAACGCAATAACAAGGTATCCTGAGTTTGGAATTATGATTATCATATCAAAATGAAAAATTTAAACCACCTCATAAACAATGTACAGTGTGGTTGGAGTAAAATCATTTAAACCCCAGGAAGCCTGTGAGATCTTCCCCCATCACCTTGGAACTGACAGACCAAATTCTAGTAGACAAACAAAAAATACAATTGTATCAGCCCACCCAACAATGACTAGGTCAGAAAAATAAATTAAAACTTCAAACATAATTCAGGTAAGCATTTAAAATAAAAATACACAAATTTTTAAATTGAACTAAGAAAACACTAAGTTATGAACTAAATGTTTTCTAGTACCGAATGCTATGACAATAAATACAACTGATTATAAAAGTCAGAAAGATAATAGTGGAAAAGGCTATATTTCTAAAACTAATTTTCCTAGATCAAATCCACTTTATATATTATGGACCCATATCTACTTCAATTCACAACGGAAAAACATCCCTGGGATTTCCTTCACCAAAATAAACTGGCAATAGATAATAAGTTGGAAAATGTATCATAACAGGGATAAACATGACATGGGGATGCCAAAACTATGCAAATACAGCCTCCTTCCCAGAATTTAAATACTATCTACATGCACTCTCAAATTTGTAAGCATAATGGATAACATGTGAGCATCCACCTTTGGTAATAGCACATTCCGATGTAGAAAAGGATGATTCACGTGTCGTCTTTGTCATCTGGGAACAGAAGCAATGCTGGTACTTAAATCTAAGAAATTAAAACTTAACTGACCATTAAGTGTCATAACACCTTTTTTTAGTACTTCCATTATGCAAACTAATCATGGGAACAAATTTATTACTTAAATGTATAAAGAAATATTAGTTGACTTTACAGAACACAAATTGTATAACAGAGAAACAAAGGTGGTGTGAAGAGAAAGAAATCATCAAGAACAATGATTCATAAGTCTCACCACCTAAGCAATCAAATAGTAGTTAGATTTCAAACAACATATGTTGTAAGTATACATGACAAAAACTCGACCCAAATTGGCAAAAGTTCAACACCCATAATATTAACAACAATTTTCCAAGTAAATTGAACTTTTGCCTTACAACTCAATCAATGTCCACAATACATTCATAGCTGGTAGAACATACCCCGTATGTCCCATGAGGCCTCATGACAGGCTAAGAAAGTTGGGATATATATGCATGCAAGTAAACATGCTTAAAATACTTCCAAAAGTATCAATTCACAAAGTTTTAGTATCTAACTAAGATTAACTCAACTTCCAATTTTGATCTTTTGCACATAATGGCTATCAAGTGGACAGACTAATTTTACTATTCAAATTCCTAAAAGCATAATAGTTAAACAAGCTTACCAACCAAATAGACAAGCATTTACACATCCAAGCAACACCATGGCTCCCACTATAGTTACTAATGAAAATAGAAATACATAAAAAATTTCAACTATCATCCAAGCAACGGAAGAACTATAAGGATTTGAACAAAGCATTGTATAAAGCTTAACTTCTTAATTTCAAAGACTGGAAACTTATGTGGAACTTGCATGGATACTGAAACAACACAATAAGAAAGTTGGGAAACAAGGTAATGAAGAAACCAAGTTCAAAACAAGGAAATGGTAGGTAAAAGTCGGCTCGTAAAACAACAAACTGGGATTGCATAATGTACTAGGCAAAATATTAAATAAGAATAACCCAAGTCTAGTAACCCAAGTCTAGTGCCAACACGCAGTCAAACACATAACACCATTCATAGTTGTGACACACAATAGCTACATAGGTATAAAATGTCTGTCTCTGATAGACCTGGCCTTGAAAATGAAGATACTAAGGCAACTCAACAAATCTTTTGTTGACAGGTAGTTCATAAAGCTTGTCATGCCTCAACGATTTCATGGTTATCTTTTTTTAAAATTTGTTAAAGCCTCCTAAAACCTTTTTCTTGTGTCATAATTTTCTCAAAAATCTCCTTATGTAAAGAACATAAAATATGGGTGTGATGAGTTCATGTGTGGGAAGCAGCAAGCCTATCCTAGATTTAACGAAACCATTGTCCATATAGATTAAGTAATTGCTGCGAAAATTACATTCTTGAAATGACCCGGATGTGAGAAGGATTTCATTTGAATTCCATTTGTTTCTTATGCACAATTATATCACATTGCTCCTCTCATATTTATAAAGTTTTTGCTTGTAATACTTCATTATATAAGTGACAACCTAATTAACAATGTTTTGATGCGACAATATTCTTGGGTTCTAGCAGACTCCTACATTCATTTTTCAGTGTGTTTCCAATAGACACCAATTTTAATAGTCCACTATCACTTTATAACCTAAATATTAAAGCATATCTATTAAACAAATATGATATTTTATATCAAGCTTTGCAAGGACAGATATGTAGTCTTAGTAGTGAATCCCCCATTTTCCCAGAGAAGAGGCATCCTAAAGTGAGGAGGACGATCACCAAGGCGACAATGGGTGGTGTCCTCAAGTTCTTCTAGGGTTTGTACTTGCATGATTGGACTTATCTTTGTGCAGATCTTGGAGGTGAAACACTTCCAAATTTTGTCCTTCCCACCATGAAATAGTATGTGTTTCTATTTTAGATGGAAAGGTAGATTTACAGAGGACTGTCTGTTTTAAAAAACTATTGTATCATGTTCTAAATGTTATACCTGGTAGGTTGAAGTTTGGATGCAAATTTTTTTTTAGGGTGGACATCCAAGGCATATTGGATGCCCTTGAGTTTATTTTCTTGATGAAACTTTTTTATATTCAAAAGCATGTTAATAAAAATTAAAAATACATTTTTTTTAGCAAAACACGAAAACACTACATTATCAGTACCAACTTTTTATTCAGCCTTCTTCTTTTCCCTAATACCCATTTTGAGCTCTAACATAAATATGGCAATGTAAAAGATTATGAACTATCAAAGAGATTTATCAATGTCATAGTAAAATACCGCCAGCTATGCAACTGATAAGAATGACATGAAAAAGAGGCTATGACCTATGGAAAAGATCGCAATCCCATAAATCATAGCAATGAAAAAACAATAATACAATAACATAAACATGATTAATGAAAGGAAATGTGAAGACAAGGACCAAAGATAAGCCGTATATGGAACAAGAAAGCCCTTGAAAAGTAAAAATGTCAAAAGCAAAGCAATACTTTAAAAATAATTTTTGTAAGGAGATGCATTCAGAAATTGAATTGAAACCTACATGTACAGGAAGAGAGCCAACCACAAAGGAAACCCTGTAAGGAAGGAATTGTCCCTTCCAATGTAAGATTTTACCTCCTGCTATGCGACTCTGATATCCCAAGTTTTTACCTCCCGACTTCCGAGTTATGCATGAGCTTGCCACAGTGATGCTTAAACCCTTAAATTAAGTAACGAATTTTTGGACCAAAAGTAGTTTTATTTGTACATATACGCAATATCGATATTATTGATATCTTATTGGTTTTTCTGCTTTTGTGATGTCGCTTTTTCTTAGTGTGTTTTCCTTGTCAGTGATCAAATTTGAAGGGTGGGTCTTAATTTCAATTGGAAAGGATTCAGGTTAACCAATCGATACAGCTCAACCCTTTCATACCGATCCCAAGAAGCATATTAGGTAGTCCCAACACATAGATTGAACGACCGATGCGTATTTTTCTGAATCGCATTTGAAATGCCCCGATTCACCAGTCTCCCACCCCTTTTGAAATAATAGGAAGAAGGTACGGCAAAAGATAGATTTGTGGATCTACGTTCCGTGGCACCTTTCAAATATAGGGTCATCTTAGAGCACCACCCATTGTCGCCTTGGTGATTGTCTATAAACCCTAGACCAAAAAAAATAGTATTTTCAAGAAAAGACCTAAGGAAATCAAATCACCTCGAAAAGGTTTCAAGAAAAAGCATCAACCCCAATGACCCAAAAAAAAGGCAGATGTTGAGTAAATCTAAATTAGTAGTTTTCATTGATATCTATAAGCATTCTAAAGAGAAATTTGAGATAATGGAGGAAAATGAAGGAAATCAAATCACCTGGCAAAGGTTTCAAGAAAAAGCATGAACGCCAATGACCCAAAAATAAATAGGCAAATGTTGAGTACATCTAAATTAGTAGTTTTCATTGATATCTATAAGCATTCTTAAAAGAAATTTGAGATAATGGAGAAAAAAGATGAGAAATTTTAAGTGCCACATCAATGTAAATAATATTCATTGTTCAATCTTAGCATAAGAACACCATCATCAAATGACTTTCAAAATACAGACAAGCTGAGGTCATGTAATTCAAAACAGAAGGTGGCACTCCAGGCCTGAGAAAAAGATTCCAGTTTCCACTTGAAGATGTTCATAGGAAAATATGTACAAAATTAAATATTGTCTGAGAGCAGTAAAGGGTTTCAATGCTTATGCATTTTGATATCTCTTTTGGGAAAAAAATTGTTCCATTTTTGGTAAAATTTTATCTAAAGCCTACAAAACTCGTAAGAACATCAGCAAAGAAGTGAAAGCTAGACCTCAAATTAATCAAAGCTAAGAGATTAAAGAAAACACTGGTTAATTTGCATCCAGTAAAAGAAAGGCACATCATTTGATATGATCTCTATTTTACTATTCATATGATGTTTTTAGATGCATTGTGCAAGAGGCATTTTTTATATACCTAGATCAAAACTCACCCAATGAAAAAAGAATTATAGAAAAGGTAATTGACAAAATTACATAGAACTAAATGAAAGGGAAAAAAAATAACAGGATCTGAAACTTAACATATGGGTAGAACAATAAATAGTAGTGAAGTTCTATTTTTCTTTAAAAAAGTTTCCAAAAAAGACACAGTCGACCTAGGTTTTTTCCATGTAAAGTTTAAAGTCTTAGACTGATGCAATGGAAATACCAAAAAGAGGAGATGAACTAGTATCAAGTTCCATGATACCCAGCAATTAGCACAAATTCAAATTGGAAACAAAATAATGATAGAATATTTTGTGTATGTTACATTTTAGAGCTTCTTTTCTTTGATTCGATCAGGATATTGTTTTTTTAATGCAAATCCTTTTAACAAACATCAAAAATAGTTTTCATTCTATATTCTATGATAGAAAGTGCATTGCAATTATCAAAATCTCCTCAGGTCAGCGATAATGTTTCTTTTCCTAGTGTGTACAATCCTTTGCAACACAGATTTTGTAGTTGGTGCACTATTCTAGAGATGTTTTTTGTATATGCTTCATAGGAAATTTCTGCTATCTCAGGGCAACATTTTAGAAACCCTTCAGTGGATGTATTCAGTGGTTGATCTAAAACCCTTTGGAATAAAGGGGATGTGAATCTTTTGCGGTGCTTTCAAAACCCTCTATGTTGTATCAAAAATCCAATACTATGTAACATACCATGTAGGTTATGGGTGGTACCAAAAATATGGGTTTTAATTTCTAGATCTAAAAACCGAAGGATTTGGGTGTTAGAGCAAGGGGCATGGCTGGTAAGAAGACAGAGAAAGATCTTCACAAGAATGAAGAAATTAAATTTTTACATTATAATATTTCTTGTAAATAGAATCCCACGAACCTGTAATATTTGCAGTAACTTCCATCATCGGCCATTTGCAACTTCCATAAAATCTCCATCAAAGACATCTTCAAGGGTTTTAGCACCGTCAATGATCTTCTAAACCTGCAGTTTGAAATCTGAAGCACCAAGAATTATTTAGTCAAATTGTAATATGGTTTGTCAGCTATTTAAGACAACCCAAAAAAGAAAACAGGCTTACCCATTAAGACAACCCAGAAACGAAAATAGGCTTACCCATTTAAACAGGGGAGCCGCATGCTATAATACAATCTGAACAAGGCTTGGAATATTGTCAAGCTTGGATCGTGTGGACTACTTTTGATGCAAAATACAGTCCTCCATAACCCACAATTTTGTTGGGTTTGGACTATGATTTGCGACTTCTAAATGAACAACCTGTACCTCAAAACCCTTCCACTATGCTCCAAGGTATGAAAATGTGTCTAGTGCATGAAGCATTTTTCTTCCCGCCAATATTTCATTCATTTATAAATTATATTGCATTTTTAAAGGAACAAAACCAAGCATGGTGAAATTCAATGGCTATATTGTCGGACCCAAAAACTTGGTTACTTAAAAAGATTTAAAAAAAATCAAAGTTTTTAGTTAATTTAAGAATAAGGTAGGTGGGAAACATCTCTATTCTTAATATTTTAGTTAAATTCAATTAATATAAATAAATTTATTTATATATAGTTATTATCATTTTAATTTTTTTTAAATAAAATCTAACTATTTAACTTTAAATTGTTTATATTTTTTTAATACAATGTTTTTATGTTAATATGTTTAAATACAATGTATTTATATTGTTTATATATTAGCATTTAGGTTGGATAATAGCTTGGTGTGAAATGGGAAACTAAAATATTACTAATTTATTGAATTTTATTTTTAGTGTAAGGAATATTTAACATACATGTGATATATGGTCATCATTTTGAGCATTAGCAAACTAAGGATGGTTTTAAAGGCCCATTCCTTGGTATATGTACACATAAAATTTCACATTACATATTTTCATAAGGAGCTCATGGTCCATTTATGGGGCCCCAAACTAACATACATGCCCTCTATAAGGAATTTTGGCCTTTAAGTGTAATATTGTTAAGATTTTAAGGTTTAAACTACCAAGGATGGTTCTCAATTCATGTCCCATGGTTTGATGTGAAAAGAAATAGTCTTAGACCATAACATTTATTTGGGGCTCATAATCCATCCATCAGGCCATAAGCCTCTACTGGGGATAACGCTTTGTTGGTGTGGTGTCTTTGCATGTTAAATTGCCATATTTAGTGTGTGCAAGCAAGTTAGGAGAATTATATAGTATGGTTCTTGGTGCAAAGGTCGTTGATCCCGATGATTGTTTTTGTCGATGATTAGATCCAGTAACACACTTCTTTCTTGCTTCGATTGGAGGTGTGTGGGTCTATGCACTCAGTGATCATAGGGAGATATGCACTAATTTTACATTGTTTGTGGACATGAATTCATTCTACATAAACAAAATATAGCATCACACAAAAATGCTATCACATGAATCATGATCAATGAAATTGACATTGATATATCTGATGTTATGCCGGACATTTTCTAAACACAATCCCTAGCTCTAAACCTAGTGGAATTCCTAGCGTAGTTCCTTTCAAAATTTCTGGCATTATTCCAGGCGTTATACTTGGATCTATACCTGGCGTTATATTGGATGTTTTCTAGGCACAATTCCTAGCTCTATACTTGGCGCTATGTTGAATGTTTTTCCTACTGAAATTCATGGGGCAATTCCTGTCGCTAACCCTAGATTAATATATGGTGCTATGCTATTCAGGACATTTTTTGGAGGCTATTCTTGGTGTTATATGGGATGCTTTTGTGGACGCTAATTGGGATGCTAATTGGTATGCTAATTGGGATGTTAATTGGGATGGTAATTGTGATTCTAATTGGGATGCTAATTGGGATGTTAATTGGGATGCTAATTATCGTCCAAAATAGCGCCAACTTTTAAAAAGGGACGATAATTGGGATGCTAATTGGGACACTATTTGGTATTCTAATTGGGACACTAATTTGGACGTTAATTGGGATGCTAATTAACATCCAAAATAGCGCCAAATTTTAAAAAGGGATGCTAATTGGGATTTTAATTGGAACACTAATTGGGATTCTAATGGGGATGCTAATTCAGACTCTAATTGGAATGCTAATTAGCATCCAAAATAGCACCAAATTTTAAAAAGGGATGCTAATTGGGATGCTAATTAGGATGTTGATTGAGACGTTAATTGGGACGCTAATAAGGACGTTAATTGGGATGCTAATTGGGATGCTAATTAGCATCCAAAATAGTGCCAACCTTTAAAAAGGGACTCAAATAACGCCATTAAAAGCACCACCCTATGGAAAAGCATCCACTTTTTCCAAAAAATGAGGAAAAATACACCAAAAGTGATAGTGGACGCTAAGAAGAAAGCTAAAAGAGACACGAATCACAGGTTTTTGTTGTAGTGCACATTCATTTCCTGCACCTTCCTGCTGGGTGCATCAACTACTTTATTCTCTTTTCCTTTTATGTGTTTGATTTCAAAATAAAACTCACATAAAAAATCTAGTCATCTAGCTTTCCTAGCATTTAACATAGGCTGATCAAACAAGTACTTCAGATCACAATGGTCTATCCTTAGCTCAAATCTTTTTCCCATCAAGTAGTGCCTCCACATCTTGAGAGCATGTACTATGGATGCAAGTTTGAGATCATGAGTAGCATAGTTCTTCTCATGCTCCTTCAACTTTCTTTATTCATAACATATTACGTGGTTGTCTTGCATAAGGAATCCTCTAAACCCTTGACTACATGCATCAGTACACACCACAATTTTTTTTTTTTGGGTCGACAATCTTCAAGACTGGTGCACTTGTGAGAAGATTATTCAACTACTGGAAGATTTCTTCACACCTCAGTGTCCATTCAAACTTTATTCCATTCTTTTGCAAAGAAGTGACTGGATGTGCAACCTTGGAGAATCCTTCAATGAATCTCCTATAGTATCCTGCAAGTCCCATCAAAGATATTACATCTGTCACATTTCTTATAGTAGGCCAATTCATAATGGCCTTAATCTTTTTAAGGTCTACAGATATGCCCTCATTCAAGATAATGTGACCTAGATAATGAATCCTACGTTTATAGAAGTCACACTTGCTCAGCTTTGCATACAGCCTATGCTCCCTGAGAAATTGCAATGTAAATATTAGATGTTCTTCATGCTCTTCCTCATTTTAGAATAAATAAGAATGTCGTCAAAGAAAATAGGAAAAAACTTGTCCAAATATTTGCTGAAGACACTATTCATAAGGCACGCAAATGTAGCTGGTGCTTTTGTGAGACCAAATGGTACCATTACAAACTCATAATGTCCATACCTTATCCTGAAGGCTGTCTTATGAATGTCTTCATCCTTGATTCTCACTTGATGGTAACTAGACCTTAAGTCAATCTTGGAAAATACCTTTTCTCCTCCCATTTGGTCAAAGAGGTCATCAATCCTAGGAAAATGGTATTTATTCTTCACTGTAACCTTGTTCAATTGTATATAATCAATACACAACCTGAGCATACCATATTTCATCTTCACAAACAGAACTGGTGCTCCCCAAGGAGACACACTCACCTTGATATACTTCTTCTCCAACAACTCTTGCAGTTGCATCTTCATCTCTAGCATTTTTGTTGTACTCATCTTGTAGGGTGTATTAGACACTGTTGTAATCTCACAGATCACATAAGGTTACCAATAATACACTCTAAAACATACATAAATATAGAACAGAGACAAGAGACAAGAACAGATAGAATTAAATAGATTATATTATCAGAATGAGTCCATACAATGTAGATAAATGAACTGAGTTCTCATCTGCTCAACAACCTAATATATATGATTACAGAATGGTTACAAAATAACTACCTATCGGTTCTATGAACCGACACGACCTTAGGTGGATGACCTAATCTCTTAGTTTAGTCGACCGACCGACTTAGTCGGCTGATCAACTAAGTCAGCTCATCGACTTAGTCGGTTGATTGACTAAGTCAGCTCATCGAATTAGTCGACTGATCGACTACGTCGGTCCTCATTCAAGTCAACTTTATCGACTTGCTCCTTCTACATCTCCCCCACGAACAAAACGTTTCTTCATCCCAAAGAAACAGGGAGGTACACAAAATCCTTGCTTGGTCTTTCAAAAAATTTACTGTGGTGGGCTGTGAAGTCTGATGGTTGGTCGTTTCTATACGCACACTTCAACAATGGCTGGGGCTATGATGGTGAGGTGATGTTGGAAATCTGTCCAAATCTGGAAAGCTTTCTGGATATCGATGGTCAGTGTGGTTAAGCCTGACAAGATCGACATTTTTTTCGAGATGGAGACTTCAGCTATCCTCTCCATGTTGGGGCCCATGAATTGGTCCTGCTCCTCTGCAGTCTCGATAAGTGGTTTCATCTGCAGGTAGATGATGCCAACTTTTTCTAAGTTGGGGAGAGCTTGTTGCACCCACTGATGTGCTTCCCGTTCCAGTTTCTGTAGTTTGGTGGTTTCAAGCATTATCTGTTCTTCTCTTGTTGGTCTAAGTGCTGCCTCCATGGTCTTTCTGCTCTCCAATGCCTGAATCCCTTGCTGAGTCTGTCGTGTCTGCTGATAAACTTGTCCGTAGTGAGTAGGCCAGTCTCTTAGTACTTCTTTGATTATGACAGAATCCTCCATATGGTCCTGCAATACTTTGTACGCTTCCGAAAATGCAGTGTGCTGTGCCAGTAGGAGTCTGGCAGTTTCCTCTTTCTGTTCCTCCTTGGTTTCCTGAATGTGCGCTTGGAGGGTCGACACCATGCTCTCGAATAGCTGATACGCTCTTTGAAGCGGTCTATCGGTGTGGATTTCTATGGGGCCCAGTATGACGAGTTGGGATAAATTCCTGCACTTATCGAGAAACTCGACCTGTTCTATATTTTTGTCCATGAGTTCTTTGTTTTTTCGCTCACTCCTTGTCTTTGCTTCTTTTGCTAGGGTTTTGAGGAGTTGGCCCACCTCTATGTTGGTCAAGGAGCTTGCATCCTTCAAGCTAATTCGAAGTCTGGGAGTCTTTCCATGATGCTCCTTTTTCTGTTTCTCTGTCCTCTTCTTTTCTTTGTCCACCTCTTGTGTACCTGCAATCGATGAGGCGGGGCCTTTGGTTTGTGGGATAGAAGTCGATGGTTTTTCTGGATGAGGAGGTGGTATGACCACCTCTGGTTGTGTGGATGTAGTTGGTTGTGATAGGTCTTTTTCTGAGTCGGGGGGGTGGTGGTGGTGGAGATGGTGGTTTGTCAGGTTGAGGGGGCGAGTCAACACCAGAGAACATTTGGTTGATTTGTCGAGTTATGTCTTCCTCAGTCTCTTCTTCTCTAGGGAGGTTGGCTTGGGGTACGAGGTCGGTCGGTGCAATAGTGGAGGACCGACGTGCAGTTACTTGGGATTCCTTGTCAGGATTTCTTTCGAAAATCGATGAGACTGTTTCAATGTTTGGGGGCTGGGGGCCCTGTTCTGGTTGTTGTTCTCTAGATGTGAAGATAGGAACTTCTGTGGAGATTTTCTGGGCCGACGTAAAAATTATAGGCAGTTTTTCAAAGAAAGCTTGCAAGTCGCTATCTCTGTCGAACTTTGCTTTTATCGCCTCCGGCATCGTACTTTTGTATAATTCGAGGGGGCTGATTGACTGTTGTTTTGGTGCTTGATCCTTGATTATTTGTGTCGGTGATGGGGGTGGAGGTGTCGACACAAGATCGATGACATTTTCAGGCATCATCGCAGTTTTTTCTTTCTTCGGTTGACCTGCTTGTGTTCCTGCATTGAAAAAACGCTGGAACTGGGTTTCAACCGACACTTTATTTACGGCAACATCCTATATAATGTCAAGGGCCGTAGCTTTCAGTTCGTCTTCTTCATCTGATGATTCGGCAATGATAATTTTGCTCTTACCTTTACCCTGTTGTTGTTCATGTTTTTATTTTCTTCCTGGCTGCTGCTATTTCTTTGGCAAGTTTTTGAATAATTCTTTTTGTAACAGCATACTCAGGGTTGTCTGGTTCGATTTCTCCTGTCGGTGCCTGAGTCGGGACGACACTTGCTGGGGCTGGGGGAGTTGTCTGCTGCTGTGGCTATGGCTTTGGTTTTTTGGGCTGTGGTTCTATGTTCTTTGCGGTCAGAGGTTTGATAGTTATCTGTAGTCGACCAGTGTGCTCAATCGATGTCTCCTCCGACACAAATGTGCTAATGTAGAGGTTGAGCTCATAGTCTTCCTCCTTTTCTTGGTCAGTGACTAGCTCCTCGATCGAGAATTTGATCTCTTTGGATGCTGTTGGTATTGGTATCTTCATCTTAACCTGTCAAGACAATTCTTGAAAAATATGGTCAACAGACGGATAGTAGTCGAGGGATTTGGCATTGGAGTCCTCACCTTGCATGTACCACACCGAGGTGTGGTCGAGCTCCAGCTGGATGTGGGAGTTCGCGGGTTAGATTTCATCGAATTTTTTGAGGCACCCTCCATCTAGTCGTGCGAACTTTCAATTGTTGGAACCGTTTCTCCAGTAATACTTTCCCACGCTCCAGTTCATGCAGGGTTCCTTTCTGGGAGAAGGGTTTAAACCTCCACATGTCAAACCTGGATGGTTCCCGAAATACTGGGCTCCCTTCTTGGTAGATGTGGTACATAACAATCCATAAGATGAGGAAGGGGAACATGATGATTCCCCCCATTTCTCGGCATCATTCACAGACGGTTTTTACCATGTTGGCGATGTAATCTCCCCATCTGTATAATCATTCATCGGTGGCAATAGTGTCGACGGATTCCAGCATCTCTAACTTGAGGTCGCTGCCTCGACCTGCTAATGTGAGTGTGATGGCAATGATTTTGGCCAGAATCTGTGGCATTTGAGTTGTGATTTGGTTAATCATCAAACCTTTTGAATTTTTTCTGGAAGGTGATCCCGTAAGTTCTTCGACCAGTCCTTCTTTGATTCCGACTGGTACAAGGTCTCCTTTATTAGAGAGATCGGTTAACTTGGAGATGTCATCTCCAGATATGTCGATCAGCTCATCAAAGTAGAAGCGGCTGTTGTGATATTGACTGATAATGAACTTCACAGCAACTTCCTTCGTGCCACCAAAGCTGGCCATCAGCGGTGCATTGGCATATCCAAAGAGAGTGCTGCGTCTGACTTTTTCTGTTGCTTGAGTCATCTTTTTTCCGACAAAGGCCCATTCTTGTATTTCGGTCCATAGCTTTTTCCATCGCCCTTCTTGTACTTTGGAATTTTTGATGTTTTTCAGTCTACGGACTAAAGGTGTATTCGTATCCTGTATCTCCTTGGCCTTGGTCGAGGCTCTAGTTTGTTTAGGGGCCATTGTGTCGGTTTGGTCGATGTCACTACGGGGTTCTCAGCTTTTGGTCAACTGGGTGTTCTGATGCTCTTTCTATAAAGGTTGTGGTGAATGAACCTTAGGCGGTCTAGTACTTATAGGCAATGGTGTGTTTGTGTGCGGCAATGGGTGTATTAATGGTGGACGTGATGTTCTAGCTGGAATACGTGAGTGTGAGATAATGGTGACTTGCTTTCAGTGCTCGAGGTCATGAATGTGCGATGGGACTGTCGAGGTGGTCGGCCAGTGTCAGTGATGAGAATGGTTGACAGGAGTGGTCGATGAAAATGGTCGATGGTTGTGATGGTGGTTTTCAAGATGGTAATTTCCTTTCATGGTTTTCTTGTCTGTGGGGTATTATTTTTTTTTTGGAACTTTTAGTTTTTTATGGATTTTGGTTGCCGGTTATGGTTGTTATATGATTTTTTTTTTAGATAAGTGTTAGTTTCTATAATGTTTTAGTCGGGCTCCATTAATGAGCTTCCGAAATACTAGGCCCTGTAACGTCCTTAGTTGGACTGATCCATTGGGATGTATCTCTTCGACAACGTAAGGTCCCATCCATTATGTGTGGAGCTTCTTAGGTTTTCCTTTGACTCAACTATTGTAGAGTAAAGCAAGGTCACTGACCGACAGGTTTTTGTTCTTGATGTTGCGGTCGTGCCATGCTTTCTGTTGTTGCTTCTATATTTCTTGGTGTTGCATAGCCATGAGTCGGTGCTCTTCCAGCTTGCTGAGTTGAAATAGTTGGTCCTTCATTTCTTGTTCGACATCGACATGGAGTAGTTGTGTAATAATAGGTGTCTATTGTTGGAAGTGTATTGGGACTACTGCTTCTTGTCCATAGACTAGTCGAAACGGGGTTGGTCAGTTGATCGTTTATAGGCTGTTCTGTATGCCCATAAGACTGCAGGTATTTTCTCATCCCAGTATTCCTTGTCAGCATTACATAGTTTAGTTAACCCTTTTGTTAATGTTTTATTGAATGCTTCAATTACTCCATTCGACTGAGGATGATATGCTATACTTCGTCGATGGTCGATTTGGAACTGGTCAGTCAGGGTTTTGATATTTTTGTTAATAAATTGTGTCCCCTGGTCGCTAATCAAGGTTAGTGGGCATCTGAATCTAGTGATTATATTTTCATAGATGAACTTAGCGGCTATCTCACTAGAACATGTATCGATAGGTTCAGCTTCTTCCCACTTAGTGACGTATTCCACTGCAGTAATAATATACCTTGCACCTGATCTTTTTGCTGGGATAGGGAATGGTCCTATGAAGTCTATGGCCCATATTTCAAATGTGAGACTGGGGTTTACTGATATCAAGGGAATTTCTGTACTAGGCAGGGGTCAACGAAGTTGTTGACATCTGTCACGTCGACTAACAAAAGTTTTTCAATCTCTGTGGAGTGTCGGCCACCATAATCCTGACTGTTGGATTTTCTTTGCAGTTGTGTCTGCTTGGAAATGTCCTCCTACAGGTCCATAGTGTGCTTCATGTATGATTTGGTCTTGTTCATGTTTGAGTACACACCTTCTGAGGATGTCGTCTAATCCCATTTTGTATAAAAATCCATTAATGAGACTGTATGGTGCAACCTTCATAGCTAAGATTTGTTTTTTCTTGGTACTCATACCTTCTAGTGCATTTCTATTTTCTAAGAACTGAGCTATTTCTTCTAGTTATGCTGGTATTGCTTCTATGTGAAATAAATGTGCATCAGGTAATTCGTTGTCGACTCCGGTTGGTTCCTCTCCTGTGTCGATTCGGGATAGATGGTCGGGCCCGACATTTAACTTGCCTGGTTGGACAACGATTTCGAACTCAAATTCTTGGAAGAGAAGTAGCCATTGACAAATCCTTCCATGATGGAGTGGTTTATTGACAAGATACTTCAGGGCTTGATGGTCTATATAGAATGTGAAGGGGTTAGCTAAAAGTTAATGTCAATACTTTTGGAGGGCAAAGACCATACCTATGGCTTCTCTTTCTGTAGTCGAATAGTTTCTTTCAGCCTTATTTAATTTTTGACTGCTGTAAACTATGGGATAATCCATTCCATCATCTCCTGGTTGAGTTAGGATTGCTCCTATTGCTATTCCTGATGCATCAATATGCACATGGAATTTGATCGACCAGTTTGGAAACTTTAGGATGGGGGCTTCGACTAGTTTTCTTTTAAATTTTTCGAATGATATGTGGCATTCTTCTGTCCAGTTAAACTCTTGATCTTCCCTTAATAGTTCTTCAAGAGGATAGGTCATATTTGAATAGTATCTTATGAATTTTATGTAATAGCCTGTAGGGCCAAGTAACACCCTGACTTGTTTGGGGTTTACTGGTGGTTTTAGGTCGAGGATAATATTAATCTTTGCAAATTCGACCTTGATACCTTCCTTACAGACAATGTGCCCTAATAGTATCCCTACGGGGGTCACAATTATACATTTCTTGATGTTTAGGGAGAGTTGAATCAGTCTACATCTCTCCAGCATAAGTCTGAGCCATTTGCAATGATCTTTTAAGGTGGAGTATATTGTCCAGTCGTTGAAGTATACTACCATGGTCTTATAGATGTATTCTTGAAATGTTTTGACAACAATTGGAGAAAACACTGCAGGTGCATTCTTTAATCCAAAAGGCATAACTTTGTAAGCAAAGGAACCAAATTCACACACAAATGTTGTCTTCTTCTGGTCTTCTTTAGCTATTGGTACTTGGTTATAGCATGAGAATCCATCTGTAAATGAGTAGCATTCATGTCCTACAACTTAATTCAAGATTTCATTGGCATAAGGGGTGGGAAATGGGTCTGTCAGTGTTACTTTGTTTAGTTCCCTAAAATCGACACAAATTATTAGCCTGGTTGGGTCATGTTTCTTGGGTTGTGCGACCATTGGACTTGCCCATTCTGATTGGTCGATAGGGTAGATGATGCCAGCTGCTAACATGTTATCAATTTCTTTTTTGACTATCTCCTTGTATTTGTGAGCTAGTTTATAGGGTCTTTTCTTGACAGGTCGAACATCAGGTTTAGTATCAATTTTCATTTCTCCCATTTTGTGGACTAAGCATTTTAGGTCTTTATAATCCCTGGCAAAGACATCTTGGAACTCTTTTAGTAAGTTCACTATCTCTGTGGTTCATTGTTCGTTCCAGTAGTCACCAATTTTTGCTAGTTTTGGTCGATCATCGTTTGAGATGTCGACTTCTTTAGTTTTTACTTTGGCATCTAGCCACTCTGGTGCTTTGGCTTCATTGATCGATTGAATTCCTTCTTTGAATTGTGAGAATGTGGAAGGGAATTCAGCTACAGTCATTCTGTCAGTATCTTGTTTTTCAGTTGTTGTGACTTTCAGGATTGTGTGGATAGGTTTTGTCGTTTCGACATGGTTGGTTTTCCATCTGAATCTCTTTCCTTCTGTGTTTTCATTTTCTAATTGTAAGCGGGTCGACTGTGGTCTTAACCATGTTTGTATATTGTTACAGTCCCTTGTCTGTCGATGGTCTTGTAAGGGTTGGTTTTCAGTGGGTTGGATAAATTGTTTAATTTGCTTTGCTGTCTCAACCAAATCTTCATTTTGAGGCATGAAGTTGAAGTCTTTAATAAAATTTTCCCGGATTTCGTGCCATAAGAAGGTTTCACCTCTAGCTTCTTCCATCTTACACCATTTGTTTGGTAAGTCGGCTAGGGTTGAGGGCAACAAGTGTGGCCAGGCTCATTCATCCTTATATCCAAGCCTTCTCCACTCCTTTTCACAAGTTTTGATATGATCTTTTGGGTTCTGTCCTTGAGTGAATACATGTATCTGAGCTTGCTGGGTTAACTTTTTTCCTTTGAACATTTCGACAAAGTAATTCGAAGCAATTGTCTAGGTCTGTAGTCTTGTCTGATGGGTATCCTACCATCTAGATGCTTGACCTGGAAAGGTTTCAACTAGGCTTTGAAGTCAGCCATGTTAACCAATGTTTTTATATACTTGCTCGACATGCATGACTGGTGATTCCCTCTCCTTATACCTTGGTAGTTGTGTAGTATTCAAGTTGGTTGGTTGTAAGGTAGGGTGTTGCCTTATTTTCTTTTCAAAGATTTTTGGGACAATGGATACTATGAAGCACTGTTGGGTGGGATTTTTCTGCACTTTTTGTATAGTCCAGCACCCTCTTGCTTGTGTTTCGTAGTTTTCGATCTCCCAGTCGTACAATTTGGTGTCTGAGTTATAACCAACTGAGTCTTGGTTACCTAAGTTAAGTTCTCCATGGATGTTTGGTTCTGTGTAGTCTGCATCATTGTGGATTTGGTAGAGTTGTTTGACATCAACTTCTTCATCAATAGGTTCGGTCCAAGGTTCCCCTTGGGATGGATGAATGGGTACAATGACCTTCTGACCATTTCCTTTTAGTTTGATTCATTCCTTGTCCAAGGATATGGATGCTTTCATCCTTCTACCCCAAGGTCGACCGACTAGTGCTGGGAAGGAGCTGGGTCCTTCCTTTGGGTCAATAATTTCAAAATCAACCTTGGTCGAGATTCCCTTGATAGTCGCGTTGACATTTTTCTAGACTCCAATGGGTTAAATTAGGCCTTGGTCGGCTAGTTTCAGGTATATGCCTGACTCATAGAGTCGAGGTATGCCCATCTATTCACAAGTGTCACGAGTCATGATATTTACTTGTGAGCTGAAGTTGAGCACTACTTGTTGAACGTGGCAACCTTCGATTTCTAGGTCGACAAGTGGGTCGGCATCACTTTTGTCTTTTTGATTTAAGCTGCAGATGTTTTTTGTTTGTTTTTCAGAGTTGGTACCTTTTATTTCATGCAACAATTCAATGCACTGAGATACTGATTTGTCTATTTGAACGAGTTGGATTAATTGATTTATTGTGTCGGGTTGACTGTTAGTCATGCTTTCTTGTCGTGCAATTTCTTGAAATACGTGAGTTGCTTCTTTATATGTTTGTTTTTCCTTCAATGGGCTAGGATAGACGTTTGTGTCTTTAATCTTACTAATTCTAGGGTTATCAGTTCCCGTTTTTATTCCTTGTTGAGTTACAATATGTAAATATTTGGTGGTTATTGCATCATTCTTTTGCACACAAGACAAGACATTAACATTTTTCTTGGTATTAATTTTTTCTAACATGGTAGAGCAATCCTCTAGCGAGTGAACCCCTACCCCATAGTGGGTACATAATTTGAGATCACTCCTATCCTTGTATGGGCAGTCTGCATACCGGTGACCTTCTTTGTAACATGTGAAGAACTAGATGGGTCGACGTGGGCGTGTGTCACGATTCTCAGGGAATTGAACTCTTCCTCCATAGCCTTGGTGTATATTGTCGTACCGGCGCTCATATCGTCGACCGTCGTATATTTTTCCATTTTGATCGTTTGCTAGATTGTTTTGCTCATTATGTTGTGCCACTGCATTCGTTTGGTAGACCGCCTAATAGTTCTGTCAGTTCTTCAGGTTTAACTGACAGTCAGCCGTGTTATGACTTTTGGTCTCGCAGATGGCGCACCAGGAAGCCATTCCGTTCTTCATGTTAAATAGGCAGTATTTTGTAGAATGATCTCCGTGTTCCTGACAAATGTCACAAAAGGTCTTGGTCTGTACAAATCGAACGTCTTGTTGGCTATATTCTTGTTGACAGTTATCTTTCGAATGGCCGGTTGTTGAGCATTTGGTGCACCAGATCTCTTGATTCTTGAGGCTTAGCTCCTTCAAATATTTTTGTATGTTCTCGAGCTGTTGTTCCAATATGTGGTCCGTGGGGTAAGCAGGTATATCCTCTTCCATCTCTACCTGAAGAGGTTTCGTTAGCACATCCTTGTAAGTTTTAAACATCTCTAGACTGATGTGTCGGTGTACTTTTTGCGATAGTCCTACAAGAAACCACTGGATTAGTAATTGTTCGTCTATAACATAATCCAATTGGCTCAGTAAGTCTTTCCAATGCTTGTCATAGTTGCGGACGGATTCCCTTAGCTTTTGTGATGTGGTTTTAAGCTTCTTCGTGGCTAGGTGCTTAGCATCTGCGGTTTTGAAAAATGACAAAAATTGCACCTTAATCTCATCTTTTGTCGCTTCGGGTTGTCTTTCCGAAAAGGTTTCATACCACCTCAATTCCCTTTTCTTTAAGGCCCCTGCGAACTGTACCATTTGTCTATCTTCATCTATAACCTGGTTGGCTTCCCAGTTCGACTCGCAGACGAACCAATGTCGTCTGGGGTCCTCATCCCCTTCATATAGAGGGATGTGAGCCGATCCATGACCCATGTCTGAATCACTGTCACTACTCTCAGAATGTGGTGGTGGTGGAGGTGGGGGTGATGATGAGGGTGGTGGTTTTATTGGTGTATTCGTGCCTGTGGAATTCTGGTCGATGAAACTTTTGTTCCCGTCGGTTGTCGATTCTTCGTCGACGTGTAGTCGTTTGATGTCGACTTCTGCTGTCGATGGTCCACTGCAACTATTTGTTCGCATTTCTAAGTGTTATATTTCTTCTAAAGATGAATTTGGCGGGGAGGGGGGGTGCTCCTTCATGTGTCGGTAAGAGCAATTGGATACCTCGGATGGAGGGTGCTGCTTGAAAGGTCACCCAGTTTCCTTCCACTGGTCAATGTATAATAAGGTGTTGTCCAATGTATGTTTCGTTGCCTAGTTGAATCCATATGTTGAAGTCTCCAGCTCGTAGTTGGAGGTTTTCTTCAACAATAGTCTGTATTCAAGTACACGGATTCAATAGGGAAAGGGTTGTTCCTTCATTGGGAGCTCTTAATTGGAGAGATTTTGGCTGCTCTATCCACAATTATTCCTCCTTAGGGGACGCTTCTTGTTCCACGCCTTCTTCATGTCAGTCATGACCCGACTCTGGCAGATTCTCTTCCTGGTCGTTCTCCCTAGGGTTCCATCCTCTATGCAGCTCTAAGGCCCTTTCTCGTCTTGTTTCCCTTCTCTGGTGTCTCTCTTCCCTTTCTATTTTCTGAATGTCCGCCGTACTTTCATATGATACTATTCTCTTGAGGTCCCTTTTAGTCGACTTCTCATTACTGGTGACTGATATCAGGTTCTATTCGACTAGGATCCACTATACTCTATCTTCGACATATGACCAGCTACCCCCCCATAGCCTACCCGACGCTTTTGATAAAGCCCAGATAGTTCAGTTTTTTTGCTTAGGAAGTATTCCCACTCCCTTTCTGTAATTAATTTCTCCCACTTCCTCTGCTTCTCTGCCCAGTTAGAGTTTTTTGGCAATTCATGAAGTGATGGACGAGGTTCGACGATATGTGCTACTCCTTTCTTGATCAAAAATTTGAACAGCAAGGTTGGTAGGGAACACAGAAATTGTTCGGTGAGATCTGTGTAAAATTTCTCCTTCACTGTTTCTACCAAAGTTCTGTCTTCAACTGCTTGTTCCTCACAGAAGTCGTTGGCGATTTTCTCAAACCACTCTGACAAGTTTGTTTTACCTCCGCGGATCAGTTTTTCCAGCAACTATTGTTCTTTAATCCCATCCATTTTTCTCATCAAGGAATTTCTTCAAAAGTTGGGGCACTGATTCGACAAACTTTTCATGCGTTTCGGTGAAATTTTTTTCTTTTTCTTATGCGACTGTTAATCTGTTCCTTCACGCGTAATTCTGCAAGTAATTTGCAACTTTACGATCCCACCAGTCCTTAATATCCTTCTCTGGTATCATTTGTTTGCATACATTCGAGACATGTACTACCGACAACGGAACCAATGTTGTAATCTCACAGATCACATAAGGTTACCAATAATACACTCTAAAACATACATAAATATAGAACAGAGACAAGAGACAAGAACAGATAGAATTAAATAGATTATATTATTAGAATGAGTCCATACAATGTAGAAAATTGAACTGAGTTCTCATATGGCTCAACAGCCTAATATATATGATTATAGAATGGTTACAAAATAACTACCTGTTGGTTTGGTGAACCGACGCGACCTTAGGTGGCCGACCTAATATCTTAGTTTAGTTGGCCGATCGACTTAGTCGGCCAATCGACTAAGTCGGCTCATCGACTTAGTCGGCTCATCGACTAAGTTGGCTCATCAAATTAGTCGGCTAATAGACTACGTCGGTCCTTGTTCAAGTTGACTTTATTGACTTGCTCCTTCTACAGACACTGGTGCTACTCCTAGCACTAGTTCAATTGTGAAATCAATGTCCCTTTTTAGAGGAAGCCATGGAGTCTCATCAGGAAAAACATCCCTGAATTCTTGCAATAAAGGATAGTCCTCCAACCTAATAGTTTCATTCTCCGCTGCTTCCAAAACATGAGTTACATACACTCTGCAACCTTTCCTACAACACTTCTTTAGCTGCATTGCTGAAATCTTCCTAACAGAAATCAACTTTGGGATTCCTTTCACAATTCTTGGGTTCCCTTCTTCATCCATGCATTCAAAAGTATTATTGTAATAGTAAAGCTTTACCCTATGATCTTCTAACCAATCCATTCCAATGAGAACATCATAGGAACCAAGTGGTAGAAAATTCATATATACACAAGTGACCAATACATTCCTAACCAATGGACATTTCTCTACCACTTCACTAACCTTTCTCTTAGTTCTAGTGGCTAGCTGAACTAACCAATATTTTATATGCTTTACTTTCCTAAAAGCACAAATCTCCACTACTCTAGGAGTAATGTAATTGTGAGTAGAACCGGGGTCAATCAAAATGGAAATATATTTCTCAACAATCTTACCTGCAACTTCAACCACAGTTGACTGGTGATATTCCTGGAGGTCCTCCAGTGTTGCATAAATCCTAGGGACAACGATTGCTACTTGAACCACTATTTCTGTTTCTTGAATGTTGTAATATGGCCTTGCATTCTCATTCTCAAGTGGACAATTCTTGCACATGTGGGGTTCTCCACATTTCCAACATTGGATAGGTTCTCTGTTCTGTTGTGGATCTCTCAGATTTTCTGCTACCACTTTAGCTGGCTTACCCTCAGCTTGTGATGGCTTATTCTACTGATTCCTGAAGTTAGAAGGTTTGAAACCTTTCTTCCTTTGGTCATACTTCTAATTCTTCTTGTCCTTCCATGTCTTATGATAATCATGTTTTCCTTTTCTTTTCTCATTGAAGTACTTATCTTTCCTTATCGCTTCTTCCATAGTTATAGGTTCATAAAACTCAATTCTGTCTTTGTAAGAATGATGCAATCCACTCAGGAAATGCTGGATTTTCACTTTTTCATATTTGATGTACCTAAGATACCTCAAAAACTCCAACAACTTGTTTGCATAATCTTCCATGGTCTCCTGTCCCAATCTTAGCTCATGGAATTCTTTGATCTTACCGTCATAGTACCTATCAGAGAGGTACTTCTTCTTGAAATACCTCTGGAACTGTTTCCACACAATATTCCTTTCATTAATCTTCTGTACTTTCTTGAAGTAATCCCACCATATAGATTCTCTTCTAGTCAAATTGAAGATGGCTACGATAGCCTTCATATTTTCAGAGTAATCTTGGACTTGGAAATATTTTCTCATTCTGAGAAGCCAAGCTTTAACTTCTTGTCCATTCTTTACCTCACCATTGAAGGTAGGAAACCTTTCCTTCTTAAAATCATCACATGAAGGCTTTTGGTAATGCCTCTTCCTCTCATTCTTGTGAGAATAACTTGAACCACTAGTGGATCCTTCAGAGTCAGATGATCCACTAGGAGATCTCTTCCTTCTTCTGGTACTGCTTTACTACCGTTTGGTCTTACTATCCGGTCCCCAGAGTTCATATGCCTCTGGATGTTTGTCAAACTTTGCAACATGGATGTATTAAGATGATTCTTCTCCTCCTAATCCTGAACCAATCTTTCATTATCTGCCCTATAACTTTGCATATACACCCTTAGGTTTCTCATGGTGGCTGCAAAATATGGGGGAGTATCTTGAAATATTTTCCCATTAGACTCTGTCTCATTATTTCCAACTTGGATGTTTTCTCCCATAACATATTCCTCATGCTCATAGAGATCCTATGCATCATTCATGCTAAAGGTTCTCATGGCTGAATCAACTTTACCAAACTCCACTATCTGGAATACTGCCTTTCAAGGTGACTATGATTTTGTAAAATGTGCTAATAAACACAACTATTAGCTGCATAACATTCACAACATTTATACATTACTTACCTGCATTAGAAACACCATACATTGACAACTTTTTCAAATCATAGAATTTTTCTTTTCACAAATAATGACTGTCTCAGGGGGACGATGGGGGTCAAGGGGGATGAGTTGAAAAAAAATTTGACTTTAATCCACTACGTTAGAATTTTTTTCGAATTTCATTCGCTTCGTTGGAAAACTTTCCAAGTTTTTGTCTATCAGGCCTTCTGCCGTAGAGGAAAAATTTCCAACTTTCTTCCGATCGGTAACTTTTCCAAAACTTCCACTGTTGCAGAAATTTTTTGGAGTTTCTTCCAGTCGACAAACTGGCCAAGACTTCCATCACGTTGAAAAAATTTCGACTATCCACCCGACGCGTTGCGGTGTAAAATCCTAAAGTTTTCTGATGTGCATTGGATGAACTCAGCTAACATATCAGAAAAATTCTCCGATTTCTGTCCATTTCAATACTTAGAAAAAAATTTCATTTTTTTTTCTTTTCTTCCCTTTGAATCGACTCAACTAACACACATCGATTCACATCTCTATTTCCCGCCGACATGCATCGACTCACTTTGGCAAACTCAACCGACATACCCTTACATAGAAATTTTTTCATCTTTTCTTCTGTCGTTGGTGGAAATCTTAGCTTCCACTCGACATGTATTGGCTCGCATTAGTTAACTCAGCCGACATGCATCGACTCCACTTTAGCTAACTGAGCCGACATAGGAAAATTCCACACTCAGAAAAATTTTAAAATTTTTCTGTCTATTAGCTTCTTTCTTCTAAACACAGATTGAATCTTCATGGCCCTTGGAGGCCCAATGCTATAACATGGGATCTGATACCACACTGTCATGTCCCCTCCCGTCCATTGGAGAGAGAACGCGACCATGGTTCTATCTAATCTAGGCAATCTAAGTCACATGAATGTAAAATAAAAAATTCAATGAAATAAAATATGCATAAATTATTAACATACAACGGAAGCCAAAAACATTCCATTCAAGCATTTAACATGTTCATACTAATTCATAAACACATATAGTTGCAGAGATAAAATATAGAAGAATACTTATCTTGAAAGAAGTTTGTCCCACAACCAGCTACGTCACTACAATGTTCCACCCAAACATAGGCCAGTGTTCTCATCAATCTCTCAGCAACACTTCCACCCTTGAGTTGGGAATGATTCCCACAAGGAATAAGGGAACAATAGCAGGTTCACATCAAAATTCAGCCAAGCCAAACACAGTTGGGTTTATCAGGCTGCCAGGGAGGTGGAAGATTGAATTGCTAATCTAGTGAGATCAATCACATAGCTATGGACACCTCCACCAGATATGGCTTGAATTCTAAACATATACACACCCAGCAACAGGAAGAATCCCCTTCTCCGCTACACAGTCCCTCAGGATATGCCTTCCATTCCAGTGCTATTTAGGATGTACAAAGAAGAAAACCAACCCCTCTAGATATGTCTATGAGGTTCCTTCATACCTTAGGTTTATCAAGCTAGTTCAAACCCAATTCCACTCCCAACTAGTTCAGATCAAAGAAAAATATGCACACACAACAGATACAAAATTTTGGGTTGAAGAAAAACAACTTGGGAGCCAAAAATGAATTTGCAGATGGGGGAAAATGAACCCGGGGGATAAATTTTATTTCCAGAAACGTTCTATTGCTTCATGTGGGAAAAATTGACTCCTTGAGTCCCTAAATTTGTGGATTTGTCCCCCATTGGCTATGAAAAACAGAAAACACGAAATTCTCAACCGTGGTAATGTAGAAACAACAAAAAAACACCCATCAGAGATCCCAATCACTGAATTTCAACAAAACCACTTCCCAGCCATGGGAAAAATGATGAACACTGCAAATCGTCCATGGAGAATGCACAACAGCTCCAAAAATGTGGGGAATACAACAATGTGAATGCATGAGGGAATGGACAACATTTTTGGGTGTTAACTTGCCCCAACAGTCAAAATCGTGTTTCCCAAAATCTGATGGCTTCTCCAATTCGAATTTGGGCTGCCATACTGCTCCCATACCATGCAATAACCAACTCAACCAATTTCTGGAGGTAATAAATGATTGGGTGAATAAGACAAGAAAGGTAGTTGACATTTTGATGGGTTCTCCCTTTGACATTTGGATTTTCCCATTGTCCCAAAGGTTTGAATATTCCCCCATCCTTATCCTTATGAAATCATGCCCCCATCTCTTTATTTGTTGCATTGACATAGTTGGTTGTAGGTTTTTAATTAAATTGCATATTTATATGATGTCCAAAATTATAATGTGTTGTCTAGCATGAAATACCATTGGCAACGATTTTAATTGCCGAAACATAAAATGCTAAATTGATGGTGGGGATTTTACCTATAGCTCCACACCATGATTAATTACAATATATACATCATATACATTTTTAATGCAAACAAGGTCAAAACAGAGGTGTTACATTCACAACAAAACTTCATACATACATCCAACCGGTAGAACTCATGTAGCATTATCCATACAATGGAAAAGTTTTATCCTTGGCTAATTTATCTTAGGTAGAAGCTCAAAATTTATTTTTAACTTGTGCCTCTCCATATTGTCACAATTGTGTACTACAAATATAGTGTTTTATGTGACATTGTAAAGGAATGGTACAATTTACTTTGGAAATACTTCATTGTCTCTAACTCTACTCTTTCTTTCATCTATTTCTACTTTGAAATTTAGAAGTGAATAGTTTATTTTAACCAAACACATAAGAAATTAAGAGTGGTTCAACTTAACAATGCAGCACAAATTTAATTAAATTGAGTAAAATCCTTCACTAGATGCAAACAGGGTTCTTGTAAAGACAACAAAAAATGATCCTTTATCCATTGAAAAACTAAAGTGGTTGGTAGATAATATTACAGTGATTTATAAACTACCTTGGATAATCCAATGAACAGTTCATCAAAATATATCTTAGTATTGCAATTGCAAATACAACGAGACTATACTGTGTATAATCTTTTAACATTATTAAAAACACATTCATAATATTTAAACTTTGTTGAGAAATAAGAACATGACTATAATACTAAAAACCAGTGTTGTAAGAAGATTCGCCAAGTTTGGTGAGTCTGATTTGGGCCAAGTAATCTCTTGAGACTTGCATGGAAGACCTGGAACTTTCAAGACTCGACACTTCCTAGACTCAGCTGAGACTCAACCGACTCCCCAGAATTGCAGAGACTTGGCCTACTCGCCAGACTCGCGAATCGCAGAGACAAACTCACAAGTCCAACTCATCCACAAGAAAAATGCACCCCATAAGTGCAACTTCCATTTTTACTTATCAATAGTTTTTTTGGAGGGAAATGAGGCAACAGGTTGTGTTTCCTTCTTTCACACACCTAGGGGGGAACATGGCAGAAATATTCAAGCCACTCGGCGTGTCTTTGGGGGTAAGTCTCGATTCAAGGCTGTCACCTTGTTCTTGACTCCTCCGTTTAGGCAAACTCCTAATGAATCCAAGGGGGGTAGACCCTACAAGTTACTAAGGCTGGTTACGTAGATGATGATGGTATTAAATGAGTAAGTTTTTTATGATTTTTTATTTAACAATTGTAAACAATAGATAACATGATGATACAATCACAAATAAGCATGATACGACACCCAATCGCATATAGATTGAAAGAAATAAATAGTTGACCAGTGCCTTAAGTGGAGTCGAAAATAATTAAGAGTGCTTGTAAGTGCTGGAGTGAATGTTGTGCAATTGTATATTGGTACATTTTAAATTAATGTGAAAAGATGAGTGAATTAGATTAGGTGGGGGGACTCCAAATATACCCGGGGGGTACTTGGAGTATGTCCAAAAGTAACAACCACTACAGCTACCCACAAGGAATGTGTGGGATGGATGGAGCCTTTGAGACTATGTTCATAATACACCCGCTAAGATGTAACTTAGATCAACGCCTTGAGGTCACTGTCCAGTAGTTCCCACTGCCTTTGTGTATTTTTCCACTGTTTATGGTTTAATCGAGGCATTAGATTTTCTCCTGTAGTGGCTAATTGGGAAAGTGAATCCTAATTATTCTAGTCACTCGCGTTGCTTTTGATGTAGATTGATTGATTGGATGAACCACAACCAAGTGCAGAGCATACACACCAGAGGCTTGTAAATTTTAAGAGTGTGTTCTTGTTAAAAAAAAGACCCTCTAGGAATCTCTTTCGGTCCAAGTGGACCTCAATCGAGAAATCGAGGAGGGGTTAATTTTACTACTTTCTTGTGAAAAGTAACAATGAAAATAGAAGCAAAAACACACACTACAGGTTTTCTAATTAATCCTACCACGATCCTGTTTCACATTTCAGTTCAATCGGGGATTTTTTGGGTAAGTATTAGTATTAATTTGATTTCAAAATATGGAATAATGAAAAATATGATCAAATTATACAATCATGCATGACAAAACTAATCTAGAGCAAAAAATGGGAAAAATTGCAAAAAAGTGAAACGGACGCAGATCCTCCCAGGGGGGATGGGGAGTGGGATTGAAAGAGCCTACTCAAATTGATTCTTTATTATTAAAGGTTATAATATCATAAAACTAATTTCACTTTGGTACTTTTTATATGGGATCCAAAGGCTTACAACAAGCTTACAACAAGCCACAACGGTGGGGGAAGCCTCTAGGAAGCTTCGATTCACCCAAGAGTCGGACAACGGGCAGAGTCTCCTTATCTTTTTTGTTAAAAATGATAAAAAATAGCAAGCTATTAAAATTAAATATTCACAAAAACACTTTAAAAGTGCTTTGGGTCACCACACTAATTACCGAAAAAAAAGACTAAGTTAAAAATTGTTAAAAAGGAACTATTTAGTTTTGCAAAAGCGAACCAAGGAAAGCAAGCTTTCCTTGGGATCTTGGCTTGATTTTTTGGCAGCCAATATGATGTGCACTTTCTTGCAGAATTTAAATCTTTAAAAATGAAAAAATAAAATACCTTATGAGAAAACTTTATATCTACGATTTAGCTACTTGCAAAAAGGTATTTCTTCACCTAGATCTATCTTTAAAATATGATATTCTTTATGAAATTTCAGATCTAAGAAACAAGACTCTTAGGAACTAGATCTAACAATGTATAATAAATTTTTAGAAGTAGATCTGATCATAAGAGGATGAACAAGTAACTGATTGATTTTAGTAAAATGGAGGAAGAGAAGGGGGAAGGCCTGTTGTTGGATAGATTTGCAAGGGAAACTTGTTAGTGGAATACAGAGGGGAAATGCATTCACAAAAATTATATGTATAGTGGAGTCAAACTAGATCCACAACTCATGTAATCCTTGCCACCTGAAATATAAACACACAACCTTGCAAAAAACCTTATGATATTTGGATATATATATGA
Organism: Pseudotsuga menziesii; assembly: GCA_001517045.1. Classification (NCBI taxonomy): domain Eukaryota; kingdom Viridiplantae; phylum Streptophyta; class Pinopsida; order Pinales; family Pinaceae; genus Pseudotsuga; species Pseudotsuga menziesii. The sequence continues at coordinate 873,252 of LPNX010734652.1, forward strand.
AAAAGAGAAAAGAACTACATGCAAATAAGCTTATTAAACATGTATAATATAGATATTCAAACACATATGCTATGAGATACAGAAAAATAAGGAATTTTACTTTCCCAAATACACTCCTATTGATTCATCTGAACCATTCAAGACATACAAGGTTCAGATGCAGAAATTGAGAGAAAAACTGGCAACATAAATAGCTGCAAGACAATGCTTATTCCACACACATGAGAGAATTACACCATTTAGCCTCCAAAGATTATTTATTCCAAAAAATAAAATATTGCAACAATATTACAATAGCAAGCCTATTCTCTCCAACTCGAAGTAGCTTCAAGAAGGGAATGGCAGCTTCAATTTATAGTCAGACTGGCCAAGAGGGGCGCATGCCTGACTGAAGGAGAGACTGCAGCTGATGGAGAGTTAAGCTTAGCCTGATATGATGATGAACTAAGTCTAACTGGACTGGAACTAAAAATCAGAGTGACACCTCACTCAGTGAACTGACCCAACCATCAAACGACTGCCAAATTGATCCACATGTGTGGAGGAGAGAGAAAGAGGGTGCAACCCTCAAACCTGCGTGAGCCAGTTAAGCTCCTCTTCATCCTTGATCAATGCCTTCAATAAAGGAATGATAAATCCCAGTCAATCCGAAGCCGATGAGACTGATTTCAATCAAATCAGAGCAAATCCCACTAATTTAAGAACTTGGATTTGCTCCATTATTTAATTATTTTTTAATTAAATTAATTAATATTTGATTTTTTTGGATTTTCTTATCTGAGTGATGGAAAAATCACTCAAGACTTAGCAAAAGTGGGTTTATGGGTTCACTGGGTGCTCTGAGTTAGAAAATGAGCACCCCCATGACTGAAACTGACTTTTAACCCCACTTTTATTACAAGACCAATTTTTCCATTTAGACTATTAAAAAATCGCCTAATTTTTGTGGAAAAATTAAAATTAAAAATTAGAAAAAACAAAGCCTAGGGGGACTTAGCGCATGTTCATATGACTCAAACATAATGCCTAGCATGTTTATACGTTGAAACATAGACTCTAATAACCTCAATAGGCCTAAATGTCAAGCCAACCACAAAAACTTTGGAGGTATTGAGTGAAAAACTCAGAAATTATGAGTCGTTTATTCAACAACCAATAATAACCAAGGGAAGAAACAATCTGGGATGATCGGATTAAAAAATGAGTCTAGGATACTGAGTCTTTTATAGACACTACCATGCTATAAAATTTTATTACAACTCCCCCAAGGGGGTATGAACATGTGGTAGATAAAAAAACCACTTGCCAGAAGCAAGTTTGAAGGTCTTTTGAAGTCCGAACAAATCATCTTTATTCGGTTCACCAGGCTCACTTGATAACACCGACTAAGTACAACTTAGGTGGTAATAGGTTGGAGCACAAGTGGTTGGATAATATGGTATTAATATACTACAACCTTCATATGCACTCATAACAATTGCAAGTGAAGGATCTGGATCCAATTTTATTGTATAAGATTTATCTAGTCTCTAATTAGGTTTTGGAGGATGAATCTCCTGGTGATGATTTGAGTTGGCTTGATGAAAAGACTGAAAATCTCTCTAGTGTCACATTTTCTCCAATGTAAACACCAAATACACCTGCATCACATTTGTTGATTTAGTCTAGGGATGTTGGCACTAGCTCCTCTAGGGCTTACTCTAGGCGTTCTCATAGTCATGCATGAGACTTGAGATTGGACTTGGAGACATTGTTTATTTTTATTTTCTAATTATGTAATGAGACTCTGAGTTATGTATTTGAACTTGATACTATTTTTATTTTCATTTTTTATGAAATGATCTTACGAATTTCTGCATAGAATGTGGTTTTATAACTTATATGGATTAAAAATTTCATTACCATATTTTTTGTGCACAAAATTTACTATATTCTGAGGTTTTTTTCTATTCATTGAGTCCTAGGCCAGTCAAACCTTTGTTAAGTCCAAGGTTGAAAACATTGCTAAGAATACACCATAGAATACCCTGGATGCACGATTAAAGGACTATGTCTTTCTCTTTATATTATCAAAGATTACAATGCAAAAACATGAAACTAAATCACTATGGAGTAAATATACAATGGCTTGATGAAAACTTCTATAAGGTTGCATTCTTCATCTAATCTGCTCTACTATGTTATCTCTCTCCTTTTCAAATTGGATTTTATCTAAATGAATAATTTCTCTCTTCATTATATTTCCAATGAAATCCATACATGACATGGTATACAACTCCACTATTCATTTTGTTACACATTAACTAATCCATGAGAAGATGAAAGCCACAGATTGTTAATCCATAGTACAGGTCATCCATACCAAGAATTTGGATCCATCTCTCTTTATTTGGTTACTATTTATCCTAAAAAAAGATAATTCCAAATATTTATATAGAATGGAAAAGAGAAATACCATGGAATAGAAATCTACTACAATAGGAACATAGCCCATTTGTCTCCTTGTGATTAGGGTGTTGACACCCTCTCTTAACTATTAGGTTAGGGATTTGAGTCCCCTCCTTCCAATTAAGGTTGGTTTTTTTGATCCTCTAGAATCTTATGGAAAACCATATTGTTGTTTAGGACAATGTACCCTTGTATCCTAGGGTCTCTGGGGTTACCAACTTACAAAGACACTTGCATACAATCAGCTTATGTATAAATTGAAATAGGAATAGGAAGGAAGCTTAGAATACCTAGTTTATGACGATTGATCCAAGTTTTGTCTTCTCCTCTTTTAGTCTCTTCCAAAGCTTCCAGGGCTTCTCCAATTCACCTGCAAAGAACAAATTGTTCCAGCAATATCTTGTATATATATATATNTTTCATAGAAGTCAACACTTGCTAAAACTGAGTCATGGAGTTCTTGGGAAACCTCCTGGAAACCATATTTATCATGTCTGCTTTATTCCAGATCCTCTAAAGCGCATATATTCTTTTTCTACAAAGCTTCCAGTTTTATTGAGAATTAAGGAAAAAGGGAAAGCAATAATAGGTGTAGTTGACTTGTTTTTTTCCCACATCATCCTCCATCCTTTTCTCCTAATAAAAGCATGTATGATTTTTCTTTCCATACCTTATTAGCTTGCCTACTTGAATTTTCCAATTCGTGATCTTCTAAGTGGATTTGGAAACTTCTTTATGCACCTATGGGGGATTTGACTAGATTTAGTAAGCCTACTTTTTTACTGTTTCGAATGGAATCCTTATGCATTCGAATCTCTCATGTAATTATATATTGCAGCAGCCTATGACTTCACAAGGTTGGCTATTGTACATGTATTCAATACAGATTAGTGTTATGCTCCAGTTTCAGTCTCCTTTGATGGTAATTTTGCATGTTTGATTAGCAATTTTGTGAGTGTAATTGTTCTATCACTTGGGTTCGATTTCCACAAAATATTCGTAAAAATTTAAAATTTTTCGTGTAACATAAAATGTTTGTAGTCGTCATTGCCTAGAAATAATTAACTGCTAACGGCTACTTTAAACAGTTTTAAACTAGAACTGAATTTTTTATTAATCTTCAAGTTCTGCATACTTATTAGTTTGTTTTCATAATTCATTGTTAAGGATTTGATTTAGCAAGTTATGATTTGGAATAACATAAATTGAAACATCTGTTTAATTACTAGTGCTAAATTTGTTTTATTGTCTTATGGAAGTATGAAGGAATTTCAGTTGAGATCGAGGCTTACTTAGATTTTTAGCTAATGCAGTGAAGTGATGCTTATTTTATAGGTTCTTTACAGGTAAGGCATTTTTCCACCAGATTCCAGCTTGAGATTTTTATCTCAACTAGAATAAAATAGAATGCTAGTAAATTTATTTATTTTACAGCTTTGAGCAGTAAATGAGGTATCGTTGATCTAATTATTTATGTTCTAAATGGTTACTAGTAATATAAGTATTTTTAGTAAACTGAACTTAGTCCAGTTACTCTTCCAATTCACTATCAATAAAACTTGTTCATTTAACTTTCATCAAACTATTTTCAGTTTAGTTCCTGTATATAACTCTAGTGAAATTGTATAGCAGATTCCTTTGTTTACTTACTCGATGATGAGTTATACTCAAGAGTATTTGTTTTCCACAAATAATGAGTTAAATAAAATCAGGAATCCAATGATCTAGGTGTAGTCATAAAGTACAATAACTATTATTCACATATGGAAATAAAACCTAGTGTATGAGATAGTTCTTTTAAACTGTTCTAAGAATTACCAACAAGAGAAACAATAATAGTACAATTTTTATATGATCTTTATCCCACCAAGCAATATATATATATATCTAAGATTAATACCTAGATTAAATAAAACCAAGATATACACCTCCTATGCTTTCAACCTCATATACATAAAATTTAAATCTTTTATGAGGTCTTTACCATGCTAAGGTTTCTCATAATTTGTTGTTGAGTAAGCAAATAAAGTTAAATAAATTCTTTTATAACTATTTACCATTCCAAAGATTGCAAAAGTATGGATATATACCTTAGTATAAATTCTTCCTCCCTACTATACTCATTAGGGTTACAATAATGGATGTTTATAATGTCACAATAATGAGAGTTAAAGAAAAGGTTATTAACCATAGTTTTTATTTATAAAATACTAATGTGTGTAGGATTCTCCAAGAAGATATCGACATTTGCATAAAAACCACATTTTGCAAATAAATCCAAGGACATGTGGTTGATTGTTCATTGATTATGGTTTTGGTTGACCTTGGAAGCATTATAAGACTGTACTAAAACCCTAAAATCGCATTTTACCTCATTTAGTTTTCCATGATGTGGTGTGAGCAGCCACAGGATCATGGACGCATGGCTTTACTGTCAATCCATTGTATACAAGCCTCCTTGCCAATTCGTCTTTCTTATGCATGTAGAGGTACATTTGGCCACTGTCTTTTGTTTTGTGGAAGAACCCCTTTGTCGCTATTACCTAGCTCTATACACAACGCTCCTGTTGATACCTTGCCTCTGCAAGTGTATCCTTCCAGCTCTACTGTAGTAAAAGTGAGCATGAAGTTTGACCTGTTGTAGGGTGATTTTCACTGTCGATTGAGTGTTGTAAGGTTTCGCTATCTTCACCGCTGATTCTACTATGTGAGTTTCATTCTTTTCCCTAATGTAGTTTTGGTTTTGGGGCTGGCACAATTTGTGTTGGGAGGTTTTTATGGACAGAGCTTGCGGCGTTCCCCAATTTGTGACTAGGGTTTGATTGTATTATCGCTACTACCAACTATCTACTCCTTGGTAAGAAAAATAATACTGTCACTATTCTGCACAATACTTTGAATTATTATTAATTGTAAGTATTTTAACATTTGGGGTTTTGTAAATGTGCAGGTGCTTGTATTTGCAGAAGGGTGCTGAAAAACCATTGAAGACCACCCTGCACGAACTCCATGCTGCTTATCTACCCTGGTAAGCCTCGGTCTCACTGAGGTTTCTCCTGTAGTGGTGAATGGTATTTGTTTTTAGTTGATGTTTCCCATGTGGTTCTTGGGTTACTGTTCGGTCGTGGCTATAAGATGCTATGTTTGTTTTTGAAAGACCATGAGGTTGATACTAAGATGTATTGATAAGAAATTTTCTTAAAGCCCTATCGACTGTTTCATGTTGGAAACTTGGGGCTTTCATGGCTAAGACTTGAGAAAGAATATGGGCCTTCAGTCGTAGTTTTGATTACTTTAATTTTATTTTAAATAGGATTTTAAGCCGTGACTTTGTTTGAACAGGCCATTAGGCCGTAACTGATATAGTTTCAGTTTAGGTTTTAAATGCTATTTCTATTTTTAATAATCTCAAAGCTTATTGTTTGTATTTATATATTCAGAAATAAATATATACTGTGATTTTAAAAGAAAGATGGCAAGCTGTAATGTTAATCCGTGCTAGTTTAATTTTCAATTCTTTTAAATTTATCTTACACAGAGATATTGTTACTATAAGTTGATATTTGTTTTATTGAATAGATAGTTAAAGAAATATCTTTAAGAAGTTTATTATGTTTATGTTCCTTGTTGTTTAATTTAAATAAAAGTTCATCCAATTGATTTCTATGATAGAACTTGATTTTTACTTCTAGTAAGATAATACTTGGCAAATAGATTGGAGAAAAATTGAATAAATAAACTAAGATTTTACTGTATTTTCTAGGTTTGATTATTTAAAAGGTCTTTTACTTATTTTCTCTCAGTTTATATATCATAGAGTTTTTAATATTGTTTCATTTGGATAATGTTTTAAATTTTTATATATTCGTTTATTTGATGCTTATGGTTATATAATCAAAGTATGTAAGATTTAATTTGTATATGGATGAAAAGAATAACCCCTCCGTTAGTAAAAGAGGTGGTAATGTTATTTATATTTTACAGTTCTCTTAAATAGGTTTTATTTATAAACCCTAAATTCTCTAGTTTAAAATACATACTTACTATTTGATTCTAATGTAATTCTAGTTTCATTTTAATAATGATGAAGTTATCTTAATAAAATTTTATCCCTATTTTACTATTTCTTCAGTTAACCTGCTTATTTAATTTCTTTTGTAAAGTCTGTAATTACTATAGTAATAAGCTTACTATGATATATTATATCTACTATGTAATTAAACACACATACTAAATCTATCTATATATATATTTCTATCTTTCCTATAAATAGATTTGTTTATGTTATTATAAGTTACTCTGTCTAAGTAACACATTTAAAAATAGAAAGGAAATACATACATATGAATAACTCTTATAAAACATGTAGAAGGTAATAAAAGACATTTATGCATAATTCATTCGATTCTTTATCTGAAGTTAATCTAACCTACTGTACTAGAGTACTACCTTTAAAAAGGTGTGGAAAAATACAGTTAGGTATTTTTTTATTATCTATCAGTAACACTGGAAAATCTTCTAATCATTTACCCTAATCTATCTAATCCAACATTTAACTATGTTTTCATAGTAAAAGTATTTTTATTAACTAACCCTAACAATAGCATAACTGAAGCATAACAACATATTACTTAAACTCAATCCTTCTAGATGTAAATAAACAATTAGAAATCAAGATAAATCATGTAGAACCTGGAAATGTAGAAGAGGTGACAACAGCTTAAGGAGCCTGTTACTCCCAACCAACTCTTGAAGAAAATATGGACTGCAAATCTCAGGACCCCTAAGCTTATCTTCTGGTCCACCTGGTGGAAGTACTAGGTGAGAGATGTAGTTTAGTAAACCCCTACAACTCTACTGAGCATTCAACAACAAATCAGTTTTGCATGCAGTAGTATGAAATCATCTTAGAATAGCTGCACTAGTTCAAATCTTCAACACTTTTCAATCAGAACATACTTCAGCTAGTCCCCTCCATCAAATTTTCTTGTGCACTTCATTCACTTAGAATTTTCACAAGTCAAGAATGAGAATCCTCAGCTATCTTCGATGGGAAGTCTTATTAACATACCTAGGTATTTTGGGTAAGTTTTCACTTAATGAGCCACCTTCTCTTGTTCCACTTTCTTGGGGAACATGACCACACAAATAGGGAAGTTGCCTCTTGAAACAACTAGAATTAGTTTGGGGATGCTGCAAAGTGTCAATCTACTCTCAACCCAAACTTCTCCACCAGGTGACCAATAAAACACTCATTTAACAACTTCCTGAAGCTGTTGTCTCATCTTTCATTTATTTATTAATAAAATATTCAACAATTACATTCAATTATCCTTGACCCCACTTGGTCATTAATTACAAACTTTATAATAAAATATAACATAATGTTTCTTAAAACATAATTTTTTTTGCGACTTGGGTCATGTGACAACAACAATACAAACATTGGAAGAAGAACTTTATTTATTAATAAACAAATAATGGCGAGATTACAACCCAACTTCCGAAACAAGGGCTCCTTTGCAAACTGAGGACACTGAGTTCTTCTGTTCCAAGATGTCTGAAGGAATACCACCAGCATAACTTTTCTCTTCTAAGAATTATTTATTAGCCCCATCCCATGCCCTCTATTTATACATGGGGAAATAGAGAGGTTTCAAAAGTTAGGATGGTTGATACAGTCGAGATAGTTATGATTAGGGACTCAACTGATCTTGACTATTCGTGATTTATATTTTTTAACATTAAATTAAGTTACACACGAGTATTAATATAGGAAAGGTGCATATGACACACTCCTTGATTTAAGGCAACTCACATGTTCAATGTACATGCGGGTTTCAATGCAAACACTTGTGTGTGACACGTGGGTCGCAATGTAAATAATTGTGTTTGCAACCCTAATCTCCAAATAAAAATATATTGAGCTCATCAAGAGATTATGTATCAACAGTCATGCACATCTATAGTGTTTTGGCTACTTTAATCCTATTTTTCCTTTTGTGTTTCGACATATTGAATGTTAGTACTCAGATGGAGAAGTGCCATTTTGGTTGATAACATATGCCCCCTAATGTGTTAGGTTAGAGAGAAGTGATGGATGAAATACATTACAATCTTTTAATCTTGGACAACTCAAGTGTCCAAAGCAGCAGAGGACGTACCTGAAACAAATACATATCAATGTCATATACAAAATCATATTCGAAGATTCCATGTTCAATATAATGGAACACTATATCCTTTACAATATTTGATTACATCAAGTGATACGGGTACAATACCATGCATATTACAAAGGTGGATTGAAGCCACAATATACAATGATGAGTCTTCAAAAATATGAAAGCTGTGTAACTGAAAATAACCCGGTCTTGCACAACTTAGGTTATAGATGTGAACCTAAGGTCTTCATAAAAATCCAAAGGAACCAGTACAATCCTTACCATGTGAATATATGTGTTTAATTTGAACATGGAAAGAACTCAACAGAATGTCAGACAATGTGTGAAACTGAAAACTGAAGCGAAGGAGTTCACCAATAATGGTAGTGAATACGAAGGTACCATCTTCAAATCTCTAGGTATTCATCTTCAGGAAGTACTAATGAGAAACCGTACTATGATGAGGAAGGACATGGATTCTCCAACAGATCACAAGAGTAACTAGGAACTGGATATGGGAAGGTAGACACAAATAATACTCAAATAGGGTTATGATGTGATTAGGATAATAATTAGATAGAGGGATAAATCCTTAAATAGTGAGCATGCCACAAAGATGACCCAACGAAACTTTTAACTTGCAGATAGGAAAACTATACTTATCTATCATGTAGGAGACATGATCAGATTCCCCATGTATAAAGGACACGACTTGGAGGAGTAAGAAAATCAAAGTAATAGCTGAGCTGAAAGTGTAAATTGAAACATGAGTATGGGAAGTTTCATAGAGTACTATGTTCAAGGATGACATGCTGCCACTGTTTATAACCCAAAGAATGTACTTCTTCCTTATCTTTCTTGTTAAATTTTAACGAGTCCAGGAAAGTCAACTCAGGTATCTCTTCATTTTTGACAAGCTTGAAGAGGGGAGAGAATAATGCTTGATAACGTTAGTTATTCGTGGATTACGAGCCCAAACTAGTACATGCTCGTTGGTCTTTTCATATTTTCAGAGTTTGAAAACATCGGAGAAGACTCTAGGGGGTGCTTTTTCATACAATTTAGTCTCCTGAGGTCGGAAAAGTATAAAAAAATCCACATAAGAAATCTCTTAGCTTCCAAAGAAGTAAGGTGCACCTTTTTCAAACTTAGTTAGGAAGGGCCAAAAAAAGTTAAATTATCACCTTCCCAACGCTCCTTCAAAAGAAGAATATAGCTTGAGTTTTATGAGTGTGAAGGAAGGCAAGATCACTCGAAAATATCCATTTGATTAAGAGAAGTGGGGCTTACAACAATGAACTCGATGTTTTTTTCTTTAGGGTTTAACAAGCATGACACAGACATAAAGTATGCTAAGAATAGTTTTCATGTTTGGGTCTAGAGCACGAAAAAAGAGAAAACTAAGCTGATACTGGGGGTTACTTTTCCATAAGTTTAGTCCCTCAGGTCCGGAAAAGTGATAAAACTAAACTTGAGAATACTCTTCTCAATTTTGAAGAAAATAGAGTGCTTCTTATTCGTATTATTCCACATGGTCCGAAAAAGTGATAAACTACCACCAATGTGAATGCCTATTCACATATTCTTAACGAGCCTGAATGGACAAGTTTACTCGGCAGTCAAGTCTATTTTGAGGACTCAGACCCGGGCCTTAAGAAACTCCACAAGGGAAGGGAGCCTTATAAAAAGGGATAGCTTGTAAAAAGAGACCAATAATGAGGCTCAATTTGTCGTGAAAAATAGCTAAGAAGGATCCCACAAACCTATGAAAAATGCAGCATGAGTACCAAAAGATGAAAAAATGTTCTAAACTAGGGTACTCATGTAAAGGACGCCCTATCCATGGAGGACCAATCATGTAGACAAGGTAAAAATGGTTAAACACCATAGTCTGTGGTCAAAGAAGTAAGCCTAGGGTTAAAAACGAATAAGGTATTGATGCATAAAGACATATGAAAGACCCAAATCCTACCCTTTATGAGTGGATAACAACTTTTGAAAGAATTCAAACTTGTTGCATTAGGGAAAAAGACATGGTATTAGTTCAATTATAAAAATAATTTTCAAACTATAGGCTAGAAACCCAAAATTTGAAAATGTTTCTATATATAGTTGAAAAATAGAATTAAAACATACCATTTGACATTTTTACCCAATTTGGCGATATTTCACCCCTGACTTGGATTGCTAAACAAGGAAAAACCTGTGGACAATTTCAAATTCTGCAAGTGTTAGGTTGGTTAGCTTTCCCCTCTCCTTCATTCCAACCGTTCTAATTTTCATTTTTATGCAAATTTTTGATATTTTGGGCCTACCCTAGGAAGGTTGTGGAGTACACGTGGGTAGTCGACTAAGACAGTGGCATGCACGCATTCTACACATGACTTGCATGAGGGAAACTCGCATGTGACACACGATCTGTCTAAAGGACAGTTGCCTGTACTGCGTGACATAGAAAAATTTAAAGTATGGCCAAAATTGAAAGAATTGGATTGTTTCTAATGATCAATGGTGGTCAATTGGGTAGGTTCAACATGGTTTTAGAGTGGAGGGAATGAGAGCATGAAGACATGGACCAAGATGCTCTCTGCGATGCCCCGAATTTGCAAACATTACAACAAAGTGGTTTACTAAATTTCTTCTTCACTTCTCCAATGAGGGCCAATGTCTGCTTTCTTGAGCATTTGATTGGCTACTGGGATCACAACCTTTGAGGTTTTGATCTTCAAGGAAAGATCTTGGAGATAACTGCAGAAGACATGTATTTCATTACGGGGTTGTCTCGCAGGGGTATTCCTGTGAAACTCAAGGGTACTGGTAGAGGTGGTAACCCTATGAGTGTCCAATACTATGCCGACATCTAGTGCACACCAGGTAGTCAGAAAAGGGGATCATGCATCCCAATTGTTCATATCGCCAACTTTCCACTACAGGTAGTGGTAAGTACAATTGAATATGGGTTGCAGGATCTTCTTCATTACATCTTGCCACTCGGACCCAAATGAGAGTTGTTGTGGAGTGTGTATAAGGTACTATTTTCAATTAGTGTTCGGGTATGATCCCAATCATGAGGAAGCAGCTCTCTGACTATAAGAGAGGATGCCGTAAGATTTTTTGGTATTCTATCATTTTAGTAGCATTTTTCTTTGAAATAGTTCCTGCCATCAACCCTACAGTGCCACTTACAGCATTTTCTCTTGGCCATCCTATACTAACGAGGTGGGGAGAGGTCTTCCTCCTCCAAGGTGACAGAGGATTAGTCCAAGGAGTATATGATGACGAATTTTATGTGTGGTGAGAGTGGTAGTTTCCAGCACTCGAGTAGTTTCTTCAGTCCATATTAGATTACCGAGGAGACACTAATTTGGTCCTCCCACCAAGGGGAGTATGGGGAGAGGTAGGTATTTTTCTTTTTATGTTTTTAAATTTTTATGAATTTTTGTCATAAAATTATATACATATGTATAAGAGTTTTGTATCAATTTTAATGTTTTTAAAATGCAGATATTGGACATGTACGCCCCTATGGGCACCCAGGATGTATGTACGTCCTGTAGTAGCTAAAGACTAGGGTTTACTTAGGGTACTTGAGGGAAATATGGCTGGCTTGACCCAAAGAGTTCCAAATATACGGATTGAGCAAATTCCTGATGTTATGCAAGAATTTTTCATAGGAATTCCACCTACCTGGATACACCTCTTGAGGAGGGTAGTCAGGGCCATTCTAGTTTACAGGGAGGTCGAAGAGGCTGCTGCAACTGATGAGGATGATGATGCTGGTGATCAGGTCTAGACCTATGGGCATTTTATGGATTGTGATCAAATTTTTTCATATATTTAGACAGTTGTGACTAGATCTTAAGATCAAAACTCGACCTATCTATGGATAGATTTTTACATATATACATTAGAGGAAATTTGGGGTCTAAAATGGGCCTTATAAGAAAACGTGCCAACAATAAATTTTGTGAGTTGGAATTCAGGAACCAATAGAATTTCAATAAAATGAGTCAACCATAATGGTTGAATTGACATATTTGTCATAAAAGAAAACTACTTTTTTGTTCGTATTTTCGACATATCTCCCTGTGTTTTAACTCAAATTCTGAGAGGGAGAGCTCATTGGATGCGAAATTTAATTGCGCATCCAATGAGTACCCACACTGCATACTTTTGACGGACCCCTCTACCCCAAAAATAATAAATACCTAAAAAATGTGATGCTGACATCATCATCACATTTTTTTAGGTATTTCTTATTTTTGGGTTAGTGGGGTCTTTCAAAATGTTGATGTATATGTAACTTCGGAATGTATTCTTCTATGTATCTTATGTATTGTTACCCGATGTTTATTCCAGGATGTTTCTATTATGTATTTGAGTCATGTGGTTATGCCCCGATGTTCCGATCGGGAGGATTAATAATGTAATCAAGTCATGTCAAGTCATTAGGTAAGTCCCCACAGTTTCGGGGCACGTGAGTTATTATACACTAATTAAGGTGTAGGCTCGAGTAGTAATTATTAGGGTTGAGCCTACGTGTGAAATGGAAACTTAAGTGAACGGAATAATATAAATAGAGAGTGTGTGTCTCTCTATTTATCACTTGTAAATTACATCACTTTCTCTCTCAAGTGTGGCGCACCTTTGGAGAAGGAAATACTTTGGCTTGACAGAAGACAGAAGGATGCTATTGTGTTGGGAGGTCATCTTACTGTTTTGGGATCTCATATTTTGGTGATACTATCTTAGAGGAAGTTGAGAGGTTTTCTCCATTTATGGTTTCCCCTCCTAAAATATTTGTGTCTCTTGTCTCTTGTGATGTGATTGTTGTACTTGTTATTCTCTCAGTGAAAAGATCTTAACATATTGCTAGCTTAAATGTTGAAAAACTAACATGGTATCAGAGCTAACCTAAGAAGAAGACATTGTGCAGCTACAGAAACTAGGGCTTCCTATTTTTTGGATCTTCCTCCACATATTTTCAGAAAAAGTATGCTAGGATGACTCTCCATTGAAGGGTGCATCTTTCTGTCGATGCAGAATTCAATTTCAATCATTTTCAGTTTCGATGTGGAAATTAGGGATTTCTACAGAAGAGGAATTTTTGGGTGAGACCAGCATAAAATTGTTCTCCTCATCAAAAACTAAATTTAGAGACCTGGATCAATAAATTTGGTTGGGTAAATCTCCGGGAAAGTCAAACCCTAGTTTGACCCCTAGCTAGGAGAAACCCTAAATACTAAAACTGCTAAGTTTTGGTAAAGTTGGTATATTCCGAGATTGGAGCAGTCTCCGAAGCTAAAAATTGCAAGGGACAAACCTAAAATCTCTATTAACAATGTGTCCAAAGGTCAGCCTCTGATTCGCTATATTCTGGGAGATATGATCTCTCCAAGTTAGGGTTCCATCCTCTTCCAGAAATCATCCATAAATAGGACACCTGGGGAGATCTGCAATATCTTGGCATACAGAGGTCCAAATCGAATTCCTAAAGATGTTCCAAAAATGGAACAGACTTCACTTTATATGGTCTGAATTTCACACTCAGGAGATGAACCAGTGACACGTGGAATTCCGTTCAACTTCGCTGTTCTGAACAGTCCTGTAACAGGCGCCTTGGGAAAAGGATCATAAATCCCAAATGGGGAAACCAATTCTGATTAAAACTATGGTGTTGGATCAGGGACATGCGAGGTTACCTCAGTGAGAAATGTCAGACATAGAGGATCAGTAATTTCGGAGATATCACAGAAACAGTAACAGGAATTTCTGCAGAAGAAATCAGAAAATTAGGGCTTCCTGTTCCGGGAGTTTCCCTCCACTGTTTTCAGAAAAGGAGTACATTGGACAGCTCCATTTGAAGAGATCTATCTATTCACCTAATCAGATCTGAAAGATTCCAAGTTTTGAAAATTAGGGTTTCTGTGACAAACCCTAGATCAATGAACTCCGGGACAAGGACGGACACCTCAAATCGGTAAGATCTAATCCTTTGCTATTTCCATTTGAGGTTCTCATTTCAATATGATATATCACATCAGCTTAGTTAAAAGCTTGCGGAAGTTGACAACTTCCAAACCTAGAAGTATATGATCTCTCTGAATAAAATGGATTGGACACCTACATGAGTATGGAGGTTCCAGTTTCAGAGGGAGATGAGGCCAAAGAAGACATCATGCTCATGCTGCAAAGGATGATGAACCATCCAGAAAGAGATCCAGATATGAAAGTGAAGATTCTTTAAGCAAGGATGAATATGTTCTAATATCAGCTCTCATAGGTAACATTACTCATGGAAGTGATGATTGGCTTATAGACAGTGGGGCTTCCAAACATATGATGGGATTCAAGGAATCCTTTGTAAGACTATTAGAACATGAATCACCTCACAAAGTGAAACTTGTAGATGACTACCAATATCCAATAAAAGGTAGTGAGGAATCTTCATACAAGCTAGACTCTGGAATGCAGGTTGCATTCATAGATGGTCAAATCATCATGTGGCCAAAAGGAAAGACTATCGATGATGCGGTAGTGATTGGAGAACAAGAAGGAGGCTTGTATAAATTGAAGGGATATCCAGAACAAGCTTTGATCCATGAAACAGTAGAGCCAAATGAGCTTTGACATAGAAGGCTTGCACATGTGCATTACAGAGCACTACCAATTGCAAGAAAAGCTGTTGAAGGTCTTCCTGAATCTCAAGCTATTTAAAGGGAAGAACAAAATCAGAATATGACCTAAAGAATCCAATTGAAGAATGTGAAGATCTAGAATGCAGAGACCATGCAGTCATAAGAGTCTCTCAAATCAAAGAAAAACTTGAAGCATTAAAAGAAAAAGTGAAGAATGCAAAACTGGTGATGGCCACCTTGAATGGCCTCCCAGGATCGTAGAATTCATTCATTCAAGGAATGTGTTCCAGAAGGAAGTGATTACTTTCAGAAGACTTCGTGAAGAACAAGAAGCTCGAATCATAAGAAGAGAAGAGAAGATGGGAGCAACTGAAAATAAACCTATTTCCATCCAAAGAATATCCCTCAAGCAATGAGGAATATGAAGAACTCAACTCTTGAAGAACTTCTTATCCACCTTAGCTTTTGGATAAGAAACAATGCTATTATGAATGAAGAAGATGATGAAGCTGAAGGCTCAAGAAGGAGTCTATCCTCGAAACAAATAAAGATAAGTATTCAATTGTCATTTCATTATATTATTTTGTTATGCATTTGTTTATATTCAGTTATTGTATTATGCATGATAGGATGTTTGCATTAATGATAGAATACTACTAATATGCATGTGATGGGTAAGTAGATCATGGGGCTATAGAAATTCTCCATTGCTACTTATCTAGAATGAAACCTCTTTGCTGACATATTGGATTAGTGCACAATCTCAATGTTGTCCTGGTAGAGATGGAAGGCATCTAGAAAGTTTCAATGAGATATGGAGGAATGTTGTATTGGCTAAAGTAGTTGCATGATCATATATTTATGCATAAGTGTTTGTCAGTATAAATATTCCTTATGAAATGTTTCTAACCATACAATTGCATTTGACTTGTAGGAAAGATCGCATACATAATTGCCTACAAGCAAAGAAGAATGAAGACTTGTTCCAAAGAACAAGTGACGACAGTTCAAAGACAAAGAATAATATGACGAGTGCAGTGACATCATTGATGCAGAACCTTCCATCCACCAAGAATAAAGGGAAGACCAATTCAAGAAGAATGATGTCAGGGCACAGTATCGAGACCTGAAGAGAAGTTCATAGTTCCATCATGCAGTAGATGGAAACATGGTGAGATACAAAGCAAGATTCGTAGAATGAGGCTTCTCACGAAAGGAAGGCCTAGACTATGAAGAGACATTTGCAGCCAGTAAGAGTTGAAACAAATACATGATGAGATTGATGAAGATATTAACCTTGGCTAAAAGGTTGAAGATGAAATTCTATACACTAGATGGATGCATAGAATACTAGTAGCATAGGAAGCTACTTGTCACTCCGATACAGAATGTTTTCAGTGCATAGAGCACAAAAGACAGAGGGAGTATGATGCTCCACTTCAGAGGGAGTGACTATAGAATATATTGAGGTTCGACATGGTTCAACAGGATGAGCAGATTATTGATGACTCTAGGCTTTACTGAGAGTAAAGTGGATTCCAACCTTTGCTCCAAAGTTGAAGGTGGAAGACCAGTGATGCTCCTGTTATGTGTCGATGCACTATTGTTCTAGGTATGGAGGTGTGGCAGAGTATAGATGGAATATTCCTTGGACAAGGGAAGTATGAAGTAGAGATCCTGAAGAGGTTCAGGATGATGGACTGCATGGCCACACCTATGGCATCGAACCTGAAGCTATTGAGTGATGCTTCTTTAGAGACGGTTGATACTATGATGTATCGTCAGATGATTGGGTCATTGATGTACTTGACGAACATGAGACTAGACATTTGATTTGCTATGAACACCTTGAGCCAGTACTTGATAGATCCGAGAAATGTTCACTTGATTGCTGCAAAGCATATTCTAAGGTACCTGAAGGGTACAATTGATTATGGGCTCAAGTATGATGCGAATCAGAAGATTAACCTGGAGGGTTATGTTGATTCAGATTGGGCAGGTAGTTCCATCGACAGGAAGAGTACTTCAGGATGTTGCTTCAGTATGGGATCAGGTGTGATCTCTTGGTTTAGCAGGAAGCAATCCTGTGTGGAACTGAGCATAGCTGAAGCAGAGTATGTCGCAGCTTGTTCAGCTAGTTGTGAGGCAGTATGGTTGCGAAAGCTACTATCTGATATATTTGATTTCCAGTTGGATGCTACTTGTATACACTGTGACAACCAGAGTTGTGTGAAGTTGTTAGAGAATCCAGTGTTCCATGACAAGTCGAAGCACATCGAGATCAAGTATCACTATATCAGGGATATGGTGCAGAGAGGAGCAGTGAAGCTCCTGTATGTTGCGATGGAGGAACATATAGCTGATGTATTGACGAAGCCATTGGCTAGACTAAAGTTCGAGTACTTCAGAGAGAGACTTGGTGTTCTCCAGATCGAGGCTTCCTCCCAGAGACAGTGATGAGATCCAGAGCCATTCTGACATGGTGAGAGGATTGGTTCCTTCCATGGTCAGATGTAAGGGCTGAGACATTCCGTCATGGTGAGAGGATTGGTTCCTTCCATGTCAGATATGAGTGTTGGCCATTCCGACGAGCAGGTCGGATGTAAAGGCAATTGCCATTCTAGGAATGGAGGCACCTGGTTAGTTACCAGGATGATTCAGTACAGGATTGTATAGCCATTCTGATTCGACAGAGGGATGTGTTCCCACTTGATCAGAAGTAAGGGCTGAACCATTTTGTTCATGCCTAAAGGATTTAGTTCCTTCCATGTCAGATGTGAGTGTTGGCCATTCCGATGAGCAGGTCGGATGTAAGGGCAATTGCCATTCTCTATGAGAGTGGAGGCGCCTGGTCAGTTACCAGGTAGCTCAGTCGAGGACTGGGGGCCATTCTGATATGACTGCTGGGATGTGTTCTCGTAGGATCAGATGTGAGTGCAAGCCTTTCCATCAGTGTGGTTGGATGTGTTCCCCTGGATGGATGTAAGTGCAGAGCCTTTCTGGAGTGACTACTGGGATGTGTTCTCGTAGGACCAAATATAAGTGCTGAAATCTCTTATCACTGTGATAGGATGTGTTCATGTCTGGATAGGAGTCTTCCATCATTGTGGTTGGATGTGTTCCCCTGGATGGTTGTGCCTTTCTGACGAGGAGGTCAGATGTAAGTGTGGAAATCTCTTATCACTGTGATAGGATGTGTTCCTGTCTAGATAGGAGTCTCCCATCAGTGTGGTTGGATGTGTTCCCCTGGATGGTATTGTGCCTTTCTAACGAGTAGGTTAGATATAAGTGCATAGCCATTTCACAGATGGTAGTAGGTGTGTCCTACCATGCTGGTGATTATAAGTGATGAACCATTTCATAGATGATAGTAGGTGTGTCCTATCATGCTGGTGAATGTGAGTGATGGGCCCTTCTGACGAGCAAGTCAGATATAAGTGCTGGGCATGCCTTTCTGATGGGCAGGTTAGATATAAGTGCTGGGCGAAGACCTACATGAGGGTAGGCCTACAACCAGCATGAAAAAGGGCTGGCTTTATAGAACTTCCTATGACGAGATAGTATACACATGATGATGAATAGAGGAGATCCAGATCAAGAGATGATCCAGATCCAGTTATGATGACTCCGAGAGATCCAGATCGAGTGATGATCTAGATCCAGCAGTGGTGATCCAGATCAAGTGATGATCCAGATCCAGTCTAGTGATGTTGATCGAGATCGAGTGATGATCTAGATCCAGTGATGCCATTTGATGTTGATCCAGATCGAGTGATGATCCAGATCCAGTCCAGTGATGTTGATCCAGATTGAGTGATGATCTAGATCCAGTGATGCCATTTGTGTTGATCCAGATCGAGAGATGATCCAGATCCAGATGACTTGAAGATGAAGATGACTTGAAGATGAAGATGAATCAAAGATGAAGATGATCCAGTTGATGCAGAGAAGAAGAATAGTGCTGAAAAATTGTGTCGAAAGAATACCTTCCTAGTTAAGAGGGAGTGTTGATGTATATGTAACTTCAGAATGTATTCTTCTATGTAACTTATGTATTGTTACCCAATGTTTATTCCAGGATGTTTCTATTATGTATTTGAGTCATGTGGTTATGCCCCGATGTTCCGATCGGGAGGATTAATAATGTAATCAAGTCATGTCAAGTCATTAGGTAAGTCCCCATAGTTTCAGGGCACTTGAGTTATTATACACTAATTAAGGTGTAGGCTTGAGTAGTAATTATTAGGGTTGAGCCTACGTGTGAAATGGCAACTTAAGTGAACGGACTAATATAAATAGAGAGTGTGTGTCTCTCTATTTATCACTTGTAAATTACATCACTTACTCTCTCAAGTGTGACACACCTTTGGAGAAGGAAATACTTTGGCTTGAAAAAAGACAGAAGGCTGCTGTTGTGTTGGGAGGTCTTCTTACTGTTTTGGGATCTCATCTTGTGGTGATATTATCTTAGAGGAAGTTGATGGGTTTTCTCCATTTATGGTTTCCCCTCCTAAAATCTTTGTGTCTCTTGTCTCTTGTGATGTGATTGCTGTACTTGTTATTCTCTCAGTGAAAAGATCTTAACACATTGCTAGCTTAAATGTTGAAAAACTAACACAAAAGTATGTAGTGTGGGTACTCGTTGGATGCAGAATTAAATTCTACATCCAATGAGCTCGCCCGCTCGGAATTTGAGTAAAAATATAGGGAGATATGTTGAAAATACGAACAAAAAGTAGTTTTTGTCATTCTTCCTCCAAAATTAATAACTATTATTTTATTATTTTTCTTAGGAGGCCCATTTTAGGCCTCAAATTTCATCTAATGTACATTTCCTGGTTATTTACATGTGTTCCAAATGTATCTGTTATGTATATTTTAAAAAATGTGTGTTAAATGCCAATCTATAATTTAGTTCACATATGCATCAGTTAATGTATTTTCATTACGTAGAATGTGATTAAATGAAATATAATCAAAATTTCTTTCAAGTAATCTAACCTGTAAAAAATGACGTAACAAGGTAGGGTTTTGCACCTGATAAGATCCATTTAGCTGGAAAACCACCAGTTGAGAGTTAAGTATGACTTCCAACTAGGTGATTCCATGTGATGAGGAATCCCATAACAAATCAATAACAACCCTGTACTTGACCACATTATTGGTAGCAAGACCTAGGAAAGCGCCTCCAGAGGAAACTAGCTGTCCTGAGGGTGAATAGATGACCCATGCAGCTAAAGCTAGGTTACAAGTACGAAGACTAACGCCATCCAAAAAACCTACGAACCACTCAGTTGAAATTTGTAACAATCACCAGATGGTATAAGAAACACTGACCAACTAACTATTGTACATAAAATTACATACAATAAAAAGCAGTAAGCCTAGGAATAGAACTTCTTTAGGTAGAGCCCATTCCTAGGATCAGGAAGATTATTTCCATCAAAATCAATTAACTCATATGCCCCTTTTTTCAAGACCTTCGACACAATGTAGGGTCCTAACCACATGGACTTGAACTTTCCTACCCCCAAAGTTTCTTTGTCTCGATCTCAGAACAAGATAAGATCCCCCTTAGAGAAAATTCTAGGCTTTACCGATTTATCATATTGGTTTTTAACCATATTTTTATGAGATTAGTTTCCCGTTAATGCATCTTTGTGTCATTCGTCTAGAATTTCCAATTGTAGCAAACATTCTTATAATTCCATCATGTCAAGGAGTACATGAATGACAATTTCGAGTGATGGAATTTCACACTCAACTGGAGTGAATTCTTCCAGCCTGTGAACATGTTGTAAAGGTGAAAACCCCATGGAAGTCTTAACATTAGTCTAGTATGCCCAAAGTGCAAGATACAACATAATGTGGCAATTTGATTAGGCTGCATTAATAGCATGAATGAGAATGTTCTTCAAGGTCTTATTGACCACCTCGATTTAACCATTCTCTTGCGGGTAGAAGGAAGATGAGTGATGTTGGAAAAAACCCACCAACAAATCCTCGTCGACAAGGTTTCTCACTTTGTCAATGCCCAACTAGTGCGATATCCTTGAGCACCATCTTGGACAGGTTTTACCCTGCCCAACATCATCCACAGAGTGGATGAAGTCTCACCTGAGATGTTCAAGGGAGAGTTGTCGGAATAGAGTTTTCGGCAGTGAGGACAGAGGATATGGGATCTGATGGGGAGACAACATAACTATTAGATCCGGAACGATGCAGTTATCATCAATTCATTTCCACAACTATAGATTGCATCATACATTTGTCACAATATCACTAGTGCAACAACATCATTTATAGAACATCTCAACTCATAATGCAATGAAAATGTGACATAATTAGAACAGATCATAGCGACATCAATAAATCATAGAAGAAATGGAATAGACCACAACAACATCATAACATATTTATATCATAGCAACATCATAACATATTAGATCACAACATCATAACAGATCTAGATCACAGCAGGAATAAACAAAAATATTTGTGCAACAACTGCCATATCATATTAATTTTGTGCAAAGGATCCAAAAGGGACAAGTCTTCTCCACAACAAGAGGCTGAATACATCAGGAAAAACCCACATAGATCACAGATACAACAGAAAATTCCCCAAACCATACACAGATCGCAATAGACCTCAATTATGTCTCTATTGATTATAATGTTGTCAATGTCTATTCAATTGCAAAACTAGTTGTATATATAGTCTTGCACATTTACATTGAAGGTCCACTTCTAACTAACTTATAACCTCTAGTGACCTATGGTGACAAAATTTGGTCAAATAATCTATTAAATAATCAAAATAGTTATTTTTCCGCCCATCACGCTGATTTGGCCTTGTGCTGTACCCCGTGAGCTTGCGCAGCTGCTGCGATGCTGCACAATTCACTTACCAAAACCCCTGCCAATAGGCCCCCAACACAGTCTTGTGGATTGTCCTCGAGCCACGTCAAGTTGACAGGGTATATGATGATGTCTACACTTATAAAATATTTGAATTGCTGCGTGATCTCATGAACCCGAAGCTGGACTTTGTCGGCAACACTTTCACAATTATTGAAAGCTTGCTGCATTGGGTTCTCTTCTTTAGCCTTTCCGTCGACCATTTGTAGATTCTGTTGCAATGCCTGCAGCATGGCGATTGCTTTAACAACCAATTGTTCACCAATTTCCTAAAACTCATCTAACTGAGCGCAACGCTTTTGTTGGAGTTCATGGGCATTGACAGTTCTCTGCTGAAGATATTTTAATTCCTCGGCCCTTGTGATCTACAGCATCAGTGGCAATTCCTGCAGCCACATATTCATCATTGTCAACTGGCCTTCATCTTCTTGCGCCTGCATTTTCAACTCATCAAGCTGCTCGTCTTTGACAACGCTCTACCAAAATTGCATTGTCATCTCCATATTTGTCTTGGCCTCTTGCTCCATGGTTTCTAACTGGGTCACGATTTCTTCAATAGAAGCCTTCCTTTTAGCAACCTGCTCTAGTGGCGTCATAGGTTGGACCAGGGCATTGAGGATCAGGTTGGTATCCTAGAACTTGACAATGGTTTCTCCAAGGTGCTTTGCCTTAGCGACCGTGGTAAGCTCTACCATGATCTCAAAGTGACAAGCCTCATCAATGGCTTGCTCTACCTCACCGCATCATGTACACAGTTGTGCTTTTTCAACAATAAGGAGGTCTTGCACCTTCTTAAGTTCATTAATTTCCTCAGGAGCCTTATGCTTCAACTCAACTTGCATCACCTTTAAGGCATCGATTTCTTGGACCTTCTCTTTTTCCATCTACACTCAGACCTGATGCAGCTCTTCTGCCTCTATTTGTAGCTTCTCAGCTGTGCTTTGTGACCAGACATATCCCTAAGTCATCTCTTTTAGTCGGTATACCAATTCTAGGGTGACAATGTGCTATAGCTCCACCAATGCTGGAGTAGATAACTTGTTCATATCCAAAGTGATGCTTTGGATTGGCTGAAGTAGCTGGTTTACTTCTTCATTTCTTGTGTCAATCGAAGTTGGGGAAACTTGCACGTTCCTAGCCTAGGGCTCAGTGTTGATCGACGTGACATCTTGTATCATAGTTCTCATGGAGGTATGTCTAGAAAAAATATCAAAAATGGAATTTAACCTATCTCTTACCACACCAAATTCTTCAAGGTTTGACTCTTGGATCGCCTGTGTCGTAGCCTCAAAGGAGTAAGTGACCTCTTTTATGAGCTGCTGTAGTTGGTCCTCCATCCTCGATCGGATACCACTGCCTGCATCATATTCTTGGTGCCATTTGGTGTGAGTATCCTCCCGCATGCATTGTGCTTCGGCCTCGGGGTCCGTCGATGACTCATTTTCAGAGTCGTGAACACTCAGCTCCTTCTAGGCAGGCTCTTCTGGGGCATCAGGTGGTGGTTCCTTAGAAAGTTCCTCCTGACTCTAAGGGTTGTTCCATTCATCCCACCAATCTTGAATAATGGCATCCAATTCTTCAGCTGTGATTTTGTAAGCTAGAGGTAGCCAGTGCTTGTTGGGGTCCCACCATGACTAGATGCAAATAGAGTGGGGCTCGATGGCGAACTGAATGAGCCACTGATACTTGGCCGCTACATAAGGAGATACTCAACGAACTGTGACAACTGCAGCTTGCAGCGCCTCCCAATAGACCCAAAAATGAATTGCAGAGTTCACTTGCTGTCTGTGCTCCTCAACCCAACAAAGATTATGGTATTTTGCACTGCGTCCCACCTATTCTTTATCGATTGCCATGGTTTGTTAGTCTCTGGGTTCCATCCAAGTGTCTAGTGCACTAAGGATTAATATCCAACTATATGAAAATGGCTGTTACAGAGAAAAATTCCTATGGCTTGGGGTACCGCAACAGATAGAGTAACTGCAGAAATCAATCCTTTCCCATATGCAAGAGAAACCAAATATCTAACACTAAAGGATCTCAAAACATACCTTATTCCAGACGTTTGATGTAGATCCCCGTTGAGCTTTTCCACTCTCGCTTGTATTAGCAATTTGCTCTCTCAACATTTAGTAAACAAGACAAGCATTCTATATGATGGTGTTAGACCTACTCTAGCATATATAATCAATAACATATAAGCATTTAAAAGCATCCATGGATTCAATACTCATTTAAATACACATTATTGGACATGAAAAGATATTTCTATTAATATAAAATAAAGATTACAATAGTGACAACCTCTGTCGACATGTCTATGAATCGGAGAAGCTGAGTCCTCGAACTGGGCCTCCACCACTTCAATCCTCCATCTCTCGATAGACATCTCACAAGCAAAGACAAGCTTGGGAAGAACACAAAGCACTCCAAGGGACAAAGGGATGCAGACTCAAGTATAAGCTTCGAAAACAATGGACTATAGTTTTCTTGCTCTTCAATTCCTGTTTCTTCAATGTATCCAAAGGTTTCCTTATATAGTTCTTGAATGGGGTAATGGAAGGTCAAATTCGAGCGATCTCAAGGCATATGGAAGGCCAAGAGACAAGTGACATGGATCCACATCAAGGAAAACTCCAAAACTATTTGGCCTTTTGCACACATCCCGATGTATGCGGGTTTAAGGGTCATATCTGCATATATATATGTGAGAATGGGTTTAAAAGTCACATATGGAAAATAATGCATGGTTTTTGGGATGATCTTGGAAACATCAAAGGTACAAAAATGGTCCATGGGGTCTAAAGTGTCTACAAATGGACAAGGAAGGCCATAAAGGTGTGATCCACCATGTGTGGTAAAATCAGCTGTAATAGATGCTCCCTAATGTGTGAGGTTAGAGGGGTGGTACGATGGCCAAAATACATTATAATTCCATCCTAGAAGTGGAGTGATGAAGAACCAGGTGGAAGAATGAATCATCCAATAGTATAATACAATAATCAAACTCTGCAAGTACATATAGTAGTCCCGGATACATAAGAGTACAATGGCCATGAATAGGAATGATAAAAAATATGACATCTGTGGTCATCACCATGTATAATATAGACAGATAAGAATCTCCATGATGAAGATATACAAAGGATCATGATCTCCATGAAACCTGAAGATATCAGACATACACTAGAATCAAGTCACGAGAGCTGAAATCTCATGAACACTGGCACGATCAAGGAGGTAGCATATATGAAATGCCACCAATTTGGAAGGTCTTCTAGACAATCCACTACAAGTACATGTCCTACTATGTGAATATAGGTGTCGAGGTCGAACATAGTAGTCCATCATCTAATTACCAGTCATTGATGTATACCATTAACAGACGCGATATCAACCACCAATAATGAAATGGGAATCAAGGTACTAGAGTGTAAACTAACAAGTACGAAATAAATGTGTTGAGTTCAAACACTTGAAAGGATCCATCGATCAGGGGCCATTGATGTATTCCCAAAACTGTTGATGGTGAGAGAACTTGTCACTGATGAATGCAAGTCTCAAGGCACTCAAAATGAATCTAGATTTCTATCCCAGAATAAATGATCTGAAGTTGATGGGATGAAATCTGCTGGAAGGAGGGAATTAAGGAATTCCCCCATCATCCAACAGGAGGTACTCATCAAATCTGTATAATGTTGAAGGAATCGATCATAATGTGCACGAATCAGTATCAGTACCGGGAATGGCTGACATGCAAAGTCAATTTAATTGAGGAATGGCCGAATCAGGTTTCAACTTCCTTTGAACAAGAGCATAAAGGAGAATGGTGAATGAATGCAGGAAGCATAGACTCAATATACAAAAATAGGACGTCTTTGCAACACATGAGGCATCGACAGAGGCTCCATAGGGATTGGAAGCTTAACTAGTTAGTGGAGATAAACTCAAAGAAATGAGTACAACTCCTAAAGTCAAACTATTAACCCAACCAACGGATGTGATATACAGTGCTTTGTTCGAAGGCGACAAGACTCAACTGCTGCCAAAGATAACATCTTTTATTGTTTGGCTTTTTGGTTCTTTGATTTTTTTTTGGAATTTTTCAAATATTTTGAAAAGCTTGAAAAAGAATAAAAGTGCTTTATAGCTATAGACTAGGAGGAGATGAGTGTCAAGCAACAAACAAACTAGTTCCAAGCAGTAGAACATACCTATGCTCAATGCAAGGACATATGTGTAGGATAACAACACTCGGGGGAAGGTCCCCTCCCGGTAAAAATAGGGAATCAAGCTGCAAAGGATATATAAAATGGTTCTGCGTGGCTAGACATGAGACAGGCTTGGGCTATATAGTTGATAATCAAAGTCATGGAAGCCAACATAAGGCTCAGTAAGGTAGACAAAACTCATGATAATGCAATTACAACTTGATATAAGGGAGTTCTGGGGGAAGAAGGCCAGCAAAAAGATCAAGATGAGTATGAGGCTCTTGCACAAAGACATGGCGATACTATACAAAATACTCCTACACCCTAAAGGAAAAATGTCGTCATGGGCACCAAATGCAAAACAGAAGTTGCCTAGGGCACCCATGTATGGTCAAGCTCTACCATTCACATCATGCCACTTCTAAAACAACAAGAAGGTTCCGTGACAAGATAGAATGGGTTCATACCTAAGGTTATCATGAAATGATCATAAGGTCATGCAAAGTGCAAACAGATGTGAAATCTAACCTATATGCTAGTTTAGACATAATACCTGAAATCGGCATGAACAGGTCAAAACAATGGTCCAAACGTAGCTCAAAATAGACTCCTACATCGTCATATTAGTCCAAAATGGCCAGAGACAGTTCAAAACTATAGAAAGGGGGTAAAAAATTTCAAAAATTTCAAAAAATTTATATAAATAGTAAAAAATTCAAAAATTCCAAATCATTTGAAATTTTTACCCATTTGAGCTCAAAACTTCCAACGCGAATTCTGGGAGCTTCGTCCAGCGAAAATCGACACCGTTTGTTCCAGGTAATTTCTCATGTCCTCCTCTTCCATTTTCATGTAATTTTTTTTAAGTTCCATGGTCAATTTAGATTTTTAGGCCAATTTAAAATAGTCTATTCGGCCCACACAGATATCGGGGTTTTTTCCACGTATAGGGCTGGCTATACGCAAAAAAACCTCCCAAACCCGCGTACATACGCGGCTGTTTTGAAAACAGTCGCGTATACGGCTGCACATAAGCTTTTTCAAGGTAAATAATGACCAAAAACTACTTTTAATGTGTAGGATGGTTCTAGAATGGAGGCAGAGGAAACATGGAGATGTAGAAGAGGGTGTGTGGGGTGACTTAATGGATCAACAAGCTCTATGTGCATGCGAGATATACAAGTTTTGGTGTCTTGGTATCCTAACAGCCAAACCAAGACTCCTACTGATGCTTGCATACTATTGGGATCTAGACTCAGAGTCTTTTCATATCGACGGGATGTCACTCACTATAGAGGTGGAGGACATATATTTCATTACAGGATTATCCCGATGGAGAGAGGTGGTGAACCTACACTCTTGCGAGCCTAGAGGTGGCCTCACCATTGATGAGTACATTGTAGTATACTGTTTTCTGGACATGTAAAAGGTTGGGAGTCAAATCTCGACAAAATCCATCTAGATACTAGGACTAAAGGCCATACTATTGGCACTCGGTAGGATAGCTGGTATAGCATCACTCCACCAGGCCTCATGGCCATTGATGTTATATGTAGTGGAGTGCATGAGACCCACAATTTATGACTGGAACACTGGGTTATTGAGTAACATGAAGCAACAACTCACTAACTGCAAGATGGGTAGGGTGACAAACTTCGGTTTCGATAGGATATTGAGCACGTTCTTCTTTGAGCGTGTACCGGGGCTAAGCCCTAGAGCTGACGTTCCTCCTCATAGGGTTCGAGATATAGCCCAATGATGTTGGGAAGATGCTATGCATAGACTGGGTGGAGGTAGGGTGTCCAACCCCTACCCATATGACTTCTTTCCAACCCCTACCCAGATGACTTCTTTCCTATGCAGGGATAGATTTCTGGGGAGATCCGGACATTCCCTTACCACTAGGAGCAGCATACGGCGATATAGGTAATGAATCCCAACCCTCTTTTTAAGTTTTTTGAATTATAATTTTTTTTGTGTTTTTTGATATATTGACTCAAAAGACATGTTTTTGCATGACGACACATAGTGACAATCTGTCATGTGTATGCAGATGTTGGACCACGACGGCCTGACGGTTTCCCTCGTGATAGACGAATGGGAAGAGGAGATGACAACATGGGTGTTGATGCGGAACGGACACTCCAAAGAATCCACACCTACTTTGTATGCTTGACACACAGGGTACTCATGGCGCAAGTCGAGGACTTTCCTAAGGCCGTGCAGCACTAGGTGGTTGGTGTACCACGAGCATGGGTTTGCTTATTCCGATGACTAGCTAGAGCCGTGGTGTGCTACCACGATCAGAACTCCCCTCCTCCTCCACAGGCTTAGAGACCTGAGATAGGTTCATTTTTGTACTACTGTGTATTATATTTTGGTGGCTCGAAAGCCCCAATTTTGTATTATGACACTTATGTATTATGACATCACATTTTGGATATTTAATGAAATTTTTTTATGATGATCGATTTTATTTATTTACATGTGTGTAAAAATGTATGTTTGTGATATGTTTATGGTCTATGAAACAAATGCCAATCTAACACATAGTTAGCATATGAGTTAGCAACTTGATTAAAAATTCTTGAAACATGTATGTATGTTATGTTCTCAAATTTCCATTCTAGCAATCTCACACGTAAGAATCTTCGTAATAATTCCGGATCCCTAATACAATACAAGCCATTAAGCTGTGAAACCACTAACTATGAATCAAGACGTGCCTCAAGAGAGAGAACACCATGTGAAATGGCATCCTACAATAACTTGATAATGACACTATATTTAGCAACATTGTTCGAAGAAGGCTGTAAACATATGCCTCCTGAAGACAATACCTAACCTGTAGGAGTATAGATCACCCAAGCAGTAGAAGCTGAGTTTTGAGTGTGGCGGCTAGCACCATTAGCGAATCCTATGTAAATGGAAGACTCCATCGACATCTGCCATAAGAAACGAAAGCTAATTAACAAACCTGATCACCATAAGAAAACCTAACTATGCAAAAAGCTGTACAATAATATACAATAATTAGCCTTGGCCAAAGATCATGCATAGTAATTTTTAAGATAGACCCCATTTCTAGGCTTTGCCAAGGCTGTTCCTTCATAATCCACCAGCTCATAGATGCCCTTCTCTAACACACGTTTGACTACGTAAGGACCATGCCACATGGGATTAAATTTTTCTACCCCAAAGGGTTCTTTAGCTTGTTCCCATAAAAGGACCAAATCAACTTCACTAAACCTCCTTGGATGGACAGACTTATCATATTGGACCTTAACGCGATGCTTATTTACTTCAAGAGCCACTAAAGCATCTCCACGCTGCTCGAAGTGGACCAAACATTCCTCCAATGCGGAAGTGTCTGGTAAAATCTCTATATTTAGCTTCAACGAAGGGATTTCACATTCAACCGGTAAGACAGACTCCACCCCATGTACGAGCTGATATGGAGAGAAACCGGTGGAAGTCTTAACCATGGTCCTATAGGCCCACAAAGCAGGATATAATATGATATGCCAATTCATCTTATTTTGTGCGATGGTTCGTTGAAGAATAGACTTAAGTGATTTGTTCACTGCTTCAACTTGTCCATTTTCCTAAGGGTAATAAGAAGATGAGTGCTCCTGCTTATACCCTAACCTCGAAGCCAACTCTTCCATCATTTTATTCTGAAAGTGCCTACCATGGTAAGTGACATGCTCTTTAGGAATGCCGAACTAAGTAATTATTTGGTTGAATACAAAATGCGCAAATGTCTCACTGTCAGATTTAACCATGGGCATAGCCTTAGCCCATTTCATGAAATAATCAACAACCACTATAATGTGATGATGCCCCCCAGCTAAAGCTAGGTGGAAATCCATAATGTCAAGCCCCCACTTGGTGAAGGGAGAGACAGTGATAATCGAATGTAACGGGGCAGGATGTGAGCACATATTGTGTGCAAACACCTGGGAAGGGTGACACTTCTTGACTGCATTGACACAATCTTTGAAGATCAACGGCCAAAAATATACCGCTCTTAAGATTCTTTGGGCTGTAGAAATCCAAGATAAATAGCCACCACACGCCCCTCCGTGGTAATTATTCAGCACAACCTTAGCCTCATCATGGGTTAAACAATGATGTAAAATGGAATCTATGTCAAAACCCCAAATTTTCACAAAAACTTAAAATTTTGAGATAACATGAAATGCTAAATCTGCGGTTTACTAACAGCTAATGGTTAGAAGAAAAAGAAACAGTCCAATGATTAGTATTACATAATTTCAAATTATGATAACTAAAGCAGTTTCCTTTTCATAACATAATAAGGTTTTCTTGTGCTTTTCTTTTATTTCAGTTTACTGACGAGTCTTCTTTATGGCAAGTAGGTGGAATCTAACTTTGAATACTGGGCTTACTTAGCATTTATGCTAACGCAGAAAGATTACTGGTTCTTATAGGTTTACAGGTATGATCGAACAAGTAAATGTTTTAAATTCATAAATTATAAGGAAGTGTTTCTATTTGCAAATAAAATGCTTAGTAGATAAGCTGATAAATTTCCAAGCAACTTCCGTGAGGTAACATAGTTTGCTTTCTTCAGTTTTTCTTGTAAAAGAAGTTTAAATAAATGAGTTCCTTACTTTATCAAACGTAGCGACAATAAGGATACTTACTATCGCTCTAAACTTGTAATCTTAGTAGCATAGTAACATCTACTTTGATATGCCTATCTTGCAACGTTATACTAATTGTACTATTGGTTATTACACATTATCACCCCACTTACTTGAATATCAAGTTGATTGATATTTACCTTCGGTAGGGAAACTTACAGCCTGTAGAACTTTTTGACATTATAAGTTTGATTAGTGTAAAAACAATAATGTCTTTTCACATGAAACACTATTTTCCTTTACTTCATAAATCTAAGTCAATCCATGTGGTTCTATTGATTATAGACTTGAGTAGGATTATTCCATTGCAATTCTTATTTTTTCTATAATAATTTTCTTATATTAAGTTACTGTCTATAGCAACTTTTAAGGTAGATGTCTTCTATAATGATCAACCTTCCATCTTATGTAAGCACCAGTTATCTTTTATAATCATAAAATCATCCTACCAATAAATAATCATGGTAAATTACTAACAAAAGCTAAGTTGAGAAACAACTATTGACTATTAAAGTATAATACCAATTTGAACTATGTAAAAGAATTCAATATATATTCTTCTACCATACTAGCCAACTTTATAGTTTATTTCCAATCGAAACGTTGGTTTTATAAGGGTTATACACATGCATAAACTATTATGTTTATAAACATACAATTCTGTAATTTGTTCAAAGGTTCTAAACAAGTCTAAAACAAAATTGAACTTGTAAAGAATTCATGATTCTACTCTTTACTATGCTATCCAACTTTATAATTATCACCACTTGAGTTGTGGGTTTAAAGGAGTATAACATTGCATAGACCATAATGTATATAAACATAGAAATCTATAGTTGTTCGATGGTTTTAAACAATTAAACTTGGACTTTTTCATATAACAAATGGTTATTATACTTTTCTAGGGTTAACATTGATAAAATATGGTTAACAAAACACTCATATTGTAATATCGACATTACGATATGATTTGATGAATTACATCCATCCCAAGCTGATTGGTTTAAGAGTGAAAGGTTTCTTTTATATACCAAGCATATTCACAATGATTTACAAGAATAAACAACTATAATAGTTTTGAAGAGTTTTAAGCAAATATTTCGGGTTGTATAATGACTATATGATTACCAAACCTTCGTTAGGTCAACGTCCCGAAAATCATTGTTTACCCAACGCCAAATCAACGGTAATCAACATTATGATATATGCGTGTTATGTTAACATTGAGTTATATATATGAATATATATTATAGTTCCTGCATTACTTGTTAATAAATCATTGTATAAATAATTGGAAATTATTGGAATGCAGGTGACTATAGAGCTCAACTCATGCATGGTTTGATTTTCTGGTGGGTACGTGAACTTCTCCTGACTGTGCATTGGAGATATAAGTTCATTGAAACCCTAGCCCATCATCATTTTCCCTCCACATTTCACACGGGCCTTTGGCTGCTCTGCAAGACTTTCATGGCGGTCATGAGACCCTTCTAGTTCTAGTTTTCTCTGAGTCTTGGTTAATGTTGCTTCAGCCTCCAATACTCGGTCTTATTTCCCTTTCTTTGTATTGTGGGTCTTTACTCTGCAAGGGTTTGTTGGTTGTTGCTTTGCACTTGTGTGTGCTTTGTCTCTGACTTCATTTTGCCTTTCTTTCATGGCCTGTCACTTCTAGTCTTCTTGGCTGAGAACTGGTGGAGCATGCAAACAATAGACTAGTCTAATGACTCAGAAAACATTATGCACTCAGCAGTAAGATTCTTTAGCTAAAAAGATGAATGATCACTTTATTAAATTGAGCACATAGATCTGTGGACAAACACACAAATCACATGATAGATCACACGATTTACTCAGTTATTGAAGAATGAAACAGTGCAAAAATGGCTTGTAGCTGTGAATGCTTTTCATTAATCAAAGAGTAATTAGATAGATTATTACAATGAAGTACAATGGCTTTAATAGCCACAAGCAATTCGAATCCACATGAGGAAGTTTGAATTGATTAGCCTCTACTTCACTGTAGGTAACCAAGACCTTGTCTAAATCACTATCGGAGGACTCACTAGATAACTGACCTTTTCTAAACCATAACTAGAGTTAATCGGAGCTCTAAAACACAACTCAAGTGTTACATTTAGTGTTGACTAAGGTTAACTGATAGTGGTAGGTGATAAATGCACCCCACATGTGTTCAATCAAGTAAAACTAGCGCTAACTGAATGTAACTAACTCCTAAGTTAGCTTGACTAGTCATTAGCTGAAGTGAACTGACCTTGGTTGGTTTCGGCACTCCCAGTGGATTCCTAAATTGTAGGGATTGGTCTAGGAGGCTCCTAAAATGATGTAATCAAGTTAAATCAATGGAAGTGAGCCTCAATTAGTGTTCCCCACACTTTAGTAACTGAAACATGTTCCCTAATTATTTCAAGTGGACTTAATGGTGTTAATGACTATAAATAGACTGAATGGACTCCCGATTTAGACATGACTCCTGATTTAGACATATGACCAAATTTGGACAAGGGAGGATTAATAATCCTAACAACCCCCTTGAATGCTAACTTGGAAAATCTGTGGGCTCTGGTAACTAAGACCATAGGACACCTATTACATCAAGTAAAGTAAATTAACTACTCAAAAACAAGGTGTTGG
This sequence comes from Pseudotsuga menziesii, assembly GCA_001517045.1. NCBI lineage: Eukaryota > Viridiplantae > Streptophyta > Pinopsida > Pinales > Pinaceae > Pseudotsuga > Pseudotsuga menziesii. Next base: position 906,956 of record LPNX010734652.1, read on the forward strand.
GGAAAAACCACATGGGAAAAATTCCCCTCCTCTAATTAAGCAGGTAGAATCAAGATCAATATGGTTATTCTGTGCATAGGTATCCTGGGGCCTGGAATGTGAACCTCTCCATCATTATGTCTGTAGGAATATTCCTCTTTGGAAGAAGAATGATATGCTCAACTAAATCAGAAATATAGATAGCTGCCGGATGAAGACTGGACCCATGTAGAGCAATTGAAGTCAACTGAAAAGTGAGAAAAGGTTCTTGAGAATTCAGAGAATGTGAGGAACACTCAAGAAGATGATATTTTGCATCCATGAACAGAAAACCATGAGTGGTAAGAACAGCCCCATGTGTTAGGAGCAGGTGTCCAGGCGGCTGCAGAAAATCTTCCTCTTTACTAGTTCTGTGAGGAGATGAGCATGTGATCAATGGTAGAGAAGCACTGGGACTGTTGAGAGCGAATGATTGAACTCCATAGTCTGATATAGCTTATAAAATATATAATTAATCACATAATAAAATATCAGCAACCTCATATGAGTAAACTAACACCAAATCCCCATCAGCAGTTTTGAAGAGAAAGTGCGGTACTTGATTTTTCACACCGGAATTGGTGAGAGCAGCTACAAGCATGACTGAAGGATTTTGGATTTAAAATATGAACCAAATAATATCAGATCATAAATTAAATAAGATCTAAATATTCTCAAATCAGATCCAAAACTGTGAAATGGAATCAAATCCCAAGCAGCAGTTTTGTAGGAGACTTGTGGTACTTGTTTCTTCACATCGTTGATGAGAACAGCTACAAGTGGTACTAAAAGATTATGAATTTGATATATTAAACCAATAAATATCAGATCATATCTAAATAAGATCATATCATATCCAATAAGGTTAATATCAGATTCAAATAAATGGTTAACCGAGACGGTGGATGCACAGCTTTCTTCTTCTTCAAAATTCTGAATTTTGGTGCATGCAATCTTGCAGGAATTTGTTGGAAAATATAGATCATGTCGAGTGAATGGATCACTCTGGTAATCTGATATTTCTTCCAAAATATCCAAGGTATCACATATTTTCACACTAGAAGCAACATTAGAGGGAGAAAAATCAAATTTCTCTTCACTTTCGGAAGCAATTACTAGTAAATTTTTCACAAAATTTAAAGGAAAATCACTAGTGAATGTTTGCATGGAAGTGCAGCAGAATTTTTCTTCAATATCAAATATTCAAATGTATTCTTCTGTTTCAGCAATATGAGAATATGATATATCAGAGATCTCATGAACTTCCGGAGCATCAAGAGAAGGAGTCACTGCATGGAGACTGTCTTCAATTCAAATTGACTGTGTAGAAGCTTCTGCTTCTTCTTTATCTTGAACAACTTCATCAGAGAGAGTGGAGGACAATATTTTTGGATCAAGGATGATTATGGTGCTGGATGTTCCAAAATCTCCATCACTTTTATTCAGCCAGTTAATCTTACTAAAACACTCTTTACCGAGCCCAATAGACACCCGACAGAGACCTTGTCTCATCAAAGATGAAATCATTTCGAAGTTGTACCTGCAAAACAAAAAAATGATCCAGTAGGAGATATGAGGAGGAGAAGTGCCTTGTCTTCCAAGGCTCTGATACCATATTAAATTGAGCACATAGATCTATGGACAAACACACAACTCACATGATAGATCACACAATTTACTTAGTTATTGAAGAATGAAACAGTGTAAAAATGGCTTGCAGCTGTGAATCCTTTTCATTAATAAAAGAGTAATTAGATAGATTATTACAATGAAGTACAATGGCTTTAATAACCACAAGCAATTCAAATCCACATGAGGAAGTTCGAATTGATTAGACTCTACTTGACTGTAGGTAACCAAGACCTTGTCTAAATCACTATCGGAGGACTCAATAGTTAACTGACCTTGTCTAAACCATAACTGGAGTTCATCAGAGCTCTAAAACACAACTCAAGTGTTACATTCAGTGTTGACTAAGGTTAACTGACCGTGGTAGGTGAAAAATGCACCCCACATGTGTTCAGTCAAGTAAACCTAGTGCTAACTGAATGTAGAGGACTAGAACTGAATGTAACTAACTCCTAACTTAGCTTGACTAGTCATTAACTGAAGTGAACTGACCTTGGTTGGTTTCGACACTCCCAGTGGATTCCTAAGTTGTAGGGATTGGTCTAGGAGGCTCCCAAACTGATGCAATCAAGTGCAATCAGTGGCAGTGAGCCTCAATTAGTGTTCCCCACACTTTAGTAACTGAAACATGTGCCCCAATTAGTTCAAGTGGACTCAATGGTGTTAATGACTATAAATAGACTGGATGGAATCCCTATTTAGACATGACTCCAGATTTAGACATATGACCAAATTTGGACAAGGGAGGATTAATAATCCTAACACACTTCTCTAGAATGAGCAGCCACAAATCTCTTCAATGGGAATTTTTATAAAGATTGCCTATGTCTTTTGGGTCAGTTGTCATTAATTGATCCACTTGCTTTGATCCCACTTTCTTGGGGGATCATGACCCCTAATGTAGGGAGGTTGCCACCTGCAACAGTTGGAAGTGGTTTGAGGATGCTGCCACATGTCTGTTTGCTCTCCACCTAGTATCCTCCACCAATTTGACCAGTAAACACTCTTTTAACAGATATCCTAAGCTGTTGTCTCCACCTTTATTTATTTATAATTAAAATATTCATAATTACATTAAATATCCTTGACTCTACCGAGTCATCAATTACAACTTAGCATAAAATTTAACATATTTTCTTTAAATCAAATCAAATAAAATAATATTGTTTTTGCAAAATTTGGGCATGTGACAATCTACCCCACGGTGGTACAAAGTGTTATCCACTATAAGGTATTTCTTAGATACGTGACATAATCGTCGTCGCTCATCCCATGAAAGGTGAGTAGGGACTTTCAATGTTTGAAAATATATAATGATATCCCCATACCATGGATCTAAAGTTGAGATAAGAAAAATATGCTCATCGACAATCGTATCCTCATAAACCTCCTCCTCCTCCTCACTTGGAAAATTAGAAATGATCTCTGCAAAAATTAACGATTTCTTCGACTTCACTGAAACAAATTCAAGATCGAATTCTTGCAAAATAACAATCCACTTATTATACTTTCCCTCGATCATCCTTCTAGTGAGGACGAACTGAAATGGATTGACATGAGCTACAACCAAGGTCTGGTGAAGGATAATGTAATGTCTCAATCTCTGGACCGCATGAACGGTGGATAAATCAAGCTTCTCCACATGAGAATAACGAATTTATGCATCCATAAGGTTCCATCTCAAATAATATATGGCATTCTCATGGAGCTCCTCATCCTCCTGAACCAAAACCATACCAATCATCTCCATGGATGCGACCACATAAATCAAAAAGTCACGGCTATAGTCAGGTGGACTAAGCATCGGGGCTGATGCTAAGGCTTGCTAAAGAGCATCAAAGGACTCCTGGGATTTCTCATCCCAGCAAAAGGTAGTATCCGTCTTTAAAAGACGCATAAAGCCTTTATTCAAATTGACAAATTTAACCACGAATCTCTGTAAGAAATTTTCCATGCCTTGTAAACATTGAAGATGTCTAATATTGCGCGGGGAAGACAATTGAAGTATTTCCTCAACCTTTAAGGGATCGACTCTTATACCCTCCCTAGAAACAATGAACCCCAGCAAGTGACCATACCCCATGCAAAAGATGCACTTATGAGGATTTAACCTGACCTGGTAATGGAGGCATCTTTCGAATACTAATCTCAAATAGTATGGATGACGCACTCTCAGCCTAGAATGAGCAGCAAGATCATCCAAAAACACTTCAATAATTGTTTTGAGATCGTGAAAAATCAAGGTCATATCCCGTTGAAATGTGGCTCCAACGTTTTTAAGACCAAAAGGCATCTTTTGATATGAAAACGTACTACAAGGACAAATAAATGAAATTTTATGTTGATCCCCATCTTTGATCTGAATCTGATTATATCCAGAAAATCCATCCATAAAGGAAAATACCTCTCTTCTTGCACACTCATCCACAATTTGATCAATAAATGGTGTGGGAAAATTATCCTTAGGATAAGCATGATTTAAATCATGGAAATCAGTGCATATACGGATCGCTCCCTACTTCTTATGAACCAGAATGGGGTTTGAAACCCACTTCGTCAAGGGAATGGGATAGATAAAACTGGCTTTTAACAGCTTTTCTATCTTTGCCTTAATCGTGGGTTCTTTTCTAGGATTCACCACACATAAACGTTGTCGAACGGGATTTGCATTTGGATAGGTTTTAATTTCATGTTCGACAATACGAGGGTCGATACCTAGCATTTCTTCATATGACCAAGTTAAGATGTCACGAAACTCCTTAAACAACTTAGTATACTCCTTAATCTCATCAGGGGAACAATCTGCCCCAATGTAGATGTTTTCGATTTTTCTAGGATCGTGAGAGACATTAATAGGAATAGTAGGTGATATATTCGCCATGTTCCCATTAGCCATCTGACTAGGAGAGCTTAATGGAACCACGAGACTACCAATATTCTCGCTAAGAATCTCCCTAATGTCCTCATGCTCCAAGCAGTCAAGCTCGAAAAGAAAATAGGATGTATGATGTAACTCTTCCTAAGGTGTCTCAACCCCAGACATGGCCTCAATAATGGCTTCATTTGATGGAAAAACATCATCAAGGAAATCATGTGCGTGAGAGGACTCAACTGCCCATGTAGGAAGCACATATGGGTCTTCCTCTTTCATCCGCGAAGAGGAAGGACTAGGCTATGCAACACAATCAAGATTCACTTGATATGCTATCATTGCTGCAAGCAACGACACATCCATTTCGATAGGTCCATTTGAAAGACTCGATGAAGGAAGAATCCAAGGATCTCCCATATGGGTAGTGCGAAAAGACACCGAATTCAATGAAGATGAAGCCCCACCAAAACTAGATCCGATCATAAGAATGGGCGTAGGAAAACTAAAGGTACCCATAAGGGATGGATACATACCTATACCCACACTCCCAGTTACCGGCTGAGAATGGTCGATAATCAGGATAGAAGCTCTCGATGATGCATTAAATCTTCGATTTTTGAATGATATCTGTTTAATCGTAACAATATTCCCATTAAACAGAAAGAATACAACTTGAAATAGAGAAGAGGATATGACTTGCATCCTATACATCCAATTTTGGCCCAGTAAAATATTGTAATCAAGGGGTGCATCCATCACCTCGACCTCGATCGCTATGGTCTTCCCTCCCAATTGGAATTTAAGAGAAGCAAGAATCCCGTGCGACCAAAACGATCTACCATCAAAGGCAGTCAACATGTTAATGGATTGAGACAACTCGGGAGAAACCAAACCCTTCCAGCATGACAAAGACATCACAAAAGAAGCAACACCTTCGTCAATCACAGTGCATTTGACGGTCATGTTAAGACATTCTACATGAATCAAAAGAGACACGCAGTAAGGCAAGTGAGGCTATAGTCCCATGGTTTCAAATTTGATGACAGAAGAAGAGCTATCATCATTAACCCCAAGAGAAGAAAGAAAATCTTTCCTTTATGAAAGACAACTCTGAAGTACTTCAAGTGCAGACATCGCACAAGGAGTTTGGCCCAAATCCTCGACAATAGAATAGTTCTGGGTGTCTCGAGAATTAGGATTGTGCCCTGAATGATTTAGGAATCCCTTAGGAATGCGAGGTGCAATCTCAGGTTTATCCATAGGGTTTTCAATACACAAAGCGCTCTAGGGTGGAGTGGGTTCTTTTCCAAGGTCTAGTTGTGACAAACCATAGTCTCTTGCATGAGTCACAACCTTAGTAGCACATACCATGCTAATGCAACCATGACCAGTATTGGATTCGATGGATCTTGAGCTCCACTCAATGCACAATGAGGATCATGGGTACTTGAGTTCATATTTTGATTATGGGGTAAAGGATTGGTTAGCACAGCTGGGACCTGTGCTATGAATCTCGATGCATCTTCCATACGAGGGCACAAGTGAGTGAGGTGGTAATCCTTACACAATTTGCAAGGAAATTCAATGTTATTTTTAGATTTTGCTTGTCCCCCCCAACATTGCGGGCATTATCATCATTAAAATTGGAATTTTCATTCTTATTCCCACCCTTATGATTGTTTTTACCCTTTTTCTTATTCCTTTTGGGCTGTTGGTTGCCCTTTTGGTCCTATGATTGCACAAAAAGTACACTCTCCATTTGGGTAGGTTGAGACGAAGCCATGGCTTGTATAGAAGTAGATTAATTAATAGACAATTGACTCACTTGCTTCATAACCGATTCCATAGGTTTGGCACTTGTACAACCCATAATGCCATCAACATGTGGTCCAGGCTTGATCTTGGGATCGAAACTAGAATGCGGAACGTTAGGTATGATCTCATATAGAAGTCCGGATTAAGCATAAATCAAATCCAACTCCTGTGCCCTAAATATTGCTTGTTCCTCATTCTAAACTCCAGATGTAGAAACATCCTTCACGATGTATGGTAACAATGATCTGAGCAACCATTCAAGGAGAAATTCCGGTGGTATGAATGCTTTAATCAACCTCTTCCTTCTACACCACTCTTGGATATTGTCCGAGATATGTGTGGCTTTATCTTGTCAAAATGTCGATAAGAGTTCTGTACCAACATCATAACACACAGGTAGCTGGAAGTGATTAAGGAAAGTCATAGCAAGGTCATCGAACAAAATGAATGCCCCCTTGGGAACTCTATATATCATTTCGCTGTAGGCCCGGTGAGGGTGCGTTGAAATAGACTTAAACATATTGAGTCATCATGTAAGGAATTGGAAGAGCACCAAAGGTGAAAAGTAGTGACATGTTCACTAGGATCTTCTCCTGCTTTGCCCTTGAACTTGGGAATGTTCGAAGGAAGCTTGGTGGGGATAGTCGGCCAAGCTGGGTCATGAGATACTGGATCATTCATGAGTCTTGATAAGTCAAGCAAGTTTAGCATTGCGAGGAAAGGTAGCCTAGGTTGAAAGAGTCTATGCCACGTTCCCTTATAATTTTGGTTCATATAAGGCTGATTACTGTAAATACCATGGCCATGGCCATAATATCCTCCTCCCATTTGACCCGTGTAAATCTGCATGGAAGTAATATGATGTGGTGTACCTTGACTAGGTGGTGCTACAAATCCATAATTAGCTGAGTAAGCGGGTTGTTGATACACATAACCATAGGGTTGATAGTTTTGTCCATACTATGGTCCAGAAGGTTGTCCATGAGAAGCTCCATAAGGTGTCCCATCAGATGTCCCATGAGAAGCTCCATAGTTAGGGATATGAGGAACTCCTTATGATGGTCTATGAGACAATCCAGAAACAAGGATATGACCTCCTGAGACAATATGAGGTACTTGACTCTGAGATACTACTGTGCGAGCAGTCGCAGTACACACATGGCTAGTAGTAACATTCTGGCTCGAAGGACCACATGAATGAGGGGGAGGAAGGGTTGTCAAGAATGCATTTGAAGGAGTAGGATTTGAGGATGAAGGGACATGTGAAGGGATGTAAGAAGTGTTCCATATGGTCACTCGTCTTGGTTCTGGTATCCGTATAAGACTACTAATGTTAGGTCTAGGATGGACATGTGAGGTAGCTTCCACCACTGGGATGGAAGGTGCAATGTGACTAGTGAGCCCAATTCTCTCTGCATGGAAAGAAATACGAGTACCTCTAGGTCTAGTGCTAGGTTCAATCTCTGACTTGGCATGATGTGTTAGATCATGTGTAGGGATATTAGCTATGCCATAATGAATATAACTAGTGCTTGTGGGTTCATGATGAGTCTCGTCACCTGGAAACCAATACCGACGACCTGTGAATGAGGGATCATAACCAGAATGTGAAGGTATATCTGGTGAATGATCATATACAGGAGTAGAATCTACATCCCTAGCTTCTTGATTTGGATAATACATCTCAGAAATCTCATCCTCGTGATCTCCCATCGTGTGTGAATCAATGTGAGAAGTAGTCCTCCTGGATTGTCTGTTTCTCTCTCCCAAATGAGGAGGAGACGTGGAAAGTGGAATTCCTACTAAATGATGAGAATGATGAAGTTCCACACCCAAATCCGCAATGACTCAAAAAATAAACAAAGAATTTATCTATTTACGCAAACCCTAGGAAAACTAAAGCACACAGAGCATACACCTATATAATGTAAAGCCAAATCACAAGCAAGCAAGGGTAGGATATGTGAGCTCCCAAATGAAGCAAGTATGTCTCGCCTAGGAGAGGCTTGAGACTCCCATACACAACAAGCAGAGGTTCGTAACCAATTATAGTGGCCCTCAGCTTCAACGCATATAACGACTGTGTTGTACGACCCCTACCTGGCCATGAAACCTTTAGAATAACCTCTGCGAAGTACCCCCTCGATAACCTAGGTAAGGAAACTAAGGTCACCTCAATATAATCAATGCTTAGGCGGATAGTCACAGGCAATATTGACCGTATGGGCAGGGTAGCAAAGCCCAAAACTCTCGACAGAGCCCCTAGATATGAATACAATCCTCAAAATATCTCTGGTGCTACTCAGTTATGACTACGGGTCATCCCAATCAATAACATCTCACACTGCCTCGTGCTTAAATTCCTTGTAAGAGGAGGATCCTAAGAAACACTACTTATATAAAGGAATTTCACACTCTCACCTGGATATACACATAAATGTTTTGTTTAGTGGTATTGAAGAATTTACTGACAATGAACTATTCCAATACCCTAAAACCTAATCTTGTTGGTGCACCCTATAAAAGAAAAGAGTGTAATTCATTTTATTATGCATTGATTTTAGTTTTCTTATTACTCAAAAGGGTAAATGATCATGCAACTAATGGTGTTATGACACAACAAGAAGTAAAATGCACACCTAACAATCAATGCAAATGCACTGTGTCAAATGAAAAACGGGGTATGCTACTACGTGAAGTGCACAATTTTCCTGCAATTGAATATGCAATCATTCCTATATGAAAACTTGACTAGTAATTCTCCAAGCAAACCTAATGCAAGTACCATGCAAAATGCAAAATGCAAAAATGCATAATGATGAAAAAAGAAAATATTTTTGTATTTTTTGAATTAAAATGAGATAATGAAGCAACATAATGACTCTAACACCCCCAGACTCTGCAACCACTATCAGACAACATCCAAGAAAAACACTAAGGTAAAAGAGACCTAATGCACTAATCCCAATACAAAAAATAGAAAATGTAATGACAAGAACATTTCTAAAAATTCTAACTAAAAAACTGTCTCTGGTTAGACATAGAGGTGTATACAAACTCTAGCAGCATCCAAGAAGACTCAACAATCATCCACACTCACCCAACAACACTTAATCTTCCTCAAAAAGGAAAAACTCATGGAATATGCGTCTGTTTGCAGAAAACCCACGTATATACGTGGATATCCTAGTAAAAACCACGTGTTCACGCGAGTGTGAAGAAAAAACTTGTGTACAGGAAGAAAAAGAGATAAAAAAAAGGTAAACAGACAAGATGAGACAAAATTTACTTCTATCAGACACTACCAGGCAAACAAGCCCCTAGATCCGACTCAGAAATAGAGAAATCAGAACAATTCAAGAACATTGAATGCCGATAAAAACCCCAAAGGAAATGACTAGGAACTCCCCAACGGAGTCGCTAAGTCTGTTACGGAGAAAAAATCCTATGGATTGGGGTACCACAATAGACAAAGTAACTACAGAAATCAATCCTTTCCCATATTCAAGAGAAACCAAATATCTAACACCGAAGGATCTCAAAACATACCTAATTCTGGACGTTTGATGTAGATCCCCGTTGAGATTTTCCACTCTTGCTTGTATTAGCAATTTTCTCTCTCAGCATTCAGCAAACAAGATAAGCATTCTATATGATGGTTTTATACCTAATTTAGCATATATAATCAATAACATATAAGCATTTAAAATCATCCATGGATTCAATACTCATTTAAATACACATTATTGGACATGAAAAGATATTTCTATTAATATAAAACAAAGATTACAATAGTGACAACCTCTGTCGGCACGTCTACGAATTGGAGAAACTGAGTCCTCCACTTGGGCCTCCACCACTTCAATCCTCCATCTCTCGATAGCAAGCTCACAAGAAAAGGAAATATTGGGAAGAACACAAACTGCTCCAAGGGACAAAGGGATGCAGACTCAAGTATAAGCTCTAGAAAAAATGGACTATATTTTTCTTGCTCTTCAATTCCTCTTTCTTCAATGTATCCAAAGGGTTCCTTATATAGTGCTTCAATGGGGTCATGGAAGGTCAAATATGAGTGATCTCAAGGCATATGGAAGGCCAAGAGACAAGTGACTCAGATCCACATCAAGGAAAAATCCAAAACTATTTGACCTTTTGCACACATCTCGATGTACGTGAGTTTAAGGTTCATATCCACGTAGATATGCGAGAATGGGTTTAAAAGTCACGTATGGAAAATAATGCATGTTTTTAGGGATGATCTTGGAAACATCGAAGGTAAAAAAATGGTCCATGGGGTCTAAAGAGTCTGCAGAGGGACAGGGAAGGCCATAAAGCTGTGATCCACCATGTGTGGTAAAATCAGCTGTAACAATGGCCACCCAGCCTGAGAAGTGAGAGCATATTCTAGCAATTGGTTAAGCAAAAATAAAGACCAGTTCATTTGTACTCCTTCAGTGTACTTCTGGATGCATGTGATGACACCCAATTTACATTGGATTGTTTGATTTCCTCGAACAAGCTTACTCTCCAAAATCTGTGTGTCGATACGCACCGCTTATGAGTTGATGCTATCAATATGGTAGGCGTGGCCATCCCGTTGTAGGCCAAGGAATTCCTTTAGCTACTTGAAAGGATTTTTGTCGGTATCCCTCACACGGATATACTATGTCAAATCTTCCCTGGCCTTCGACAATCCTGTAATGCTTGAAATAAAGTCTACTGTGATAGCGATGGGCATGTTCAACCAAAGCATCCCACAAGTAAAATAGGCCAAAAATTGTTTAACACATGCATGGGCATCATTCGGTCATCCAAAATGAGGCATATTGATGTGTTCGAATAATCCAAATTTGTCTAACCCAATCGCCCAAGGTTGAGGAATATGTTGAATTGGGGCACTCGACACCGTCGAAACTAACTCGTAGGGATCATCCTGGACATCTTTAAGTAACAAAAAGTCATGGTATTTAAACTTTAATTCTATCAAGGCAGGGATGATATCAACTGAGTAGGTCATCCGCTCCAGCAGTGATGAAAATTTCGATGGATACTTCTGATTTTTCGTTGGCTGCCTTGGCTTAACTCCTGGATATGTAGGAGAAACATATCCTAAGATATCATGAATAGATACACCCCAAAGTCCTGCAGACACTATAGCTCCTAAGCTCAATGGCTCAGTCTATTCGGTTCCTTCTCCTTGCTCTCTCACTGACATGCGAGTGTGCCTCTTTTGTGGTGGAATTGAACTGGGCTTCTGAGCCTGCCACTTCCTCTTTGGAATGGACGATGAGCCGAATGGCATGCTCATAACTTCTTATTCAACAACTGTGGGCCGAAAGGGGGAGTTTAGCTCACTATAAATCTCAATTGCATCAAGGTCACTCAACATGCCTCATGCCTCAAACCTTACAATGCACCCGATGACTCTAACATTCTACTCTAAAACTCACTCAAAAGGTCACAACACACTACACAATTCACATGCTGCTTCAACACTCTGCTCGCTCAGCTAAACAATGTCATCCTCCCATGTCTTGCATGCTTTTTATAGCCATCGCTAATTTAAAGTCATCATTTCCAAATCTTCGGTCACCATTATGACTAAATCCAACAGTAATGATTCCAAATCCACCAGAAATCTCACCCTTCTAACGGTCGAATTAGCCATTAATGTACGTCGCTTCAAAAAGTGTCGCTAGCTAACTATTTTAACTACCTGCATTTATTATTTATTTGACCAACCTACATCCCTGCAGTTGTCTCATGTGGTCTCCTTGACGTCGCTACTAACTCTTACCTTGCGTAGCCTCTTCCCCTAGGCTTGGATTGCTGCTATGTAACAAAATATTTTTTTATTATAGTGCCTCAAGTAGTGCACAGTTCTGGCCCCATCCGATAGGGCTTTAAGCGACGTCCATTGACGAACATTGGCCATACCGTGCCATCTAATTTCTGTAACGAAACTGCACATACAAAAGTAATGGAATGTATAAGACACAGTCCTAACCAGTGCATCTGTAACTTACCTGGATGCTTTATGAAGTTGTTGTCATATAATAGCACCAAATGTCCTTCCGCAAACTATTTTTTCTTAATGTGGTAATCATGCCACACCTTCTATCAGTCCTTCACAACCTTCTAGTGAAATCCTGCAATAAAATAGTCTTCTTCAAGATGGATCAACTGTGTAATGCGATCTTCTAATCCTTCCACATCATCCATATCGGTCATTGAAATGATGCGCAAAACTAGGAACAATGTATTCCGTGGGCATGACTGCCTCTTTCCCATAGAACAGCTTGAATGGTGTCTGGCCTGTTATCCATTTACAAGTAGTGCGAGAGGCCCATAGCACTGCTAGAATTTTCAGGGCTCAGTCATCACGGTTAGCATTACATACCTTTGTGAGAGTTGTTTCCAAAATTTTGTTGAACGCTTCGATAGTCCCATTCGCTTGTGGATGGTATGGTGTACTATTCTTATGTTGCACCTGCAACTGCTCAGTTAGTGCTTTCATAGTCTGGTTAATGAAGTGACTACCATGGCCACTCATCAAGATCCTAGGACATGGACATCATGTCACAATATTTTCAAAGATGAACCTTGCTACTATCACAGTGGTACAATCCCCAACTGGTGCAGCTTCCGCCCACCTGGTCAGATATTCGGTTGTAGTAATGATGTATCGCACCCAAGTCCTCTTCCCTGGTGGATTAATAGGACCCAAAAAATGCACAACCAATTTATCAAATGGTTGCAGAGTCACCTGCTGCACCAGCAACATCTCATCCCACTACGATGGTTTACTGACACACTAACAGATGTCACATCTCCTCGCATATTCTGCATCATCATTATGCAACGTAGGCCAACATATCCCGATGCGCAACACCTTCCGTGCAGTAGCCCATCCTCCATAGTGACCTCCTGCAATTCTTGGTTGTGCTTCTTTTAGTATGGGACCCTGCTCATGCAGTAAGATACATTGTCGCAAAATTTCATCTGGTACAAGCTTATATAACTATCTAGCAATTAGTTTAAAATTAGAATACTTTACTACCAACTCCTTCTTTTGGCTAGTCGACATGTCCTCCGGGGCAACACCAGTGGTCAAAAACTGAATAATTGGGGCATAGTGATCATCTGCAATGTCAACACGGAACAATTGTGCATTGGGAAATCCATCATCAATGTTGGTCGATTCTTCTTCGGTCTCAATGCGAGACAAGTGATCAAGGCTAGCGTTCAACCATTCCTATTTCACAATTATTTCAAAATAAAATTCTGGGAATAGAATTAGCCATCGATAGATTCCCCCCCCCACCCCCCAACACAGGCTTATTGACCAAGTATTGCAAAGCAGGATGGTCGATGAACATCTTGAAATGGCCACCCAACAAATAGTGACTAAACTTTTGCAAGGCATAAACCATATCCAAGCCTTCACTTTTAATTGTTGTGTAATTTCGTTCAGCAAAGGACAACTTTATATTGGCATATGCGATTGGGTGATCCAGGTCTCCTTCGTGTGGTTGTGCAAGAACAAACCCCATCATAATAGAAGCAGTGTTGACGTGCACATGGAACTTCTTATTCCAATCAAGAAAAACCATTATGGGCGTAGATGCCATCTTGGCCTTCTAGGTGTGAAAAGTTCCTCGAAATTCTCGAATCCATTCATATGATGCATCCTTTTTCAGTAGTTTCTCTAGGGGGGCAGTAATTGCAGCGTATCCTTTGATAAAATTATGATAGTATCCCATATGCCCCATCATTTCCTGAAGCATATTCACATTCATCGGTGGTTGTAAACTAAGGATTAGCACAATCTTCACCGGATTAACCAACAAACCTTCCTTGCATACTATGTGCCCAAGTAGAATTCGAAACAATGCACAGAAAATGAACTTCTTATATTTTAATGCGATATGATGCTGTCGAAACCTTTTGAGAATTAGTCGCAATTTATTGATATGGTCCCTAATTAGTCCATAGACAGTCCAATAATCCATATACACATGCAGGAACTTTTGAATAAAGTCTTTAAACACAACGACAACTAGCTAAGAAAATACGGCTGGTGCATTCTTCATCCCAAAAGGCATGGCTTTATATTTAAAATAGCCCCATTAAGTGACAAACATGGTATTATGGTGATCCTCCTTTGCAATCCAGATCTAGTGGTATCCTGAAAAACCATCCGTGAAGGAATACATCTCCTAGCCTCCTACTCCTTCAAGAAATTCATCTGTAAAAGGGAATGGGAATGGGTCATGCATGCATGCATAATTCAACTTCATTAGGTCAACGCAAATGCATATTTCTCCGTCTTTTTATCCTTGACCACCATAGGGATTATCCACTCTGATTCTTATACAGGCTTGATGATCCCAACATCCAGCATCCAGTCTATCTTAGCCTTCACATGGTCCTTGTATTGTGGTTTCAGTCTATACGACCTCTGTCGCACAGGTTTTGCATTTGGTTTCAACAATATTTTCATCTCCCCTAGGTCGCCTAGTATCCTCTTCATTTATGAAAACCATGTTGGAAAAAGGTCCTAGAATTCATGCAGTAGATCCGTGATTTTTGCCATTGTCTTCTTGTCCCAATAGTCCCCGACATTGGAAAAATTTGGGTCCTCTTTCGACCCAATGTTGACTTTCCTGATATTCAATGACTGACTCATTGAATCTGTTGATATGTCGGGTGCTGCGACATCACGGATTCCTTTTGATTCTATAGTATTAGCATTCCACAACTTGTCATCATCTTCAGGTTGCCCAGACATGTTGTAGCATGTCATCATGGATTGTACTGAGTAGTGTGCACGTAGATCGAATGGGTATGCAACAAGGGTGACCTTCAACACTACATCCCAGAGGATTTGAAATGCATTATGTACCTCTAGGTTGGAATCCCAAAAACTAAATGTCTATGTAAAACAAACATACAACTCCTCCGAAGTGGTGATAGTTCTGGGAAACTATGCCGCTATATTCCAGGATCTCGGCATCTCTTCTAGAGTGTGAACAAAAGCATGGACCCATTCATCTCTGGGTCAAAATGCCCATAAATCCTAACACTCAATCAAATGATTGATGGGGTCATCCTGTCCATCGTATATCCCAGCATGATAGACCTATGAATCGTTGAAGCACACCATCATCAATCTTCGACACTGTTCCTCGTCATGAATCATCTATTTGTGCGTCACCCACCATCGAGCTATAGTAGCTTTCAACATGATGTCTAGGGCCAATATCCTTTGTGGTTCAAACACTTTTTCTTCAAATTCTCTAAGGAATTCTGATAACACTGGAATCCCTTGATAAATTGGCAAATTGACAATCTCAGTTGCGACACACCATGGAGACTATGTTATCACTACTACATTTCAATCCAAAATCCGACGGAAAAATCTGACGGTGCGTGGATTTATTTTTTTAAACTTACCAAAAATCACAAGGATAATTTTTTGTTTTTGTGAATGTGGCCATAAGCATCGCTTAAGCGACGGCTAGTCTCATAAGCGTCGCTTAAGAGACAGCTAGGCTCATAAGCATTGCTTAAGCGACGGCGCATTGAGTGAGTGGAAACTATCCTACCTAGAAAAAAATGGATTTCAATAACACACATGCATTATATAATGCACACATGAATTTCCCATAAATTTCTAC
>LPNX010734652.1:923363-980871 GCA_001517045.1 Pseudotsuga menziesii
AAGGACTCAAACCACAAAATATATGATTTAAAGTAGATATTTGGAAAATAAGTGATATATGGACATATTTATGAGTTTTTTGTGCGATAGGGATAGGTGTCAAGGCCGTAACAATAGTAAAGGGAGAAAAATTAGGGACTTACAAAATAGTAGAGATTTTTGTCTTGTGATTTTGCTCGGGTCTTTCTTGTGTCTGCAAACTTGAAACCCTGACTTGTCCTCGAAAGGGGGCGCCGGATCAATCCACATCGGCTTCTCATTCATCCACAATCGCTGCACCAGAGCGAGATTCAAGTCTTCAGAGACCATCGGCCGTGGATATCAGACCATATTTAAGGTAATCATCTTTTTATTTCACTACCCTTGTGCATTGCAAGCTAGCTCGTTAATGTCGTTTTGGGTCTGGTGGGATTTACTACAAAAATAACAGATAGTCATGGCCAGGTACAAATGGTGGTAGAATTTGGCTGAAATGGTTGAAATTAGAGAGGGATCTTTGAATTGTAGGGATTTTTGATGTTATTGCTTGTCAATTTCCTTCTATTTTCTTTCTGTTTTTACCAGGAAATAGCTGCTGATGAATCATTGGTAAAGAAGGCAGGGACATACCTTGTGGATGTAGTTCTTCCTAAGTTTGTGCAGGACCATTGTATAACATTTAGTAGAGTTTCCTTTACATCTTAGATTCATTATAATTTGTGACATATGCCACTGTTTCGTCATAGTTTAATCCACAATGGGGACCTTATCCACCAATCCTTATAGAACCTTATACACTTGAGCCATTTCTACGCTCCCTTATCACGATATTGTTGAAAAAAATCTTCCTATTTCTTCCGGTGAAACCCTCATATTAGTCAAATACTCTTTTGCCTGCTACACTCTTTTCCCTTATTCAACATGCATGGGTTATGCCAGATGACATTACATTCATGGCTCTTTTATCTGCATGCAGCCATGCAAGCTTGGTGGGTGAAGGATGGCAATACTTTGATTGTATGAGACGGGATTATCACATCACTCCCAGCGTGGAGCACTATACATGCATGGTTGATCTTCTCAGACGTGCAGGCCATCTGGATGAGGCTTGGAACTTTATAATGGTGTTCTTTTTTGACATTGTAATATTCTATCCATGCCTCCAAATTCCAATGTTGCCTCCATAGAGTACCTTCTCCCCTTTTCCTTTCTCTCTTGTTAGATTCCTTGTTGCTGCCTACATCTATTTTGTGAAATGGCAGGCAAAAAATGTGACAGTAACTAGGCCTGCCATGATATTTTTTGGAGATTGTCCCATGCTAACCTGCTCTGCCCTTAAAGATCTAACATACAAATCCCATTCTCTTTCCATTTCAATGTGTAGTCCAATCTGATCCATCCTTTTCCATCCTGAAGTTTCCACCAACCATTGCTTGCCCTATCATATACACTGCAAAGAAGTGAATATTTTTGGAGGGGGTGTAGTCTATCAGGTTTCTTGAGAGCTTTGGTAGGGGGTGTAGTCTATCAAAATAGTTACAATATATTCATATAGCCAGCAATGTATTCATATTATATGATATGAAGAATGAATTATACAATATATTTCTCTTACTATTGGCTACACACTTCAAACCCCGCCCTACAGTTTGTTTTCAAATTGTCTGATGTTGGAATTTTTTGCTTTAAAAATTATGTTGTTGGCCCAGTAAATGATATTTGCTACACAGCTGTTGAATTGATATTTATAAGAAAAGGAAGCAACCTTTTTTTATTTGGATGATAAACCTAGAAAACATTGGGGTCTAAGTAGCATCAACACATTGCTTCTAATGGCAATGGTGCAATGACAATCTAGTTTTCAAGCAGAGAGAAAATCATGCCATAAGATAGGGTTCTGGAAAAATGGCAGATCCAAAAGATCAAATTCTTGTGGGCATATTGATATCTTCATCAATACTTATGACCCCAATTTAGAAATGGAGTCAAAAGTTTGCTTCTGACGGTTCTGTTCTGACTGTAATTGGGCACACTAGAAAAAACACATACCAGTGGTGGTTTTCTGACCCAAGTGAGAAAAAACAGCTCAAAATCCTTGAAATTTTTTCACTTCCCCAAATTTCTACTTTTATACCACTTATTAAGATCATTAGTGCACAATAGTAACAAGAATATCAAGAACAAACAATGCAACACCCACAAGAACTCTATTATCCACCCTATTCAAGCGAGGGAAAACTCTTCTAGCCACATTGAGGGGGATGCCCCAAATAAAAAAGTGGAAGCTATATTAGATAAACATTTCATGATCAGATGAGGAGGATTACACCCTTATTTATAGTGTTATTCTAACCATAAAATCACCTAATTAAACCACGTGCACCTATAACATGTGTATAAACCTGTGTTTGGCCTCCAGAAAACAAATGTGAATCCACACCCATAACTCTAATTTTAATGTTAACCTTAGTCCCAATAAAATATCAGGGATTCAAGCGTTTTTTACATTACTAGGGTTGTAACAATGTTCTTCTAGTATAAACTTTGCCTATACTTTTTTATTCCTTACAAATGAGAAAACCTCACATTATGGACTTGACACCCAATGGAGATGCTCACTGATAAATAGAAGTAGCAAAAACATGTGTGATCTGTGGATATTTGTCCATGGGAGAGCGGAATGATGGTTAGGGCACACAATGGATGTCCATACTTTGGAACCTCTATGGAGAATGTTGTCAGAGATAAGTTTTTATAGTTCTGGAGACATGAAGAGGCAGGGAAGATATCTAAAGGACTTTACTCAATTTGCACAACAAAAACATATCCCACAGCATGTGTGAAGCATTGACTGGCATGTGGATTCAACCTGCTTGTGCATGAAGAGAATGTATGCCCGATGAAATATGAAACCATTTCTAGGGCATAGAATAGACATCCAGGGTAGAAGGTACCCTGGAAAGGAACAGAGATGATAAAAGCTGACATTGCACACCCATGTAGACAACAAAGTTGCAGCCCGGGCATTTTGCAGATACATTGGTAGTATGTTTTGGCTTGCACAAAATCACTATAGAACATGGGTATTGAAGCTAAATGATGCAGAACTTAGTTTTTTAGACCCATTTTTCAGACTCACATATTTACTTGTTGAAGTCTTTTCCTGTGAAGTTAAGGACTTAATTTAACATAATAATTTTAGCACATTAATGTAGACCTCAAAATAGGAATAGAATAAACCGAACAAATATTAAATATTAGTCACAATATTTAGCAATGAAATTTTCAGTTTGCTTACTTAGCACTGTACCACAAAACATTTATCTGAATGTGTAGAGTACACCTTGATGTTCTGCACATTGTTTGATGGAATTCTTCAAGAACATGAGGTTAACAATTGGTACATTGTGTTTAATGGGAATTTTTTTGATTACTTCATTCCAAAAAGTATGTAGAAATATGCTGTTTAGTATAAATCTGTCTTCAAAATGAGGAGGTTGGCAACCTCATAGAGGAACCCCGATTTGAAGATGAAAAGAAGCTGAATACATCCTAGAGAACCAGTGACCACCAATTTATATGGTTGAAAAAGATGAGTATTATTTCTGTGTTATAGTCCAATGTTTAGCAGACTTAAATATTTGAATAAGGGTCACTTTATATATTAGTGACATGTGACCACTGACCAAACCAACTTAACATTTAGATGTCGAGATTATGGGTCATTGTTTAAAGTTTAAACCATGGTAACCGCCCAGGGGTGCTATAAATTGTAATGAAGCATGAGATAAAGATGTGAGAGATGTATGCTGCGACATTTTAAACAAAGTTTCCACCATTGTATTTATGAATATGCACAAGGCCTACTTTTGTACAACTGTTACTGTTAAAAATTGATCAATTTATGTTAGATTGACTCTACACATAGAAAACAACAATATAACAAATATTATATTGTTGCTTGCAGAATCTTGGTGACTCTGTCATCCATTTTAGAAGGCTTTAGTCTTTAGATTGTCGTATTGCTGTAATAGGTATCATTTAATCTTCTTTGGAGTTTGTGAGTTTGTGACACACTAATAGCAGAACAAAAAATAAATACAAATACCATCTTGTAAATAAACTGTGTTGAGCTCAAAATAAATGAAAAAATACCAAGAATAAATGCAATATAAGCTACACAACTACTAGTGTATACTGTGTTGCTCTTTTTACAATTTATTAATCTTCTGAAACAGAGGGTAACTATAGATGCAGAACTTTAGCATTTGTACCATGAGAAAATCTCGATTAAGTTTATTTTCTGTAGATGGATTTACCTGTACTGCTTGTAGTGGATTCGATGTCTTGAAATGGAGTCACTGCTTACAATTAACATAGAAAACAACAATATAACAAACATTATCTTGTTGCTTCCAGAAACCTGGATGACTCTGTCATCCATTTTAGAAGGCTTTAGTCTTTAGATTGTCCTGTTGTTGGAATAGATATCATTTAAGCTTCTTTGGAGTTTGTGTCACACTGATAGCAGATAAAAAATTAATATAAAATTATAAATATAATCTTGTAAATAAACTGTGGTGAGCTCAAAATAAATGAAAAAAATACAAAGAATAAATGCAAAATAAGCTACACAACTACTAGTGTGCACTGTATACTATGTTGCTATTTATTACAATGAATTAATCTCCTGAAACAGAGGGTAACTATAAATGCAAAATTTTAGCATTTGTGCCATCATTCAAACCAATGGTTGTGAATCTTGCTCGCATGGTAGTATTACCTTGGATGAGTTACAAAGTTGACAAAACAAAAGGAAACATTAACCACTATAACAATATGCATATTACACAGAAATCAAAGAGTTGCCATGGATTAGTATTCCTTGTTAAGATGGGCATTAGAGTCTTACTTGAAAGGCCAAACTACCAGAGCTCTACTATTGTACTCAAGAGTTGCTGAACTTGGATATGAGGTTGCACAGAGTAATGCTGCATGGATACTTGAAAAGTTCGGGGAATATGATATATGCATAGGAAATTCAGGTTTCTGCAGTGATGTTGAACAACATAAATGCGCACACACCCTTTGGAGGCATGCATCAGAGCAGGGTAATGAGCATGCAGCACTTTTAATTGGGGACGCCTATTATTATGGCAAGGTGAGTTTCTCTTTTCTCAAGGGACCTCAATATGAATTCCAAAGCAGTTTGTATAGGTCTTGAGAGTTGCTCTTGACTTTCTGTTCTTTCCTTGCAGGGCACTAACAGAGATTTTGAGCGTGCTGCGGAGGCTTACATGCATGCTCATTCCCAGTCAAATGCTCAGGCTATGTTCAATCTTGGATACATACATGAACATGGAGAGGGCCTTCCTTTTGATTTGCACTTGGAAAAACGATATTATGATCAAGCTCTAGAGACCGACCGGACTGCGAAGTTGCCTGTGATGCTTGCACTTCTGAGTGTATGGATTAGAAAGAACTATGGTGGAAGTTGTCTGGTAAGCTTTATTATTGCTTTTTGTTGGTCTACTTCATACTCATCAATTAGCTCACATAAATGTGATGATACGTTTGAGTGCTGGATATTGCTCATAGGTTATTTGTTTGGGAAACAATGTTGTCCAGCTAATGATGTGAAACAATTTTTATATGGATGGTATTTTTATGTGAACGTTGAATCTAAATAGGTTGTGTGAACTCTACAGGTGACACTAATTGATTCTCTCCCTGACATGCTTCCCAATTAGGAAAATGGTTAAAGAAGACCCTTATTGATGATGGCAATGTGACTTTAGTTACATTGTTTGCCTGCCTTTTGACAGTCTTGTATCTTCGTGATAGACAAAGGTGAATGGATGCTCAAGTAGTTCATCTGCCTCAAGTAGATAATAATTAATAATCATGACTCTCAGGTCAGTCTGGTCTAATTCAGTGTTCTGTTATATTTGAACACTTTGCTTTGAATCATTGGTGGGCATATTGTTTTTTCTTGTACATGGGGTGGAATGGATTTGCTGTAGCTGATGAGGTATATGTTGTAGAGTCATTGGGGTCATATGACTGTCACATAGTTTGAGATCATATAGGAGGGCCATGTGAGGTAATTGCTAATCGTCATAAAAAGTAGCACAACTTGAGTGCAGGGATCTAATGCTTAAAAGAGAGAATGTTTTATCATTGATAGATATGGATAGTACTAGGTACAGCCAAAACAACGGTCATAATTAGTGGCAAAATGAAGATGATTGGTAATTTAATAATTAGTGTCATCTCAGCTTTGATAATTCTATGTTGGCTTCACTAAAATATGAGTTTCTTCACTTTTAATAGAAGTTGAGGCAAAGGTAACTATACAGGTTACTTTGTGTAACAGCTTCCAAAACCCCTTTCCATTAAGAGTTCATCCAACTGAGATTATTGATATCTTTGATGTCGGATCTGGTATCTCAAATTTTGACAGAAAACCCTTGTAGTTTGTCTGCTAAATCCATCCCAATCTTCATTGCAGAGAGCAAAGAAGTGAAGCTCGGAAATAAACTAGGACCCCTCAGAAATATTCGACATCATTTTTGTTGTCCGATGATGATTTTCCTTAATTGGATTCTCTGACCCCAAGTGCACCCTCTCCTGCAAAAATTTGGGTAAATTGCATTATTGCATATGGTTGAGTTTTTCCCTAGTTCTCGAACCAATGTTGCAACTTCCCTGCTTCCCTCTTGAAGCTTGTTGTCAAAAGCCTTAAAATACTATACTTTTAGCAGCATATTCTGTGGATGATGTTAATAAGTAGTGAAGAGATTCAATAATGTAAGATGAATAATATTGTTGACAGTTTTAAAGTTGCCCATATGTGCCCATTCTGGGCACATATCATCACAAAGAGGTGTACCTTTGACTGATTGAACTAATACTAATCCAACCCAAAGTTCTTCTTTGGAAAAAAAAAGTGGCAGTTATGTAGCATACCCAACAATTTCATTTGCATGTGGGGCTCTCACGTCCACTGATGATACTAGCGGATACATTATTTCCCTTGGTGATTGGAACAAAGCTATGCTTTGTCCCTGGCCCCAAACAAAACATACAGAATATTAGAATGATTTTTATAGCAAAATGCATGGGGATCAGATTTGTTGATTTCAATACCCTTTATTTGAAAAACATAGATATCAAGTTTTCAATTTTATGGAAAAAAATGGAAGGGATTGTTGTCATAGACATGGACAGGTAGTGTGGGGCAATCTAAAAGATGCATGGGATGTGCCTTGCAAAATTCCTTCAAGAAATGGTGTCTCATGGATTGCTATGATTGCCACATATACAGAAAATGGATATGCAAATGAGACATTGAAACTTTATTATCAAATGTAGGTGACACATGAACTCTAACACAACCGCAATGGTGGTTCTCTTTGGGCCAGTGCACATTTCGGAACTCTGTGAAGACGGTAAGTCAAGTCATGGTTTCATGATTAGAACACTATTTGAATTGAATGTTGTTGTAGATATTTATAGATATTTATACATAGATATGATACTGTTATAGATATGTATACAATTTTGGGGACCCTAAACTATACATATCTGATGTTTGTCAATATGTCCAAAAAAACATAGCATCTTGGAGCACGGTGATTGTGGGTTTTGCCCATATTGGATGTATGAATGAGGTACTGAAACTCTTTCACGAAATGTGAATAGATGACAGAAGACTATATTCTGTCACTTTCCATGTGCCATTTTAGGATCTCTGCAACAAGGTAACTGAATCCACAAGTGTAAAATTAAAAGTGGATTAAAAGCATATATCTTTGTGTGGAATCACTCATAGACAGATCTGCTAAATGTGTTAGTATAGGGATTGAATACTAATTATTTGAGAAAATGCCTGCAATGGTGTTATGGAATGTAATGATGCTGGATATGTTGAGAATGGACATGCCAATGATGCATTGGCATTTTACTATCAGATGCAACTTTAATGCATAACAACTGGTTCTTTCACCATGTCGAGTTTTATTTCAATCTTTGCCAATATAAGAGCTCTGCAACACTAAAAATATTTTCATAATTGTATAATTAAAAGTGGATCTAAGTTTTGGTTGGAGGTGTCTTGATCGACATGTGAAATGTGGGAAGGTGACTTACCTTTGCTAGAAGGGCATAGATAAACCTGAGCATAGTGAAGGTAAGAAAGGTTTCTTGAGGATACCTGTCAAGTGTTTTGTGATGTATGTTCCCAGAATGGGCATGCCAATGAGTTGTTAAATAAATTTCACTGCAATTGGCAGGAAAAACACCCAATCTTATCACCATGGTGAGCATATTCCCAGCATGTGCTTAGTTAAGAGTTCTACAGCAACGTGAGTGTATTCATGATGACATTGTTAAAAGTGAATGGCCTACAAAGCACATGATATTCTCAAGTATGATATTTGGATTTTAATTTTGTTTATTATAAATCCTATTAGGGCAAGCTCTTTGTGATTTGATGGTGATGCAATTGATGGACTGTTTTATTAATTTTCTGGTTTATGTCATAACTGAAATTGTATGCCCAAAGTTTTAAAAGCAGTTAAATGTGGCAAATATGACTGTGCAGAAACAAAAGCTTCCTCATGGGGTTCACCAGGATGCAGCAGTAGCACAGATACACACATTCAGGAAACTAAGGTAATGATTTGGTTGGTGAATAAGATTTCAACCTTATCTAATATTTGACAAACTTTTAACATAAGGCCCTTTTGAATTTTTGTTTACAAGAAGTCATTATATCATTCTGTATTATGATTCTTATTTGAGAATATTTTCAATATGGAGGCATGATTTTAGCATTTGGAATTGTGTGTTTTGGCTAGGCTCCATGTGGCACTTTAGATGCTGCAAAAGAAACATAGTGTCCTTTTGAGAGTTTTCTAGTGGTCAAATTATGAAGAGTCCATATTACTATTTCTAGCTTCCTTTCCATAAGCTTTAAAATATATAAATATTAAAGCAATACACCCGGGAAGAGTGGGAACAGAGAATAAATTTTTCTTATTGCAAATAATATTTCCAGATAAATCTGCATCTATGGTCAAAAAGTTGCCCCAATATGACCAATTGGTTGTATGTAGCATCATGTAAAAAAAGGATACCCCCAAGGCGCAGTTATAAGTTTGATGAAATAGTTGTGGGCCCTTAGCTAGGATTGCTTTTGTTATGCTTTGCCCAGAAACATAAATAAATAATCTTACTTGGTGGTCTCATTGCAATTGATAGCTGTCATTATGGAACTTAGATGTTCATGCACATGGTCTGTAGTTTTTTGGAGCTAATGATTTGAGCATGGATATCCTTCCTATAAGGTCATCATCCATCATATGTCCTAGCATACCATGCCTTGATATTTGCGGTGCTCGATGATAGTTTTATTAACATGGGACAAAATGAACTTAATTGGGTTTTGTGTGGAGAACACCTTAAGCATTTACAACCTTTTTCTGAGAATTCCCATATCGTCAATCTCCAAGGAAAAATGGTAAAGGATCGTAGGTGACTGGACTTATTTTCCATCATTTCTTTCTTCTTGAATTTGTACACTTGTCACTAAAGCTGCTCGGCTTTAGTCCTTTGTCACTAAAGCTGCTCGGCTATCGTGGAAAGTTTATGCTAAATTCAATGATCTTGTATAAAATTATAATCCTATCTGACCAATCATAGCAGGGGTAATACTTGACATGTTGCTTCTACTTTGTCTTAAATTAAAGTAGCAATGATGGTACTATGAAAGACTCTGCACATGTCTTGTTATAGACATGAACAGGTAGTGTGGGGAAATCTAAAAGATGCATGGGATGTGCTTGAGGTTAATGCGATGAGTCTTGATGGTGGATGCATGGAGTATATCCTTCATTTGGTGGCCATGTGGCATTTGTATATTTTTTTTAAATAGCTATAGCTGTCGCTTAAGCGACGCCCTGTAGGTAATTTAAAAAAAAAATTTCACTACCGTCGCTTAACCGATGGTTTTTTTTGGTGAACTGTTTCTTAACCGACGTTTCAGTCTTTATATTTCGTCGGTTAATAGACAGGTTTTTTGGTAAACCGTCGCTTTACTGTCAGTTAACCGATGCTTTACTGACGGTTATGTTTAAAGTTAAATATGAATGAGATGTCCGATAACCGACGATTTACATTTAACGGACGGTAAAATGAGCCATTGCTTAACCGACGGATTGGAAAGCTGTCGGATAACCGATGATAATTCATCGACACTTAAAAAAAACATAGTGTCGTACATGCGACAGGGAAGTGTCGAAAATCCGACAATACGGCCGTCGGATTTTTGGTCGAAATGTAGTAGTGAATCAACCCACATTTCTTAAAGGATACTTCATGTAAAATATTCTACTAATTTTTCAGAGCATCATCAGAGTCAGAGGACCCAGAACTTGTGCTATGCCATCCAAGTTCACCATCAACACTGGGATGTATATAGTCTTCAAAGATGTTACAAGCAAGATCCCAACTTCTACTGACTTCATCCTTCATAGGTTCAATATACCGATGTCCTTCCTGAGGGTCCATAGGAGAGATGAATGTTACCACCTATGTTGTACTTAGTGGTTTTTAATCAAGTGAGCCTGGTGAACCGGAAAAGGATAACTTGTTTGAACTTCAAAATACCTTCAGTCTTGCTTTTGGGAAGCTGTGTTGCACTATATCACATGTTCATACCCCATGGGGGGATTGTAATAAATATTCTAGCATGATAGAGTCTGTAAAAGACTCGGTCTGTTAGATTTTATTTGTCAATCCGATTAGCCCAGGGTGCTTTTTCCCTTGGTTATTATTGGTCGTCGAATAAATGACTGATAATTTATGAGTTTTTCACTCCATACCTCCAAAGTTGGGGTGGTCGGCTTGGCATTTAGGCCTATTGAGGTTATTAGAGTCTATGTGTTAATGTATAAACATGCTAGACATCATTTTCGAGTCATATGAACATGTCTAAGCCCCCCTAGGTGTTTTTCAATTTTTCAATTTTTTAGTTTTTTCAGTGTTTTTTATTAAAATTTAATTTTTCCAAAACTTAGGCTATTTTTTAATAGTTTAATTGGAAAAATTGATTTTGTAATAAAAGTGGGCCAAATAATCAGTTTCAGTCATGTAGGTGCTCATTTTCAAGCTAAGAGCACCATGTAAACCCATGGACCCACTATTTCCTAAGTTTTGAGTGATTTTCCATCACTCAGGTCAGAAAGCCCCAAAAATCAATTATTGATTATTTTAATTAATAAATTGACGAATAATGAAGCAAATCCAAAATCATAAATCAGTGGATTCTCAGTCGATTTGATTGAAATCAGTCAGATCTGAAGCAGATTGACTGGATCTGACAAATCCTTGACTGAAGGAGGTGATCAAATCAGATACAGAGTTGATCTTCAGCTGTCTTCATGGGGAATTGCACCCTCTCTCTCTCCTCCACATGTGTGGACTCTCCTGGATGCTCTGTGGATTGATGTGTCAGTGTATGGGTTGATGTGTTAGCTCAATTAAGCCCCTGGTTGACAAGTAGGCTCAGTTCAGCTTCAATTTTGCATTGATGAACTCTCCATCAGCTTATTTCATCTGATTCAATGAGGAATTGCAGCCCCCCTGGGTTGGATGTCTTGTATTTTGTATATATCCAGGCACAGCCTCCTCTTCCAAGCTAGTTAGAACTGGGATTGAGGTGCTGCTGCTATTGTACTATTGTTATTCTTCGTTTGAAATAAAGAAAATCTTTGGAGGCTAGACGGTGTTGTGCCATTACATGTGTGGATGATTATTTCCATTATTTTACTGAGGTAACCTGTATCTGTGTTCATTATTTTTTCTAATTGCTTGTAGATACGTTGTTAAGATTGATAATAGGATTATTATAATCTTGATAGGAAAGGTGATTTTCAATAAGTTTATTGACCATCTCTTTCCTTTGATGCATGTTTAGAGATCTAGATTCAACATGTCCTATAAGCTTATATGCATGTTATCTTGAATCTTTGTGTATGTACTAATCGGATCTCACAAGTTTCTTGGCAAGTTCTTTGATTTCAGCTGAGCTACAGGTTCCTACATTGGAGAGGATGCTGATCTAGTTTGCTTCTTCACTCTCTTCAAAACCTTCCAAATGCATAGTCCCTTGACATTCCACCTGAAAGCTCCACTGTGGATCTTCAAGGAAACCAGCATTTCTCTCCTCCTCTTCCTCCCTCAAAGTCAACATTTTTACCTGGTTACTTTGTTAATAGCTTTGATTTTGATTAGATATATCATTTTAAAAGTAATTCCAACATATATCTATCTTATCAAATCCCATAGTCTAGATCTTGTAGTTAAAAAGTTTCATAAGCATTGTAGATCTAGCTTTAGGGAAATTGTCCTTTTTGCATGGAAATTTAAAGAAAAGTTGTAGCTTGCATGCATTAGATTTATATTTTCTGTTATAAAAGATAAATCTAGAAATCAGTGCATATTTCATTGGATGCACAAACAGCAAGCCAAGATCCAAGGAAAGCTTGCTTTCCTTGGTTCCTTTTTCACTTGTTTAGCTAGTTTTAACTTCATGTTTTTTTGAGTTAAGGTAGGATGATCCAAAGGTACTCTTAAAGTGATTTTGGGAATATGTTATTGTAACATGCTCCCTGGTTTTTATCAGGTGTAACAGAAAATAAAGGAATCTTCTGTTTGCAAGTGTCCTCAAGAGTGTTCAAATCCCCCCAGGGGTCTCCCATTTGCATAAAACCTTTGATTTTCGCACCTTGTAATCTCTTGATTTCAATCCATATAAAGATCAATAGGAATTATATCATTTATCTAATATTGTAACCATTGTTAATAAAATTATTTTTTGAATAG
The DNA here is from genome assembly GCA_001517045.1 of Pseudotsuga menziesii. Lineage (NCBI taxonomy): Eukaryota > Viridiplantae > Streptophyta > Pinopsida > Pinales > Pinaceae > Pseudotsuga > Pseudotsuga menziesii. Next base: position 936,231 of record LPNX010734652.1, read on the forward strand.
GCTCTTTCGAGCTCATTCCCCATCCCCCCTGGGGGGATTTGCGTCGGTGTTCTTTTTGTTGTTTTTGCTCATTTATTTTCAAACTATCATTGATCTAATATGAGGGGTAGTATATTTTATTTTATTATTAATTTCATATTCAATACTTTATATTTCAAAGTAATATTAATACTTACTCCACGACTTCCCGATTGACCCGAAAGGGGAAAGAGATTCGTGGTAGGACTAATTAGAAAACTATAATTGTGTATCTGTTTTGTTTTGATCATTTGTTTTTCAGCTATTATAAAATTAACCCATCCTCAATTCCCCAATTGAGATCCACTTGGATCGAAAGAGGTTCCTGGAGGGTTTTCTTTTAAACAAGAACACCCATTGTAAAATTTACAAAAAATGACAAGACTCGGGTGTGTATGCTCTACACTTGGCCGCGGTTCGTCCGATCAGTCAAGCTGTATCAAAAGCACTTGAGTGACTAGTGTAATTAGGACTCACTCTCCCAAATTGACAAACCAACAGGTGAAAATCCAACACCTAGATCAAACCATCACGGTGGCAAAATACCCAAAGGAAGCGGGAACTTCTGAAAAGTGACCTCGGCGCGCTGATCTCTATCACACCCTAATGGGTGTGTTATGAACAATAGCCCCAGAGACTCCATTTCATCCCACATATTCCTTGTGGGTAGCCATGAAGGTTTAGTTTTGGACATACTCCAAGTACTCTATATCTGGAGTCCCCCCTTTGCCTAATTTTAATCAACTCACACTTCAGTTTTAACGGAAAACATACCAAGAGGCAATCGCAAAACACTCACTCCAAGCACATGCAAGTACATTGTTTCTATTTTTTGACCCCATTCTAAGGCATTGGTTATTTTCTTTTTTTATATATATATTGTGTCTCAGCATTGTGCTTTCATGTGTTCATCTTTTGTATCTTGCCATCTTTGATCATCTATAGTTAAATTGAAAACTCCTAAGTAACTCATTCAGTTTAACATCACAACACTAAGTAATTATCCTTATAAACTTAATAGGGTCTACCCCCCTTGGCTTCATTAGGAGTTGAGCCTAAACGAAGGAGTCAAGAAGAAGGTGATAGCCTTGACTCGAGTCTTTCCCCCAAGGACACACCGAGTGGCTTGAAGATTTCTGCCACGTGACCTAGGTGTGTGAAAGGTGGCAACACTTTTTGGCACCGTTGCCGGGGATAAATAATTTTATTCCTGAGTACGAACTTTGTTTTCTTCCTTTTTTGTTTTTTGATTTGTTTGATGAATGCTTAGAGTATATCTTTAATTTTCATCTCGCGACTCCACTAACTTTTTTCCAGTTTTTATTTTTACAAAGAAAAGCAAAAAATAATTTTTGTGAAAAGACTTATACATGCTTATTTTTCTTTTTCACATGGAGACTCCATTGAATGGATAAAACCCTATTATCTCATAAACTTGTGAAGTTTTGTTGTGTGTAGATGAGCCCATGTGACATGTTAAAACCTTTAAAGCTCATCACTTGACAGCTCCACCTTTTCAGTACAAGGTTTAATCATTATATCAAATGCATACTATTAATTTTTGATATGGATGAATTAAAGGAGAAATGTGGTGCCCAGTTAATCGTAATGTTTCGGCCTATCGATTTTTCAAACATCCTGGGTTTTCCTAACTGTTGTAATGGTTTCAAGGATGCATATACCTAGATTCTGACATTTCATGGAGATTATGGTGACTCGGCTATCTGGCATGTCAAATCTTTCCTTCAGTTGATTGCTGACTTCAATATTATTCATGAAGACAATATGATGGAAATGTTTGCTAGTACTTTTTGGGGTGAGGCCGGTTGTTGGTTCTATCAAGGCCTTCCTGAGAAAGGTATAACTTCTTTTCCAAGCTTCCTTTGGATGTTTTTAGAGCAATGGCATGATGGTAGGGGTAGTATGAATGGTTTAAAAACGTTTCTTGAAATTATCTGTACCTTCTACCTATCTGGGACAGAGTATCACACGGAAACATATGATGGACCCTTTTCCATGATACAACATATTGGAAACTTAAAATCACTTCTGGAACATTTACGTGAAGAGGAGGTTCATGATACTCCCATAAAAAAGCATCGTGGTAGTTATTTAAGAAAGGAAGCAATTAAGCATCTTCTTAAAGAATATGAGGTATCTCCCAATGCACAGCAAGATTCTGAGGAAGGGAAAATCCAAGATGATCATATTGAAGAGCTTTAGGAGGAGCCCATAATGGAACACATTGTTGAAGACTCTCCTCATGTCACCATAGCTGAAGACATTGAAGATTTGGTGTATTCTCAAGTGTGTTGCAATGCTGATACCTTTCTAGAAATATCTTTAGAGAAATCCACTGAGCAACACATACCAAGTGATCCCATTAAACATGTCCAAAAGGTTTCCTTCATTGAAGATAATATTGAAGATCCTCTTCATGATATCATAATAGAAGCCTATAAAGAAACCTATGATAAGATCAGTACAATGTGTGGTGACACTAGACCTTGTTCTCCTCATGTTGATAGAGGTTTGGAAAGTCTATTTCCTTGTAACACTTTATCTGAAGAAGATTGTTATGAATACAAGGAAGACATGGATAGGCAGGAGCATGATGCCATGGATGAAGAGTCCCCCACATATGACATGGATGGGAGTGATGACTATTGGAATTTCATAGATAATCCAACTTGCGAAAATCTTATGGAGAATCCCATCCAGGATACATCCAACGATGGGAGTGTCTATTCCAAAATTTTTGGAAGTCCAATCTATGATATGTCCATAGAGGGGAGCATAGATCTGGATGCCTGGGAAAACCTTAGTATGGAAGAGGAGCATTTAGAATTTTCATGTGACCATTCAAAGTCATACCATGTAGAGCCGCACAAGGGTATCAGTAATGAATACATTGAGAAACAGTATTGTGAAAATTCAGATGAGATGCAGTCAATGGAAAATCGGTCTTAGCCATCCTTTTCACATATAGAGGTTCCTTATGATTTGGAGCTACTTGGGGCTTGTGCAACAAGTTATCATTCGATAAGCCCCGATAATCAGTATGATGATGTAGTCAGTCTACCTCATTGTTCTGATTGGTATATCAGTCCTATCCAGTCATGGATAGAAGTAGCCTGCATGAGCACATACAAGTTTGGGAAGATATTTTATGACATTGTTCATGCCTATGATCTCCCATCCATCTCGCCCATCTTGAATCATCACGTAGGTTTGCATTTTCTGAATAAAGTATCCTTCCTTTGGCTGGTAACCAAAGACAAAAAAAATTGTTTATATGTTAATAAAATGCTTAGGTGGTTACATTGGATTTTTTATTACACTTAACCCTTTTTATATCATGCTTAGAGTAGGAAAATAAGCTCCTTGAAAGAGAGTATTTACTTTCTACATTTATACTTAGCTATAATAAAACTTTTCTTTTTTTTAGTTAGTTACATTTATTTATTTTTAAATAAATCAGTGTAATGGTTCATTTGGTTTTTATATAAAGCTTGTGCTACTGAGGTTTTCTTGTCAAGTTGAGATGTTTTTATAGGGTGTACAAACCAGAGATTCTGGTGTTCTTGTATCCTCTCCTTACCCTATGACCAGATCAAGCACACGTCCCACAGTTGGAGCCAGAATGTTACCACCTAAGTTGTACTTAGTGGTTTTTTATCAAGTGAGCCTGGTGAACCAGACAAGGATAACTTGTTTGGACTTCAGAAGACCTTCACTCTTGCTTTTGGGAAGCTATGTTGTACTATATCACATGTTCATACCCCATGGGGAAATTGTAATAAATGTTCTACAATGACAGTGTCTGTAAAATACTCGGTCTCTTAGACTTTATTTGTCAATCCAATCAGCCCAGGGTGTTTTTTCCCTTGGTTATTATTGGTCGTTGAATAAACGACTAATAATTTCTGAGTTTTTCACTCCATACCTCCAAAGTTGGGGTGGTCGGATTGGCATTTAGGCCTATTGAGGTTATTAGAGTCTATGTGTCAATGTATAAACATTCTAGACATCATTTTCGAGTCATATGAACATGTCTAAGTCCCCCTAGGTGTTTTTCAATTTTTCAATTTTTTAGTTTTTTCAGTGTTTTTTATTAAAATTTAATTTTTCCAAAACTTAGGCTATTTTTTAATAGTTTAATTGGAAAAATTGATTTTGTAATAAAAGTGGGCCAAATAATCAGTTTTAGTCATGTAGGTGCTCATTTTCAAGCTAAGAGCACCATGTAAACCCATGCACCCACTATTTCATAAGTTTTGAGTGATTTTCCATCACTAAGGTCAGAAAGCCCCAAAAATCAATTATTGATTATTTTAATTAATAAATTGATGAATAATGGAGCAAATCCAAAATCATAAATCAGTGGATTCTCAGCCGATTTGATTGAAATCAATCAGATCTAAAGCAGATTGACTGGATTTTTCAAATCCTTGACTGAAGGAGGTGATCAAATCAGATCCAGAGTTGATCTTCAGCTATCTTCATGGGGAATTGCGCCCTCTCTCTCTCCTCCACATGTGTGGACTCTCCTGGCTGCTCTGTGGACTGATGTGTCAGTGTATGGGTTGATGTGTCAGCTCAATCAAGCCCCCAGTTGACAAGTAGGCTCACTTCAGCTTCAGTTCTACATTGATGAACTCTCCATCAGCTGATTTCATCTGATTCCATGAGGAATTGCACCCCCCCTGGGCTAGATGTCTTGTATTTTGTATATATCTAGGCACCGCCTCCTCTTCCAAGCTAGTTAGAACTGGGATTAAGGTGCTGCTGCTATTGTACTGTTGTTATTCTTCATTTGAAATAAAGAAAATATTTGGAGGCTAGACGGTGTTGTTCCATTACATGTGTGGATGATTATTTCCATTATTTTACTGAGGTAGCCTGTATCTGTGTTCTTTTTTTTTGCTAATTGCTTGTAGATCCGTTGTTAAGATTGATAATAGGATTATTATAATCTTGATAGGAAAGGTGCTTTTCAATAATTTTATTGACCATCTCTTTCCTTTGATGCATGTTTAGAGATCTAGATTCAGCATGTCCTATAAGCTTATATGCATGTTATCTTGAATCTATGTGTATGTACTAATCGAATCTCACAAGTTTCTTGGCAAGTTCTTTGATTTCAGCTGAGCTATAGGTTCCTACATTGGAGAGGATACTGATCTATTTTTCTTCTTCACTCTTTTCAAAACCTTCCAAAGGCATAGTCCCTCGACATTCCACCTGAAAGCTCCACTATGGATCTTCAAGGAAACCAACATTTCTCTCCTCCTCTTCCTCCCTCAAAATCAACATTTCTACCCGGTTACTTTGTTAATAGGTTTGATTTTTCTTATATCTATCATTTTAAAATTAATTCCAATATATATATATATCTTATCAAATCCCATAGTCTAGATCTTGCAGTTAAAAAGTTTCATAAGCATTGTAGATCTAGCTTTAGGGAAATCATCCTTTTTGCATGGAAATTTAAAGAAAACTTGTAGCTTGCATGCATTAGATTTATATTTGATGTTATAAAAGATAAATCCAAAAATAATTGCATATTTCATTGGCTGCACAAACAGCAAGCCAAGATCCCAAGGAAAGCTTGCTTTCCTTTGTTCCTTTTTCACTTGTTTAGCTAGTTTTAACTTCATCTTTTTTGAGTTAAGGTAGGCTAATCCAAAGGTACTCTTAAAGTGATTTTGGGCATATGTTATTCTAACATGCTCTCTTTTTTTTATCAGGTGTAATAGAAAATAAAGGAATCTTATGTTCCAAAGTGTCCTCAGGAGCGTTCAAATCCCCCTAGGGGTCTCCCATTGACTAAAACCTTTGATTTTTGCACCTTGTAATCTCTTGATTTCAATCCATATAAGGATCAAGAGGAATTAAATCAGTTCTATGATATTTTAACCACTGTTAATAAAATTATTTTTTGAATAGGCTCTTTCGAGCCCATTCCCCATCCCCCCTGGGGGGATTTGCGTTGGTGTCCTTTTTGTTGCTTTTTACTCATTTTTTTTCAAACTAGCATTGATCTAATATACAGGGTAGTATATTTTATTTTATTATTAATCTCATATTCCATACTTTATATTTCAAAGTAATCTTAATACTTACCCCACAACTTCCCGATTGACCCGAAAGGGGAAAGAGATTCGTGGTAGGACTAATTAGAAAACTAGAATTGTGTATCTGTTTTGTTTTGATCATTTTTTTTTCAGCTATTATAAAATTAACCCCTCCTTGATTCCCTGATTGAGATCCACTTGGATCGAAAGAGGTTCCTGGAGGGTTTTCTTTTAAACAAGAACACCCATTGTAAAATTTACTAAAATTGACAAGACTCCGGTGTGTATGATCTACACTTGGATGCGGTTCATCCGATCAGTCAAGATGTATCAAAAGCACTTGAGTGACTAGTGTAATTAGGACTCACTCTCCCAAATTAACAAACCAACATGTGAAAATCCAACACCTAGATCAAACCATCACGGTGGTAAAATACCCAAAGGAAGCGGGAAATTCTGAAAAGTGACCTCAGGGCGCTGATCTCTGGCACACCCTAATGGGTGTGTTATGAAAAATAGCCCTAAAGACTCCATTTCAGCCCACATATTCCTTGCAGGTAGCCGTGAAGGTTTAGTTTTGGACATACTCCAAGTACTCTAGGGTATATCTGGAGTCCCCCCTTTGCCTAATTTTAATCAACTCACACTTCAATTTTAACTGAAAACATACCAAGAGGCAATCGCAAAACACTCACTCCAAGCACATGCAAGTACATTGTTTCTATTTTTTGACCCATTCTAAGGAACTGGTTATTTTCTTGTTTTATATATATATTGCATCTCAGCATTGTGCTTTCGTGTGTTCATCTTTTGTATCTTGCCATCTTTGATCATCTATAGTTAAATCGCAAACTCCTAAGTAACTCATTCAGTTTAACATAACAACACTAAGTAATTATCCTTAGTAACTTAATAGGGTCTAACCCCCTTGGATTCATTAGGAGTTGAGCCTAAACGGAGGAGTCAAGAACAAGGTGACAGCCTTGACTCGAGACTTGCCCCCAAGGACACACCGAGTGGCTTGAAGATTTCTGCCACGTGACCCAGGTGTGTGAAAGGCACCAACAATGACTCTGACATATTGGTTCTCAAATTTCATAACCCTTTTCTTGAAATTGATGAACACCATGCTATCATTATCCCATCCAATCCCTAGCAGTGCGGGGTAGGAACCTCCATATTAGACTACTTCTATCACATCAAAGTCATCATGTGTTTTCATACCTTCAATGTCGACAACCAGGTTTGATATGTGACCAATGGGCTAAACCTTTTCTTGATTTGGTAGTCACAGCTACATCGGTGACCATCCCAGGGTTGGATTTCCCATGAACTGCCAGGATTGCTTGGTCAGGATGTTTACATATGATCCTAGATCTAGGATAACAGAGTCAACCTCACAATCTCCAATCTAGATATTGATCCTCATCTCCTTACTTGTCTTACTCTTTTGCAGTGAGTTCACCATGAAATCCTTTAGTGGATTATCTAGGTGGTACAACAACTTCTCAAGCTTGACGAGGGCACCAGGGTCCCTTGCTAGTGATAGAAAAATATCAAAGAACTATTATAAGTTACCGTGCTTCTGCAATGGTCCTGATCCTACATATGGATCGAAAGTAAATGGCATGTCAATAATCGATAACTTACCCAGGTTTCTCCCGATTGCATGCTTGGATTCGAAGACAGTGTCCTTCTTTGTCTCAATATCGAATGCTACTTTTCTCTTTACAGTGAGCCAAACTTGCTGTCGCAATCCATCTTCTCCAATTGTCGCACTGGTGCTAGTGACAACCCCAAAATTGATACCCTTCATTCTAGGTTCAGCTTGAATTGTCGCAACCATTGATACTTGGCTCAGGTTCTGAGATTTATTCAATGGTGGGTTATGATTCATCGGCTGATTCTAAGTGTGGGGAGGGTTCTGAAGAATGGTCGATAATCAAGATAGAAGCTCCTGATGATGCATTAACACTTGGATTTTTGAATGATGTCTGATCAATCGTAACAATATTCCCATTAAAGGGAAAGAATACAATGTGAAATAGAGAAGAGGCTATGACTTGCATACTATACATCCAATTTTGGCCCAGTAAAAGATTGTAATCAAGGGGTGCATCCACCACCTCGACCTCGATCGCGACGGTCTTTCCTCCCAATCGGACTTTAAGAGAAGGAAGAATCTCGTGCGATCGAAACGATATATTATCAAAGGCAGTCAACATGTTAGCAGATTGAGACAACTCGGGAGAACCCAAACCCTTCCAGCATGACAAAGACGTCACAGAAACATCAGTGCCTTCTTCAATCCCGGTGCATTTAACGGTCATGTTAAGACATTCTACATGAATCAAAAGAGAGATGTAGTAAGGAAAGTGAGGCTGTAGTCCCATGGTTTCAAATTTGATGACGGAAGAAGAGCTATCATCATTAACCCTAAGAGCAGAAAGAAAAGCTTTTCTTTGCAAAGGACAACTCTGAAGTACTTCAAGTGTAGACATCGCACAAGGAGTTTGGCCCAAATCCTCGAAAACAGAATAGTTCTGGGCGGCTCAGGCATTAGGATTGTGCCCTGAACGCTTTAGGAATCCCTTAGGAATGTGAGGTGCAATCTCAGGTTTATCCATATTGTTTTCAATACATAAAGGGCTCTCGGGTGGAGCGGCTTCTTTTCCAAGGTCCAGTTGTGACAAACCATAGTCTCTTGCACGAGTCACAACCTTAGTAGCATGTACCATGTTGATGCAACCATGACTAGTATTGGATTTTGATGGATCTTGATCTCCACCTGATGCATAATGAGGATCGTGGGTCCTTGAATTAATATATTGACTATGGGGTAATGTATTGGTTAGCACCGTTAGGCCCTGTGCTATGAATCTCGAGGCATCTTCCATACGAGGGAATAAGTGAGTGAGGTGGTCATCCTTACACAATTTGCAAGGAAATTCAACCTTATTTTTAGACTATTTTTCACCCCCACCATTGCGAGCATTTTTGTCATTAAAATTGGCATTTTCATTCTTATTCCCACCCTTATGATTGTTTTTACCCTTTTTCTTATTCCTTCTGGGTTGCTGGTTGCCCTTTTGGTCCGATGATTGCAGGAAAAGTACACTCGCCATTTGGGTGGGTTAAGATGAAGCCGTGGCTTGTCCCAATGCAGATTAATTAATAGACAATTGACTCACTTGCTTCACAACCGAATCTGCAGGTTTGGCACTTGTACAACCCAAAATTCCATCAACATGTGGTCCAGGCTTGATCTTGGGATTGAAACTAGAACGCGGAGCGTTAGGTATGATCTCATACAGAAGTCCATATTGAGCATAAATCAAATCCAACTCTTGTGCCCTAAATATTGCTTGTTCCTCATTCTGAACTCTGAATGTAGAAACATCCTTCGCGATGTATGGTAACAATGATTTGAGGAACCATTTAAGGAGAAATTGTGGTGGTATGAATGCTTTAATCAACCTCTTTCGTCTACGCCACTCTTGGCTATGGTCAGAGATATGTGTGGCTTTATCTTATTGAAATGTCGATAAGAGTTCTATACCAACATCATAATGTGCAAGTAGCTGGAAGTGATTAAGGGAAGTCATAGCAAGGTCATCGAACAAAATGAATGCCCCCTTCAATAACTCTATATACCATTTCACTGTAGGCCTGGTGAGGGTGCGTTGAAATAGACTTAAATGTATTGAGTCATCATGTAAGGAATTGGAAGAGCACCAAAGGTTAAAAGTAGTGACATGTTCACTAGGATCTTCTCCTACTTTTCTCTCAAACTTGGGAATGTCTGAAGGAAGCTTGGCGGGGACAGCCGGCCAAGCCGGGTCATGAGATACTGGATTGTTCACGAGTCTCAATAAGTCAAGTAAGTTTAGCATTGCAAGGAAAGGGAGCCTAGGTTGAGCCACTCTGTGCCATGCTACCTGATAATTTTGGTTCATATAAGGCTAATTACTGTAAATACCATGGCCATGGCCATAATATCCTCATCCTGTTTGACCCGTGTAGGTCTGCATGGAAGCAATATGATGTGGTGTACCTTGACTAGGAGATGCTACAAAGCCATAATTAGCTGAGTAAGTGGGTTGTTGATACCCATACCCATAGGTTTGATAGTTTTTTCCATACTTTGGTCCATAAGGTTGTCCATGAGAAGCTCCATAAGGTGTCCCACGAGATGTCTCATGAGAAGCTCCATAAGGTGTCCCATGGGCTGTCCCATGAAAAGCTTCATAGTTAGGGATATGAGGAACTCCTTGCGATGGACTATGAGACAATCTAGAATAGGGATATGACCTCCTGAGACAACAAGAGGTACTTGACTCTGAGATACTACTGTGCGAGTAGTCATAGTATGCACATGGCTAGTAGGAACATTTCGGCCCGAAGGACCACGTGAATGAGGGGGAGAAAGGGTTGTCAAGAATGCATTCGAAGGAGTAGGATTTGAGGATGAAGGGACATGTGAAGGGATGTAAGAAGTGTTCCCTATGGTCACTCGTCTCAATTATGGTATCCATATATGACTACTAAAACTAGGTCTAGGACGGACATGTGAGGTAGCTTCCACCACCGGGATGGAAAATGCAATGTGACTAGTGCTCCCAAATCTCTCTGCATGGAAAGGAATAGGAATGCCTCTAGGTGTACTGCTAGGTTCAATCTTTGACTTAGCATGATGTGTCAGATCATGTGTAGGGATATCATGTATGCCATAATGACTATAACCAGTGCTTGTGGGTTCACGATGAGTCTCGTCACTTGGAAACCAATACCGATGAACTATGAATGAGGGATCATAACTAGAATGTGAAGGTATATCTAGTGAAGGATCATATACAGGAGTGGAATCTAGATCCCTAGCCTCTTGAGGTGGAGAAGAAATCTCAAGAATCTTAGCCTCGTGATCTCCCATCGTGTGTGAATCAATGTGAGAAGTAGTCCGCCTGGACTATCTGCTTCTCTCTCGCAAAGGAGGAGGAGACATGGAAGGTGGAAATCCTACTAAATGATGAGAACGACGAAGTTCTGCACCCGAATCCACGATGACTCAAAAAATAAAAAAATATTCTATCTAATTACGCAAACCCTAGGCAAACTAGAGTGCACAGAGCATACACCTATATAATGTAAAGCCAAATCACAAGCAAGAAAGGGTAGGATATCTGAGCTCCTGAATGAAGAAAGTATTTCTCGCCTAGGAGAGGCTTGAGACTCCCATACACAACAAGCAGATTTTCGCAACCAATTATAGTGGCCCTCAGCTTCAACGCATATAGCGACTATGCTGTCCAACCCCTACCTGGATAGGAAACCTGTAGAATAACCTCTGCGAAGTACCCCCTCGATAACCTAGGTAAGGTAACTAAGGTCACCTCAATATAATCAATGCTCAGGAGGATAGTCGCAGGAGGGATTGACCGTATGGGCAGGGTAGCAAAGCCTGAAACTCTTGAAAGAGCCCTTAGATACGAATGCAATCCTGGAAGTATCTCTGGTGCTACTCAGTTATGACTAGGGGTCATCCGAATCAATAACCGCTCACACTGCCTCATGCTTAACTCCCTTGTAAGAGGAGGATCCTGAGATGCACTAAATTATATAAAGGAATTTAACACTCTCACTTGGACAGACACACAAATGTTTTATTTAGTGGTCTTGGAGAATTTACTCACAATGAACTATTCCAAGACCCTAAAACCTAATCTTGTTGGTGCACCCTATAAAAGGAAGAGTGTAATTCATTTTATTATGCGTTGATTTTAATTGTCTTATTACTCAAAAGGGTAAATGATCATCCAACTAAAGGTGTTATGACACAACAAGAAGTAAAATGCACACCTAACAATCAATGCAAATGCACTGTGTCAAATGAAAAATGGGGTATGCTACTACGTGAAGTGCACAATTTTCCTTCAAATGAAGATGGAATCATTCCTATATGAAAACCTGACTAGTACTTCTCCAAGAAAATCTAATGCAAGTACCATGCAAAATGTGAAATGCAAAAATGCATAATGATGTAAAAAGAAAATATTTTTGTATTTTTTGAATTAAAATGAGATAATGAAGCAAAAGAATGAATCTACCACCCCCAGACCCTGTAAGCACTATTAGACAGCACCCAAGAAAAGCACTAAGGTAAAAGAGACCTAATGCACTAATTCCAAAATAAAAAATAGAAAATGCAATGACAAGCACATTTCAAAAAATTCTAACTAAAAAACCGTCTTTGGTTAGACACAGAGGTGTATATAGACTCTAGCAGCATCCAAGAAGACTCAACAATCATCCACACTCACCCAACAACACTTACTCTTGCTCAAAAAGGAAAAACTCAGGGAATACGCGATTGTGTGCAGAAAACACGAGTATATACGTGGATATCCTAGTAAAAACCACGTGTACATGCGACTGTGAAGACAAAAATTGTGTACAGGAAGAAAAAGAGATAAAAAAAGGTAAACAAACAAGATGAGACAAAATGTACTCCTATAAGACACTACCAGGAAAACAAGCCCCCAGACTCGACTCAGAAATAGAGAAATCAAAACAATTCAAGAACATTGAATGTCGATAAAACCCCCAAAGGAAATGACTAGGAACTCCCCAGCGGAGTCACCAATTCTGTTACGAAGAAAAGTTCCTATGGTTTGGGGTACCACAACAGACAGAGTAACCATAGAAATAAATCCTTTCCCATATTCAAGATAAACCAAATATCTAACACTAAAGGATCTCCAAACCTACCTTATTCTAGACGTTTGAAGTAGATCCCCGTTCAGCTTTTCCACTCTCGCTTGTATTAGCAATTTTCTCTCTCAACATTCAGCAAACAAGACAAGCATTCTATATTATGGTGTTAGACCTACTCTAGAATATATAATCAATAACATATAATCATTTAAAAGCATCCATGGATTCAATACTCATTTAAATACACATTATTGGACATGAAAACATATTTCTATTAATATAAAACAAAGATTACAATAGTGAAAACCTCTATTGGCACGTCTGCGAATCGAATAAACTGAGTCCTCCACCTGGGCCTCCACCACTTCAATCCTCCATCTCTCGATAGCAAGCTCATAAGCAAAGGCAAACTTGGGAAGAACACAAAGTGATCCAAGGGACAAAGGGATGCAGACTCAAGTATAAGCTCCAGCAACAATGGACTATATTTTTCTTGCCCTTCAATTCTTCTTTCTTCAATGTATCCAAAGGGTTCCTTATATAGTGCTTCAATGGGGTAATGGAAGGTCAAATACGAGTGATCTCAATGGGTATGGAAGGCCAAGAGACAAGTGACTCGGATCCACATCAAGGAAAACTCCAAAACTATTTGGCCTTTTGCACACATACTGATGTACGTGGGTTTAACAGTCATATCCACGTATATATGTGAGAATGGGTTTAAACGTCACATATGGGAAATAATGCATGTTTTTAGGGATGATCTTGGAAACATCAAAGGTACAAAAATGGTCCATGGAGTCTAAAGAGTTTGTAGAGGGACAGGGAAGGCCATAAAGGTGTGATACACCATGTGTGGTAAAATCAGCTGTAACAATGGCCACCCAGCCTGAGCAACAAGATCATATTCTAGCAACTGGTTAAGCAAAAATGAAGACCAGTTCATCTGTACTCGTTTAGTATACTTTTGGGTGCATGTGATGACACTCAAGTTACATTAGATTGGTCGATTTCCTCGAACAACCTTAATCTCCAGAATCCGTGTGCCGATACGCACCGCTTGTGAGTTGATGCTATCAATATGTAAGGCATGGACATCCCGCTATAGGCCAAAGCGATCCTTTAGCTACTTGGAAGGCTTTTTGTCGGTATCCCTCCCACATATATACTACATCAAATCTTCCTCGGCCTTCGACAATCCCATAATGCTTGAAATCAAGTCTACTGTGATAGGGATGGGCATGTTCAACCAAAGCATCTCACCATGAAAATAGGCCAAAATTTGTTTGACACATGCATGGGCCTCATTCATTCATCCAAAATGAGGCATATTGATGAGCCCCAACAATCTAGATTTGTCTAACCAAATCGCCCAAGGTTGAGGAATCCACTAAATTGGGGCACCCGACACCATCGGAACTAACTTGTAGGGCTCATCCTGGACATCTTTGAGTAATAACAAGTCATGGTATTCAAACTTTAATTCTATAAAAATAGGGATGATATCGACTGAGTAGGCCATCCCCTCCAATAGCGACAACAATTTCGATGGATACTTCTGATTTTTCGTCGGCTGCCTTGGCTTGGCTCCAGGATATGTAGGAGTGACATATCCTAAGATATCATGAACAAAAACACCCCAAGGTCTCGCAGACACTATAGCTCCTGAGCTCAATGGCTCAGTCTGTGCAGTTCCTTCTCCTTGCTCTCTCACCGACATGCAGGTGTGCCTCTTCTGTGGTGGCATGGAACTGGGCTTCTGAGCCTGCCGCTTCCTCTTGGGAATGGACGATGAGCCAACTGGCATGCTCATAATTTCTTATTCAATAGATGTGGGCCGAAAGGGGGAATTTAGCTCACTGGAAATATCGATTGCATCGGGCTCACTCAACATGCCTCAAACCTTACAATGCACCCGATGACTCTAACCTTTTACTCTGCAACTCACTCAAAAGGTCACAACACACTGCGCAATTCACATGCTGCTTCAACACTCTGCTCTCTCAACTGAACAATGTTGTCCTCCCGCGTCTCGTGCACTTTTTATATCCATCACTAATTTAAACTCATCATTTCCAAATCTTTGGTCACCATTATGACTAAATCCAATAGTAATGATTCCAAATCCATCAAAAATCTCACCCTTCTAATGGTCAAATCGGCCATTAATGTGTGTCGCTTCAACAAGCGCCACTAGCTAACTATTTTAACTACCTACATTTATTACTAATTTGACCAACCTACATCCCTGTAGTTATCTCAAGTGGTCTCCTTGCTGTCGCTACTAAATATTACCTTGCACAGCCTCTTCCCCTAGGCTCGGCTTGCTGCTATGTAACAAAATATTTTTTTAAAAGCACCTCAAGAAGTGCGCAGCTATGGCCCCATCCTATAGGGCTTTAAGTGACTTCTATTGACGAGAGGAAGCCATACCATGCCATCTAATTACTGCAACTGAATTGCACATACAAAAGTAATGGAATTAATAAGATACGTTCCTAACTAGTGCATCTGTAACTTACCCAGATGCTTTATGAACTTACTGTCGTGTAACAACACCAAATCTCCTTCTGCAAACTTTTTTTTCTTAATGTGGCGATCATGCCACGCCTTCTATCAATCCTTTACAACCTGCTAGTGAAATCCTACAATAAAATGGCCTTGTTTAAGATGGATCAACTGTGCAATGTGATCTTCTAATCCTTCCACATCATCCATACCAGTCACCACAATGATGCGCAAACTAGGAACAATGTATTCCATGGGAATGACCACCTCTTTCCCAAAGACCGTCTTGAATGGTGTCTGGCCTATTATCCATTTACAAGTAGTGTGATAGGCCCATAGCACTGCTGGAATTTTCAAGTCTCAGTCATCACGGTTAGCATTACATACCTTTGTGAGAATTGTTTCCAAAATTTTGTTGAACGCTTCGATAGTCCCATTCGCTTGTGGATGGTATGGTGTACTCTTCTTATTATGTTGCACCTGCAACTGCTCATTTATTGCTTTCATAGTTCTGTTGATGAAGTGATTACCATAGTCACTCATCAAGATCCTAGGATACTGAAATCATGTCACAATATTTTCAAAGATGAACCTTGCTACTGTCACGGTGGTACAATCCCCAACTGGTGTAGCTTCCACCCACCTAGTCAGATATTCAGTTGTAGTAATGATGTATTGCACCCCAATCCTCTTCCTTGGTGGATTAATAGGACCCAAAAAATCCACAACCAATTTATCAAATGGTTGCAGAGTCACCTGCGGAACCAGCGGCATCTCATCCCGCCGCGATGGTTTACCGACACGCTAACAGGCGTCACATCTCCTTGCATATTCTGCATCATCATTATGCAACGTAGGCCACCATAGCCTGATGCACAACACCTTCCATGCAGTAGCCCATACTCCACAGTCACCTCTCGTAATTCTTGGTTGTGCTTCTTCTAGTATGGGACCCTGATCATGCAGTAAGATACATCGTCGCAACATTTCATCTGGTCCAAGCTTATATAACTGTCCAGCAATCAGCTGAAAATCAGAATCCTTTACTACTAGCTCCTTCTTTTAGCTAGTCCACATGTCCTCTAGGGAAACACTTATGGTCCAAAACTAAATAATTGGGTCATAGTGATCATCTGCAATGTCAACATAGAACAATTGTGCATCGGGAAATCCATCATCAATGTTGGTCGGTTCTTCTTCGGTCTCAATGCGAGATAAGCGATCAGGGCCAGCGTTCAACTATCTCGGTTTCACAATTATTTCAAAATCAAATTCTGGGAATAGAAGCAGCCATCGACAGATCCCCCCCCAACATAGGCTTATTGACCAAGTATTGCAAAGCAGAATGATCGGTGAACATCTTGAAATGGCCACCCAACAAATAGTGCCTAAACTTTTGTAAGGCATAAACCATCTCCAAGCCTTGACTTTTAGTCATTGTGTACTTTCATTCAGCAAGGGACAAATTTCTACTGGCATATGCGATTGGGTGATCCAAGTCTCCCTCACATGGTTGTGCAAGAAAAAACCCCAGCACAATAGAAGTAGTGTCGACGTGCACATGGAACTCCTTATTCCAATAGGGAAAAACCATTATGGGCATAAAGGCCATCTTGGCCTTCTGGGTGTCAAAAGTTCCTTGAAATTTCCGAGTCCATTCATATGCTGCATCCCTTTTCAGTAGTTTCTCCAGTGGGGCAGTAATCGTAGCGTATCCTTTGATAAACTTGCGATAGTATCCCATATACCCCATCATTTCCTAAAGCATCTTCACATTTGTCAGTGGTGGTAAACTAAGGATTAGCACGATCTTCGCTGGATCAACCAACAAACCTTCCTTGCATACTATGTGCCCAAGTAGAATTCGAAACAGTGCACAGAAAATGCACTTCTTAGAGTTTAATGCGATCTGATGTTATCGACACCTTTCTAGCATTAGTCGCAAGTTATTGAGATGGTCCCTAATTAGTCCATAGACAGTCCAATCATCCATATATACATGCAATAACTTTTGAATAAAGTCTTAAAACACAGTGACAACTACTCGAGAAAATATGGCTGGTGCATTCTTCAGCCCAAAAGGCACGACTGTATATTGAAAACAACCCCATTAAATGACAAACGTGTTATTATGGTGATCCTTCTTTGCAATCCGGATCTGGTGGTATCTCGAAAAACCATCCGTGAAGGAATACATCTCCTGGCCTCCTACTCCAAGAAATTATTCTGTAAAAGGGGCTAGGAATGGGTCATGCACGCATGCATCATTCAACTTCCTTAGGTCAACGCAAATGCAGATTTCTCTGGTCTTTTTATCCTGGATTACCATAGGGCTTATCCACTCTGATTTTTCTATAGGCTCGATGATCCTAGCATCTAGCATCTGGTCTATCTCAGCCTTCACATATTCCTTGTATTGTGGGTTTAGTCGATATGACCTCTATCACATAGGTTTTGCATTTGGTTTCAACAGGATTTTTATCTCCCCCAGGTCGCCTAGTATCATTTTCATTTCTAAAAACCATGTCGGAAAAAGGTCTTGGAATTGATGCAGTAGATCCACAATTTTGGCCATTGTCTCCTTGTCCCAGTAGTCCCCAACATTGGAAAAATTTGGGTTCTCTTCCGACCCAATGTTGACTTTCCTATGTTCAATGACTGACTCATTGAATCTGTCGATATGTCAGGTGCTGCGACATCATGACTTCCTTTTGATTTTGGAATATTAACATTCCATAACTCGTCATCATCTTTAGGTTCCGCAGACATGTTGTAGCATGTCATCATGGATTGTACTGAGTAGTGTGCACGTGGATCGACTGGGTATGCAACAGGGGTGACCTTCAACATTACATCCTAAAGGATTTGAAATGCAATATGTACCTATGGGTTGGAATCCTAGAAACTAAATGTCTACGTAAAACAAACAGACAATTCCTCCCAAGTGGTGATAGTTATGGACAACTCTGCTGCTATATACCAGGATCATGGCATATCTTCTAGAGTGTGAAGTAAAGCATGGACCCATTCATCTCTGGGTCACAATGCCCATAAATCCTGACACTCGATCAAATGATTGGTGGGGTCATTCTGTCCATCGTATCTCTCAGCATGATAGACCTCTAAATCGTCAAAGTGCACCGTCATCAATCTTCGACATTTTTCCCAGTCATGGATCATCTATTTGTGCATCGCCCACCATAGAGCTAGAGTATCCTTCAATACGACATCTAGGGCCAATATCCATTGTGGTGCAAACACTTTCTCTTCAAATTCTCTAAGGAATTCTGGTAACGCTGGAATCCCTTCATAAATTGGAAAATCGACAATCTCAGTTGCAACATACTAGAGAGACTATGCAATCAACCCACATTTCCTGAAGGATACTTCATGCAAACTATTTTGCCAATTTTTCAGAGCATCATCAGAGTCAGAGGACACAGAAATTGCGCTATGCCATCCAAGTTCACCATCAATGGTGGGATGGATATAGTCTTCAAAGATGTTATAAGAAAGATCCCAACTTCTACTGACTTCATCCTTCATAGGTTCAATATACCGATGTCCTTCCTGAGGGTCCATAGGAGAGATGACTCTGACATCTTGGTTCTCAAATGTCATAACCATTTTCTTGAAATTGATGATCACCATGATATCATTATCCCATCCAATCCCTAGCAATACGAGGTAGGAACCTCCATATTAGACTAGTTCTATCACATCAAAGTCAGCATGTGTTTTCATACCTTCAATGTCGACAACCAGGTTTGAGACACAACCAATGGGATGAACCTTTTCTTGATTTGCTAATCGCGGCTGCACCAGCGACCATCCCAGGGTTGGATTTCCCATGAACTGCTAGGTTTGCTTGGTTAGGATGTTTACATCTAATCCTATATCTAGGATAATAGAGTCAACCTCATAATCTCCAATTTGGATATTGATCCTCATCTCCTTACCTGTCTTCCTCTTTTGTAGTGAGTTCACCACGGAATCCTTCAATGGATTATCTTGGTGGCACAACAACTTCTCAAGCTTGACGAGAGAACTAGGGTCCCTTTCCAGTGATAGACAAATCTCAAGGAACTATTGTAAGGTACCATGCTTCCGTGATGGTCCTGATCCTACATATGGATCGAAAGAAAATGACATGTCAATAATCGGTAAATTACCCGGGTTTCTCCCGATTGCATGCTTGGTTCAGAAGAAAGTGTCCTTATTTGTCTCAATATCGAATGCTACTTTTTTATTTCCAGCGAGCCGAACTTGCTGTCATAGTCCATCTTCTCCAGTTTTCACACCGGCATGAGTGACAACCCCAACATCGACATCCTTCATTCTAGGTTTGGCTTGAATCGTCGCAACCGTTGATCCTTGGCTCAAGTTCTGAGCTTTATTCAATGGTGGGTTATGATTCATCTACTGATTCTAATTTTGGGCTGAGTTCTGAAGCTGAGTCTATGGTGGGATCTGATTCTGCATCGTTGGCTGGTTTTGTACTTGGAATATTGGTTGGTTCTGAGTCTGTGTAGTCTGTAACTGAGGAATGCTTCTAGCCTACCATTTTGCAATCAACTGAGGGAAATTTTCAACATTATGTTCACTGGCCACATAATATATACACTGCATGGGGGCACTCCCTCGAAAAGTTCCCAAATAATCCACATGTATAACACTGGATTGACTCGTGACCTCATCCTCCCCCTCAACTGAAGCCTCCTCCTCGTCCTCGAAATCCATCGTGGAATCCTCCTCGGAGTCCTCCTTGTTGAAATTGAGGTTGGGCCATCTGTTGTTGCAGTGGGTTTGGTTACTGTTGGATATAGTGCACAGATTGAACATATTGTGGCTAAGAATGAATGAGCGATGCTTGATTATACTGTGGTCGTGGTGCATACTGTGGTTGTGATACAAGACGCGACTGAGGTGAAAACTGTGGCTACTCTGTAAACTGCTACTACAGTTGTGCTGGGATAAACTGTAGCTGGAGTAGAAGTGTATACTGCACCTGTGCTACTGGTTGTACCACTTGTGGCTACGCTTTCATTTCCCATGGGTCCTCACGTTTCAAAAAGTATGAATCATATGTCCTTTCCTCAAGCAAATCATAAGCATGGCATTTTTTATCATCATGTCCTACTGACCTACAAAATGTATAGTACATATTTTCTGCCTTGGTAACCATCTTTTACTTGTATTCCCAGCTCTCATGTCGATTCCCATAGACCTGGCATATGCAACACCATGGTATACCAGCACAACTCAACGGGTTTGGGGCTCTTGACAGCAAATAATTTTGGAATGTCGGACATGTGTACTTGGTATATCTGTCTGCATGGCACCAGGTGCACCAAATATCATCACGATCTTCCTTGGCCTTCTTGATATCTTGTAGTTGGAGCATCGGATTTGACAACTATGCTTGAATCTGGTTCATTCCGACCACGGTTTCTCCTACTGGTGATGCCTCCAATTTCATCGCAGTCTCCAGAGCCTCACTCCATGTCATAATGTTTTACTACATTAGTGGTTGTCTAATATGTGGGACAAGTGCGGTGATGAACCAATCCTTATGATGAACATTTCTCATCTGGAAGCTGAACCAAGCCATCAATGTCTTAAACCACTGATCAACATCCCAAATCATTTCATTGGGGAACTATTTGATCTCTTTCAATTCAGTAATGTACTGCGTCTCAAACTTCAGCTTCTTGAACTCTTCGAATAACCCCGTATGGATCTCATCCAATGTTCTCATGGTACCTCCTTGAGGAACCCGTGTGAATCTCATAAACCATTCCAATGCACAACCCCTAAGAGTAGTTGCTAGCTGGATTTTCTTGATATCATCATCTACAATCTATCGGGTGGTCCAAATCGCCTTGCATAAGAACCAGTATTTCTCTAGGTCATCGGTGTTGTTTCCATGAAATATTGGTAGCTTTATTTCATCGACCACCATTCTGGGCCTTCTTCCTCCAGCTAGTACTCTATTGCTATACTGCTATTGACACATCGAGCACATCGATATAGAATTTGCATTTGTTCCTAGTGGTGGAGTAGTGCACGGAGGTGTGGACACATTACTGCTGGGGTTCAATCTTGTCATCCTTTCAGGCGTAGACTGGGCCTGGTTGTCCTCATCGTCACAAAAAGGTTATTTTGTTCCATGTGGTTGTTCCTCACGACATCACACTTCGATCGTAGTAGGACCTTCTCCTGTCCTCTTTCTCGTCTCTTGAAACCTTGCTCCTCCCCTTGTACAACCACTTGTTTCCTCAACGACCTTCACATTCTCACCAAAACTCATCCCCATCTACCCCTTACCTTTCCATGCATCTCCCCCCTTTCATTGCAATGTTGACAACCTCCACACACATGAGTTCCACTACTTTTGGTCCATCTTCAGAATACGTTTTTTGTAGACTAGCTGCTTAATTCACAACTCTAATGACAACAAGAATCTTCCACGTGGTCCACTGAAGAACTCCCTTTCTACCTCGTTAAATGACTTACTAGTGTGGAATGCAAACTCAATAATGTATCCCTCCAGGATACTGTCTAACCATGCTTCAACAACCCGTGATTCCTTATTGTCTCTTTCTTGTAATTCTTGGATCATCTCCAGAGTCTAGGATGTCGACTCTCTAGGCTTGGAAGTTCGTTTTCTTAGAAGTGAACTTCTCCAGCCACTCATGCAAGAGAACATGAACTCACAAAAGAACCATTCATGATGACTGTCTTGGATATATCTATCCAACCAATGGCTCGTTGACAACTTCAGATTCTGATTTTTGTCTTCATTAAATTCTTGCAACTTTAGATCAAACCACCCCTCGATCTCTAGTCGATTCGAATGGAAAAACATATCCTCCTTTTAATCGCAACTCGGTCTCGGCAACGAAACCATTTGTTGGAGAAAACCCACCAAAAAATCCTCATTGACAGGGGTTCTCACTCTGTCGATACCCAACTAGCATGATCTCCCTGAGAACCAGCTGGTCTGTAGGACCTCAACTTCAGTGCATTAAAATTTTGTTGGAAAAGAATGTGATCAACAGGTTAATTAATGGAACAACATTAACAGAAATTAAATGCTCATAACAAGAATGAGAAAAGAAGACTAATAAGCAGATGTAAACGAAACACAACATCACAGACAGAAGTTGATAACGGAGTTCACCCCCTCCATTGGGGTACGTCTCCGGGTCCCTCTCCAATGGGTAATGATCGAATTAATCTCTTTGAAATGGTACAAAAATGGTTCTGGAAACATCTTCAACAACTACAAACTGAATGTTGTACAAAGTCTTGAAGACCTCTCTTCTGGAAGTTACAATTAGCATTCAAAGACAAAGAAAACTAACTATAACAGAGAATGTCGAATTCTACAATAAGAGCATCTGGCACTTCGCAGAAAAATCTCTCTAATCTTCTCATAACAGAGAAATGATGCTTTGCGTTCTAAAGCAATCTGCGTCTCTCCACTCTCCACCCCCCGTCTCGGTGGCCGGTCTCCTCTATTTAAGAGTTCAGAGAAAGGATAAGTAACATATATTTTTTTTTTTTTACGTCGTTACAACCATATGCTAACTGAATCATGCAATCCCGCCAAGTCTCGGCCCAAGTGTTATGTTACCATGACGTTCCATATCCCTGAAGAGTTGCAACCAATTCCACGCATATGTGCCGACTCACAACACGTTGCAATGACTTGCATTGGGCTATGCCACGTAATGTAACCGTTTGATGCCATCTCAAAAGTTACAAATGTCATGTCATACGAGGACTCTGCCATACCCCTGATATGCCGTCGCAGCAAAGGAGTAACCTCCACAAACCATTCGCTGTTCAACTGGACGGTGTTCGAACTGCGCGGCCCATGCCACAGCTGCGCGGCATGCGATAAGATGTGAACCATGAGGTAGCTGTGTGACATGCGATAAGCTGTGCACCATGGGATAGTTGTGTGGCATGCGATAAGCTGCGCACAATGGGGTAGTTGCGCGGCATGCGATAAGCTGTGCACCATGGGGGGACTGCGTGGTTGTTCACGTAATGTCTAGCATACGATAGATTAATAAACCTTGTACCATATTGGATCAGTGTAACTTTTTAGAAGATGAATAATCCTCCGGATCATTCCTCCTCATTGAAGATCTTTTGGACCACAAAAAGCCTGAATTATTATGCACGTAAGTGAGGATACAACTCCCTCACTTTCCCAATATCCATCCATCTGGCTTTGCTAGGATGCATGCCTTTACGCCCCACTTGAAGGTACTTAGCATTCCCCCTTCATGAAGTCCTTACATGTCTATCAAGAATGACATCATCCTGCAACTCATTCATGTATTCAGGGGCCATATCATCAACTGAAGGAATCTGTATAGTAGTTTTCTCATCCATGATCATAGGAGGCTCATACAATTTAAGGTTCTCAACATTGACAACTGAATAAATTTTCATGTATGGAGGTAAATTCAAGTGAAAAGCATTAGTACCGATCTTTCCCAAGATCTCAGAAGGACCATATATGATAGGCTTAAGCTTTTTACCTTCACCTTTCATTCTTTCTTTGGTGATGTGTAACCAAACTCGGTCACCAACCTAAAATTCATGATCAACTTGATGCTTGCCATGCCTAGCTTTGTACCTTTCTTGGCTCTTCTCCAACTGTTCTTGAACTTCCTGCTGCACTGCTTGGATTCTCTAAATGAACTTTAAAGCTTTATCTGCATCATGATGTCCATCCACTGCATCTTTTCCAAAAGAGAAGTCCATCGGTGTTTTTGGTAGATAACCAAAACAAGTTTCAAAAGGAGATTTCTTCGTGGAAGAATGAACTACATGATTGTAAGCATGTTGTATATACTGCAATTGCTCATCCCAAAGTTTAGGATGTTTACTACAATATCCTCTGAGCAACTGAATCACCATCCTGTTCACTACCTCTGTTTGTCCATCGATCTGTGGATGAAAATATGTACTTTTCTTAAGTTTAGTATCCATAAGCTCCCATAAAGTTGACCAGAATTTTCCCAAGAACTGGGAATCTCGATCAGATATAATAGACATGGGCATCCCAAAATGTACCCAAACATTCTAAAAGAACAGGTGAGCTGTTTGTTCAGCAGTGATCTACTTGTTACATGGCATTAAGATACACATTTTGCTGAACCTATCCACAACAACATATAGGTAATCATTCCCTTTTCTAGACATAGGTAGTCCTCCTACAAAGTCCATAGAAATGCTTTCCCAAGGACGAGAAGAAACTGGAAGAGGTGTGTACAAACCCAATTTCCTATTGCTAGGATTACTTGTTGCACACATAACACAACCTCTTATATATTTAGCTACATTTTCTTGCATTTGAGGCCAATAACAATGATTCTGCAATAATGACAGTGTTTTACTTACACCAAAATGTCCTGCAATCAATGAACTATGTGCTTCTCGAATCACGTGCACTCTTTCTTTCTCTCGAATACAAAGCTTACCGAGATGATACAAGAGTTGATTATGCACATAATAGTTCTCTTCCTGTTTACCATGTTTAAGTGATGCATATACTTTCTTAAAGTCTTTATCTTCGGCATACTGTTCAATATAACTTTCATGTGTTAATGAACTATTTTGAAGAATGATTGAAGCATTGGTAGGTGGCCTTGATAACATGTTTGCTACTTTATTATGAATTCCCTTTTTGTACTTAATTACGAGATGAAATTGTTGTGAGAATCCCATCCATCTTAAATGCCTACTTTGTTGTATTTTAGTTTGAGATTGTAAATATTGAAGTCGTTGATGATCAGTATGTATGACTGTTTCTTTTCGCATGATATAATGTTTCCACTTCTTCACACTTTGTACTAAAGCATACAACTCTTTGTCATAGGTCGGATAGTTACTTACCGTAGTAGAGAATGTTTCTGAATGGTAACAGACTGGATTTCTCCCTTTCATCAAAACTGCTCCCATGGCAAACTCATTTGCATCGGTGTCACGTCCCCATCCCTCAACCGGCGAAGAGGACGCGACCAACACAGCAAACACAACCGGGCAACAACCCCATGAACATAAACAAAAAATCAAATGCTGGAATTTAAACATTACAAGCACACACAGATGCATTTATCTTTAACCATACAGCGGAAGCACACACACTCAGTCCATCACCCAGCATTCATCAAGTTCATTATAGTTCATTTAACACCAATATAAATTACAGAGATGCAGTAAACAGCGGCACTTATCTATTGATAAAGAATTTCACCCGCAACCAGCTACGTCGCTGCAACGCTCCACCCAACCATAGGCCAGCCTGCTCATCAATCTCTCAGCAACGCTGCCACCCCCGAGCTGGGCATGATTCCTCCGGAATAAGGGTCAATTGCAGGCTTAGACATAGCCACGGGGACATAAACGACAACCCAATCACAGCTGGGTTTCATAGGCTGTCAACAAACAAGCCAAGCCAGCACAGTCCAATGGACAACCACTACATACCAGCAGCCATATCAACCCTTCACAGCTCTGTGAAGAAGGCAAAACAACCAGGGACAGCCCCAAACAATGGATGACCACAGCTTAAACAAGGAAAACGAATTCCTGAGTCATTCTTGGCCCTATCGTGGCCAAAATGACTCTCACTCGAATTTACAATGGCCCCCAAACGTAACAGCAAATACATTCACAACATGGGGAAGACTACAGCCCCAAAATCTACCAGTGAGCATAACCTACAGCAGTGAAAATGACCCAATTAATCTGTGAGATAGCCAAAAAACGTGAATGGCCCTTCACAGTCAGTCGTGGATGCAAGAGCACGGCTCTCAGCTCACTATGTGCGCCCCAAACAGAAGAATGCTTGTGCGTGGGTAAACAATCCGACCCAGCAAGAAAAGAACAGACAATGGAGGCCCTGCGTGAGGAAAAATGAATCCATTTTTTCCCGTGGATGCACCGCTAACAGGAAGGACGCGAATTTGCAGTTCGTGGGTGCTCAGCAACTCGTGGGGGAGAGGAAGAAAATGCCTGCGTGAGACCAAATTCATCCAAACCCTGTGCGTGAGGAACCAACAGACCCTAAATCGTGGTGAGTGAGTGAACTGACAGGGAGAGTGCGTGAGGGAGAAGAATAGGCAGACGTGGGTGGAGTGTGGATGTGGGTATGGAGCTGACAGCCCTGCCACCCCACTCCCAAAGGCAATAACTGCCCTCAACCACTCAGCCATATCTCCTCAACCACCAGCTCTGAAGCATTAAAGAGGTTGACAAGGTTGGGTGAGATAAAAAGGTGGCAAAACATGGGTTGTTCCCCCCCATAACCAAGGTTTGACATCCCCCACCCCTTATCCTTCGGAACCATGCCGTTTTCATTCAATGTTGCACTGCCGTAGCTGGTTGTGGTTTATTTTAATTGATGTGCGGGTTTACATGATGCCGAATTATAATGTGCCTTATAGCACGAGATGCCACCAACAATTATCCCCATTGCCGAAACATACACAACAAAATTGATGGTGGGGCTTTTACCTTGAGCTCCTCACCACGATTAATCACAATATATACATCATGCAAAAGGGGTCAAAACCGGGGACGTGACAATCGGTTTCGATCTCAAACGGCTGCTGCAAATCTGGCAATGTCAGAACTGGTGCTATGCTAATCTTTTCCTTTAAAGTGTCGAAGGCTCTCTGATTCTTTCCTCCCCACTGGAAAATTAATTTAATGCTTTTCAACGCATGTAATGGAGCAGCAATGGAAGAAAACCCCGAAATGAATTTCCTCCAATACTGAACCGCACCCAGAAAACTTCTGATTTCGGTAACGGTGTTAGGCCATGGCCAGTTTACAATGAAAGCAACCTTGGTTGGGTCCACTCGCAGGTGGCCTCCACCAATAATATGGCCCAGATATACTAAAGAAGTTTTAGCAAATTCACATTTGGACATTTTTACATAAAGCTTTTCCTTTCTCAGTACATCTAAAAATTTATTCACATGTACAACATGCTCTTCCCAAGTTTCGCTAAACACAAGGATATCATCTAGATATACAATTACAAAATCATCAATGAATGAATGAAAGACATCATTCATGACCCGCATGAAAGTAGCAGGTGCGTTACAAAGCCCAAAAGGCATTAAAAGCCATTCATACAAACCCTGTTTTGTTTTAAAAGTTATTTTCCAAGCATCATGCTCAGCAACGCGGATTTGATGATACCCACTACGCAGATCCAATTTTGTAAAGTAAGTTGCATGTTTCAACTGATCAATCAAATCATCAATGCGAGGAAGAGGATACCTATTTTTAATGGTGATTTTGTTAAGGTCCCTGTAGTTGATACACATCCTCCACGACCCATCCTTCTTTGGAACCAAGACTATAGGAGAGCCGCAAGGGGAAGTGCTGGGCCGGATGATCCCCTTCTCAATCAGCTCTTGAACCTGCTTCTTGATCTCCTCATTCTACATTACAGACATCTGGTACATGGCTATGTTCGGGAGTGGCACATCCTACTGCAAATGTATCTCATGTTGAATCTCTCTTTTCGGTGGTAACCCCTTTGGATCCTGAAACAAATCATCATACTCATAAATGATGTCAATCAGTTTAGATTTATGCTTAGGGTCACATTCTTCCAAAGATTTAGAAACTTCATCATTTTTCATCTTAACCATCATCAACACAAAATTCTTACTAGCATTTACCAACCTCGTCATTTGTCCTGCAGATACTATTGCTAGATTGGTTTTTATCTTATGTGCTCGTACAATATATTCCATACCTTCTTTAAAGAGATGATACTTATTCTGCTCTCTATAAAAGACTGCTTTCCGGTCATACAAATATGGACTCCCAAGTACAATTCCACGAATGTCAAGTGGTACTACATCCAATTCTACCCCATCCCTAAACTTTTCAGTAATTGCAAATTTTAATACACATTTCCTTGTAACTTGCAATCATGTATCATTAGTAACCCAACCTAGAGGATAGGGCTTTTCATGAGGCATAGTAACTAAATGCAATTTCTTAACCACTTCTTCTGATATCATATTTACTTGTGAACCACTATCAAACAATGTATCAATCTTTGTGTGATTTGTAATGACACGAACATGAAACAGTGCACTTCTATCTTTATCATTTTTCTTAAAAGTAGATGGCAGACTTGTACTTGCACTAGAACTTGATTGTGCACCAATGGGAAGTGAGATACTTTTATCCTTACCTTGAATTCCGACAGCTGTAACCCTTGTTTCATCACCTGAGTTGGATCCCAAGTCTTGAATAACTACTGCAGTAGCTTTTTCTTTTCCTTTATCTTTGTTTCCTCCGTACTTCTTTGGCCTTAATTGTCAAAACCCCAAATTTTCCGAAAAATTTAAATTTTTTTAAATGCATATAATTTCAACAAATGCAGTCACTAACTGTTTGATTAGTTGTATGTTACTAGATTGATATCTGAATGATCTCTTGATTATGCTTAACTTTATAGAATAGATTCTTTCCAGTTACTGATTGGTTTTCTGTTTGCGAGCACAAGGTGGGACTGCCATGAAAAACTGGGCTTACTTAGCTTCCGAGCTAACGCAGAATTTTTCCTTCTCTTACAGATATACAGGTAAGATGTTCGGGTGCCGCCATCAAATTTCTAAAGTATTCAAATAAATATTCGCTATACAAAAATTAATTCAGTAGAAGAATATACATGCTAGTCAGATTTCTCAAGCTTATGAAGGTAAAGCTTTGACTATAATTTTTTTTTTAGATCTTACTGTTAGAGAATTGAATTCTACTAGTAAAGGTGGCAGCTATTCTTCCTACTAATTCCAAGTGTAAAATGCGATAAATATTTCTTTACTAGCACAGTAAGTATGGCAGGATTACAACATCAAAGATCTAATTTTAATTATCCATAACTACTACATCATGCCATGATTGAATTTGCAACGGCAATTGTAAAATGATAAGGAGGTTTAAGTACCAAACTTATACTTTTCTTAATTCAAGAATTAAAATGTTTACTACTTGATACAAGTCACTTTTACAGTCTTCCTTTAGTATTTAAAAATCTGTATTGTTTTGGAATACTATTTCTATTCCATGGTTAATAATTTGATGGTAACTTATAGATTATTCTCAGATTTATTATACTAAAACACCACTTATGATTTTCATAACTATACTATCAAGAAAAGAATGCTAACTTACCCAAGCTACCTATCATATAATGACTTTATAAATCTTTTATAATCTTTGAGCTTGAAAATGACAAAAGACTAATTGTCACAAAATAATTCTAAGACAATTAATAGGATTGTTATTTTACTAGCAAGGGATGATCATAAGGTCAAGAATAAAACCATAATCATGATCAATTGATCACTTAATTTGATTATTACCATGCTATAGACTTTATATTATTATTCCCTTTACCTTCATTCGTGAACTAGGGCAATAGATAATATAAAAAATAGGTTTATAAACAAGCTACGCCATGGTAAACTATTATTTCCCCTTTGCTCTCATATCTCATTAAAAAACAATACAATCCTCCATACATAAATGTGTTAGACCAAATGATGAACAAATTCTACATTATAATGTTTTCTAAACATCGTTCTAATGTTTCTATGGTTGATTTTATAATGCAGGTGGTTGACTATGGTATAACGAAACTTGTGAAATCCCCACGATATGATTTGGGTTGTGAAATCATTGGAGATCTTGTTCGTGGAACTATAATGCTCCGACCCACTGCATGCCAATTATTAAAAGGGTTACGTGGCCTCTTTCCAGCCATGCATTGGTGTTTAAAAAGGTTTGACTCAAACCCTAATTGTCATTCTTCCACTACCTTTGGGCCTCCGGCCGCTCTGCGATAACCTCCTTGTTCACTCCGTTGTTTGCAGTGCCTGTTAGCAGTCCATATGCTGGTTCAGATCCTTGTGGGCTCATCTACTGCGTTGTGAGGAAAATTACTGTGTCAAATAGCTTGCTGTTGAATGTTGAGCAGTGTCGATTTTCTTAGGGTTTCTCCATTGGCATCCATCGCACGAACTCTTTACTGTGTAGGTCGTCGCCTTAACTTGGTGCTATGAATCGTCCTCCATCATGACAAGTTACCTATCGCTCCAATGAGCTCCTTCTCTTCTGCATTAAATGAAGGGTTTACCTTTCCTCCTGCTGGTGGTTGTCTTGCTGTTCTTTAGTGGCCATATTTCTGTTAGACTTGAACGTAAGTTACAGGGTTTTCCCTTCATTTTATTTTCAAAGAAATAGCTTAAACAAACAACAGTTTTTGGCAAGATTTTTAATATTATGTTTATCCTTCATTACAGGGCTGATCTTCTCCTCTTGACATGGAAGGTACGAGACTTCAATGGTTGGCTACTTTCGGTAAGCCTCGTTTTTATCCATGGTGTTCTCCCCCTTGCTGGTCCTTTAGGGCAGTCATGGGTTTGGCTTCGTGGTGTGTAACCCTAGTGGTTACTTTGGTTCAGTTAGTGAACCTAAACGCTGTTAAAAGAGTTTCAACTCTTTGTTTAGCAGGGGATCTTGGCTGAAGCTGAGAGTGTGGGTTTTGGGTCTTTATTTGATTATTGTGTAAAGCATGCATATATATATATATTGCTGTTTGTACAGTCTAAAGCTTTATTTTGTGAATTATGTTGGTATCCATGAGGTACAAAGGAGATACAACTCCATCCTTTTGATTTACCTCAGTACATACTTTTAATTTTGACAGGGTTTACCCTGAACTTGGAGTTATAAGTTGTCCATACAATTTTTCTTGAATTAATATTTTGTTACTGTACAGTTTTTGAAACAATATAATGTGTAGACTCGGCTTATTGAGCCTATCTAAGCTCGATACCTCTGATTCCTGTAAAATTGATAAATACCTAATTTCCTCTCTGCAAATTATTTATGGTATTAGTTGGTAGGGTTTTTCTTGTATATTAATAATATATTGGGTTAATTAATTACTCAAAGAATTTTATAAATTGTTATAATGGTTATACTTTGTAAATTCTAAAGTCTGAATGTTTTTGATGACATTCTGTAAGTCACTGACAGTGTAACCTTGCTTACAGGTTTTATATTAAATTTCTTTTTATTAATAATAGGTTAAAATATTACTATGATTTCCAAATAATATTATTTCTATACAGTAGATAATAAAGCAGTAATTATTACTTATTACAATAATAAAGTTACCCTACCTGGAATGCTTATTACCTTCACTGCTAACTCTATTTAGGTATAAATGGAAATAATAATTTGTTTTCTGTTTATAAATTAACCTATTGTTAGTGTATCCTCA
Organism: Pseudotsuga menziesii; assembly: GCA_001517045.1. Taxonomy (NCBI): domain Eukaryota; kingdom Viridiplantae; phylum Streptophyta; class Pinopsida; order Pinales; family Pinaceae; genus Pseudotsuga; species Pseudotsuga menziesii. Next base: position 967,890 of record LPNX010734652.1, read on the forward strand.
AAACTTATTATTAATTACACTGCACTTCTGAAATTATAAGGGTTTCCAGTTATGCTTTATACAATCTAGTTAAGCTCGAAGTCAAGCATTCTGTCACTATGTTATTTGCTTACTATTGATTATGCACTTGAATTTTTTTACTCTTAATATTTCTTTTATAAATTTACTGTTAAGGATTCTGTACTCGATTTTAAACCTTGACTTTCTAGTTATTTAGAAATTTGTAAGTGTTAACATATAGTTTATACCCTTCAGCTTATATAGGGTCTTTGTATTCTTATTTTATTGTATTAATGTTCTTAAGTACTGTTTATTTACCTCGCAGTACAGAAAGTATAAATAGTTCCAGTTTGTAATTAATGTAATAGATACATTACCTGAAGTTCAATAATGATAATACTCCTATAGTGCATGTAATAGAAGTTTATTGTTATTAATACAATAAAAATATTATCTCCCGAGAGAGTACCTATGTTTCCCTGATTATTATTTAATTTATTTTATAACATTCTATTATTTATTTCTTGTGCCAATTTTGCTAAATACTTAATAAATTTATGTTAATGTTTAACTTATATGTTTGGTTATGATATATATATATATATATATATATATATATATCAAATAATACTAGTTAGGATCTATCTTATATAAATATATATAATAGCATTCATTTACAATCTATGAAAAATAGGATAACAGCTCTGGAATCTGTTCGAGCTTAGTCCAAAATAAAAGGAGGAATAAGTAATGAAAAGACTACATCACTAACATACATAAAATCTAACACAGTTTGGTTTAACTGTAGAAATTTAACAATATTTAATTACTCCTACTTTCAGTGTTATTAGTTTCAGCATATAGAAGTTAAATTCTTTAACTAGAAGAAAACAATTGTGAGGTTTAAACCACAGGTATACCTAGTCTAACCTTTCTTCGGTGTGACTAATATTTTCTTCTATTTGTTCTTTACAATTAATAGAATTACTAAGAGTAAAATACTATACAAGGGAATAGTTTTATCTATGAACATGTGCTACTGTCAGTAAAACAATATTTCTTCTGATGATAGGTAATGAAACAATCTACTATTTTACAATCTCATCCTATCATCTTTTTATAATTCTACCCCTATGCTGGAGTACGGTCTGGTAAACCCAAATGTGGAAAAACACAATGGGACTTTATTTTTCATCTAAAGATTCTATTACTGATAAACTAAAACATTTACATTACTAAACCAATTAAATATCTATATCATAAACTACAATCATAACATTTAACCATTCACAGTTGTTTAAAACAAAGACAGTTAGGTGATAGAACCTGTTTAAACTGGGACAACAATAGAAATGGGAGGTCGTTCCTCCCTACCACCTCCTTGAGAGCACTCAAACAGTGACTCCTCAGGACCCCCGAGCTTGCTTTGGTCTCCCTGGCTGGAACTAGGTGCAGCAGTAGTCAAATACTAGTCTTCAAACTCAGTACCAAATCTGAACTTATCAGTAAGTTCTCCCAACTAGCAAGCTATAATAAACCAAGTTACTGCAGCATTCCTCTCAAACAACTTCCTTAATGTTCTTCCCATTTTTCCCAATGAATTTCCTGAATATCATTCACTTGAATTATTTCTCTCTGGAAAATATCTGAGCAACCTCAGCTCTATTCATTGGGTACTTTTAAAAGATTTGCCTAGGTCTTTTTGGGTTAGTTGTCATTTATTGAGCCACCTACTCTAATCCCACTTTCTTGGGGGATCATGACCCCAATTATAGGGAAGTTGCCACCTGCAACCTAGGAAGTGTTTGAGGTTGCTGCCACTTGTGTTTTTCCCTCCACCTAGTTCCATCCACCAGTTTGACCAGTAACCTCTTCTTAACAGCCCTCCCATGTTGTTGTCTCCACAATTTATTTATTAATAATAAAATATTCTGAATTACATTCCACTTTTGTTGACTCTGATGAGTCATCAGTTCCTATTTAGCATTAAATTTAACATAATGTCTCAGTAATATAATTAAAACAATTAACATTATTTTACAAAATTGGGGTATGTGACATACACACCTCCTTAAAGTGTAACATCATCCTCGATGTTACTTATTCTTCGTCCTCTGCAGCCTCCTGGAACAGATTTGGGTATGCCTCCTGCATCTTACTTTCCAGTTCCCAAGTAGCCTCTTCAGGACTAAGGTTCTTCCATTGCACCTTCACCTGTCCAATGGTGCAGTTCCGCAGAGTAATTTCCCTCCTCCCGAGGATACAGTCCGGTTCCACCAGAATTTCTCCTTCTGGTTCCACCTATACAACATTCCAATCCACCACATGAGTAGCATCATGAACATACCTTTTCAAAATAGAGATATGAAAAACATTATGCACCTTGAAATTAGGCGGTAACGCTAGCTGATATGCAACTTGACCAATTCTAGATAAAATTTCAAATAGACCACAGTAACGTGGTGCTAGTTTTGCACAACTCCCCAGCCTTACGGAGCTTTTATTTGGTCATACCTTTATAAACATGTGCTCACCTACCTGGAACTCTTTGGGATTTCTTTTTAAATCTGCTTGGCTCTTTTGCCGATCCTGAGCCACCTTCAAATTTTTCTGCACTTGTTTCACAATCTCTTCCATTTCTTTTAATAATTCTGGTCCTAACACCAATCTATCTACTGGATTATTCTAGGAGATAGGAGTGTTGCATTTACGTCTATACAAAATTTCAAATGGACTAAAGTTAGCTGATGACTGGTAGTTATTATTATATGCAAACTCTGCTAAATGCAAGTAGTCTTCCCACTTACTTGGCTGATATTTAACATACATCCTTAACAAATATTCCAGCACCTGATTCACTCTTTCAGTCTGTCCATCTGTCTGAGGATGGAAGGAGGTGCTGAAATTCAATGTTGTGTTTAAATCCCTTAAACAAGGATTTCCAGAAATTCGCTGTGAATTTAGGATCTCTGTCTGAAATGATAACCTTCGATACTCCATGTAACCGAAATTTTTTCTTTAAGAATATGTCAGCTATGTTAGCAGCCTTGTAAGTAGTTTCAACAGGAATGAAATGTGTTGCTTTGATTAATTTATCTACCACCACCATAATTGAGTCATTCTGATTCTGATTTCTGGGCAATCTAGTATGAAAATCTAAGCTGATTACTTCCCATTTCCAACTAGGAATAGGCAAAGGTTGCAGTAAACCAGCTGGATGTTGGTGTTCGGTTTTCACTTGTTGACAATCCAAACATCTAGCTATGTATTCAGCTACTTCATATTTCATATTAGGCCAGAAATATTCTTTTCTTAGCATAGTTATAGTCTTTTGGTAACCTGGATGCCCTGAGTAAGGTGTTTTATGAATTTTGTCCAGAATCAGCAACTTAACCTTGGGCACATTAGGCACATACAGTTTGTCCTTAAACAATAAAAATCCATCTTTATTTAGACTATAACCTCTTATTAAGCTTTCTGTAGGTTCTTCTTTAGCTGTAACTTGAAATTTTTGATAAATTTCATCCTGTTTTATCCCTTCTGTAAGCTGCTCATTTAAATCAGAAGCATAAGTGTTGATTGCTGCTGTAAAGTTCAGCTTTGCATTTCTTCTTAAAGTATCAGCCACCTTATTTTCCTTACCCTTTATGTGTTGGATTTCAAAATCATATTCACTCAAGAAGGCTAACAACCTTGCTTGTCTTCCATTTAAGTTTGGCTGATCTAAAATGTAATTCAGACCTTTATTATCAGTCATTAAAGTAAACTTTCTGCCTAAATGATGTCGCCACATTTATAAGGCATGTATAATAGACGCAAGTTCTAGATAATAAGTCGCGTAATTCTTTTCATGGATTTTTAACTTCCTGGACTCATAGGCAATGACATGCTCGTCTTGAGTCAGCATACCACCTAAGCCATCATTGCAGGCATTGGTGCATACCACAAAATCCTTATTAGGATCTGTTATTCTTAAAATAGGTGCACTTGTTAATAAGGTTTTTAATTTCTTAAAAGTTTCTTCACACTTTAAGTTCCAATCGAATTTCTTGCCTTTCTTTTGCAAGGAAGTGATCGGATTAGCTACTTTTGAAAAGCCTTCAATAAATCTTCCGTAATAACTGGTAATTCCCATAAATGACCTAACATCTGTTACATCTTTTGGAACTGGCCAATATTCGATTGCTTGAATCTTTTCAGGATCGACTGAAATCCCTTCCTTAGTCACTACGTGACCTAAGTACTGGATTTCATCCTTAAAGAAGTCACACTTACTAAACTTTGCGAAGAGCTGTTGCTCTTGCAACTCTTGTAAAACTATCCTTAGGTGTTCTTTATGTTCCGCTTCATTTTTAGAGTAAATTAAGATGTCATCGATAAACACGACAACAAATTTATCTAAGTATTTATGCATTATATTATTCATTAAGCACATAAAGACAGCTGGGGCGTTGGTAAGCCCAAATGGCATTACGACAAATTCGTAATGTCCATACCTTGTTCTGAAGGCTTTCTTGAAGATGTCCTCATCTTTAATTCTTACCTGATGATATCCTGATCTTAGGTATATCTTTAATAACACCATAGATCCATGTAGCTGACCAAACAGATCATCTATGCGTGGCAACGGATATTTGTTTTTAATAGTCATCTTATTTAGTTGACGGTAATGTATGCATAGTCGCATAGTTCCATCTTTATTTTTGACAAAGATGACTGGTGCTCCCCAAGGGGACACACTAGGTTGAATATACATCTTATCTATTAATTCTTTTAACTGTGATTTTATCTCATTAATCTCTAAAATATTCATACGATATGGAGCTTTCGAGCTAGGTATAGCACTGGCACCAGCTCAATAGTTAAATCCAGTTCCCTCCTAGGAGGTAATATTGGAATTTCCTCTGGGAAAACATCGGTAAATTCATTTAAAATAGGAATGAATTCTATTTTTAACTTATCCATTTCAGATTTACTTGCCTCATCTATAATAGTTACAGCATAGGCTTTACACCCTTTTCTGACTGCTCTTTTAAGTTGTAAAGAAGAGATATGCCTGATTATAGTTTTCCTAGGAATACCTTTAACCGTTACTCATTGTTCATTACTATTTACGCATGTAAAGGTTTTATCGTAACAGTTTAAAACTACCTTATGCTGCTCTAACCAATCCATACCAATCAGTAAATCATACGATCCAAGTGGAAAAACATTAAGCTTAACTGTAGTTTTAAAATCATCCATAAATAAAGCACATTCTTTCACATAACAGGTTACTTTCCTTTTTGCCCCAGTGGCTAATTGAACTAACCAGGAACTATCAAACTTTTCAACAGTCAATTTACACTTTTCCACTATCTGAGGTGGAATGTAACTAATACTAGCTCCTAGATCAATTAAAATGGTTACAAGGGTTTGATTAACCATACCTTCCACTTCCACCATGGAAGTCTGATAGTCAGCTTGGCGGTTCTCCAATGCTGCATTTATTCTGGGCATAGTCTGGGCAAGTTCTCCAGCAATCATTTCTTCCTGCACAGTGTGAATATTGTTGACTGACTTTTTCCGATTTGGGAAGACCGAGGCATAGTGCTGGCCATTACATTCCTAGAACTTAACAGGCTCCTTTCATTCAAAACTCTTAGTGAAATTCCTGTGATTATTTATAGCTTCCTTTCCCTTGAATTTATTCTAATTATTGGATGCACCATTTCTATTTCCCTGGAAATTTTTATTGTTAGAATAATTTCTGTTATTATTATTCTTGAAATTCTTCTGGGGTACAAATTCTTTCTTCTTAAACTTAGGCTGATTGTTGTTCTTTTTAGACTTCCAGTTGGCTATACCCTCTTTCTTCTTGTTCTGCTCAAAACAAAAATTTTCCTTCCTCATGGCTTCTTCTAGAGTCCTTGGGTTATTGTACTCAATTCTGTCCTTGATGTGGTATGGTAGACAACTGAGAAACTACTGCACTTTAGGTTTCTCCTCTACTAAGTAAGGTACATATCTCAACAAGCTTAAGAATTTACTGTTTAAATCCCTCATAGTCATCGAGCCTAACTTCAATTCGTAAAATTCTTTAGCTCTCTCTTCATAATATTGTTCGGACAAAAATTTCTTCTTGAAGTACCTTTTAAAGGTGCTCCAATTAAATTCTTTTTCCTTGATACCCTTGACTCTCTTTAGATCTTGCCACCAGATGTCTGCTTTTTCAAAGAGATTATAGATTTCCATTCTTGCCTTTAGCTGACTTGAATAGTTGTATATCTGAAAATACTTCCTCATCCCGGATAACCAGGACTCTGCTTCTTCCCCTTTTTCAGTATCTCCATTAAAAGTTGGGGGCTTTATTTTTTTGAACTCTCTTGTGATCTCGTCATATGGTCTGTACTTTTTTTTCTGTCATACAACTCAGCCTCACTACTGTCACTAGTAGTGTGGTAGCTTTGTTGTTCCCTGAACCCTTCAAATGATGAACTGATTTCAGCTTTTTCTAGCTTCATCCTTTTAGATCCTTTCTGATGGCTAGCTTCCTCAGATTCGGATCTTTTGCTCCTCCCTTCAGTCTGGAATTTTTCCATCAAAATTTGGTTAAACTCCTCCTGAGTCTTCAAAATCCTCTCATTGTCCTTCTAGGCTGATTCCATTTCAGTATTCAAATCCTTTATAGTCTGCATCAGCTATGAGGAGTGAGCAGTTACCTCTTCTAACATAGGTTCTCTGGATAATTGTCTTGTCTCGGTGTTTGGAGACTCCTCCTGAGCGTATTCTCCTAGCTTCTCCATACCTGCCTGTTAGATTCAGAAAAAAAAAATTTCTATTCTTTACATAAAACAGAATATAGGTTAGTATATTATTTTACTGTTCTATGGAAACTAGTTGGGCCGCATCAAGGCCTAGTATTTGAACCTAGCTCGGATACCACATGTCAAAACCCCAAAATTTTCGAAAAAATTAAATTTTTTTAAATGCATATAATTTCAATAAATGCAGTCACTAACTGTTTGATTAGTTGTATGTTACTAGATTCATATCTTAATGATCTCTTGATTATGCTTAACTTTATAGAATATATTCTTTCTAGTTACTGATTGGTTTTCTGTTTCGAGCACAAGGTGGGACTGCCATGAAAAACTGGGCTTACTTAGCTTCCGAGCTAATGCTGAAGTTTTCCTTCTCTTACAGATATAAAGGTAAGATGTTCGGGTGCCGCCAACGAATTTCTAAAGTATTCAAATAAAGATTCGCTATACAAAAATTAATTCAGTAGAAGAATATACATGCTAGTCAGATTTCTCAAGCTTATCAAGGTAAAGCTTTGACTATAATTTTTTTTTTAGATCTTACTGTTAGAGAATTGAATTCTACGAGTAAAGGTGGCAGCTATTCTTCCTACTAATTGCAAGTGTAAAATGCGATAAATATTTCTTTACTAGCACAGTAAGTATGGCAGGATTACAACATCAAATATCTAATTTTAATTATTCATAATTACTGCATCATGCCATGATTGAATTTGCAACGGCAATTGTAAAATGATAAGGAGGTTTAAGTACCAAACTTATACTTTTCTTAATTCAAGAATTAAAAGGTTTACTACTTGATACAAGTCACTTTTATAGTCTTCGTTTAGTATTTAAAAATCTGTATTGTTTTGGAATACTATTTCTATTCCATGGTTAATAATTTGATGGTAACTTATAGATTATTCTCAGATTTATTATACTAAAACACCACTTATGATTTTCATAACTATACTGTCAAGCAAAGAAGGCTAACTTACCCAAGATACCTATCATATAATGACTTTATAAATATTTTATAATCTTTGAGCTTGAAAATGACAAAAGACTAATTGTCACAAAATAATTCTAAGACAATTAATAGGATTGTTATTTTACTAGCAAGGGATGGTCATAAGGTCAAGAATAAAACTATAATCATGATCAATTGATCACTTAATTTGATTATTACCATGCTATAGACTTTATATTATTATTCCCTTTACCTTCATTCGTGAACTAGGGCAATAGCTAATATAAAAAATAGGTTTATAAACAAGCTACGCCATGGTAAACTATTATTTCCCCTTTGCTCTTATATCTCATCAACAAACAATACAATCCTCCATACATTAATGTGTTAGACCAAACGATGAACAAATTCTACATTATAATGTTATCTAAACATCGTTCTAATGTTTATATGGTTGATTTTATAATGCAGGTTGTTGACTATGGTATAACGAACCTTGTGAAATCCCCACGATATGATTTGGGTTGTGAAATCATTGGAGATCTTGTTCATGGAACTATAATGTTTCCACCCACTGCATGCCAATTATTAAAAGGGTTACGTGGGCTCTTTCCAGCCATGCATTGGCGTTTAAAAAGTTTTGACTCAAACCCTAATCGTCATTCTTCCACTGCCTTCGGGCCTCCGGCCGCTCTGCGATAACCTCCTTGTTCGCTCCGTTTTTTGCACTGTCTGTTAGCAGTCCATATGCTGGTTTAGCTCCTCATGGGCTCATCTACTACGTTGTGAGGAAAATTACTGTGTCAAATAGCTTGCTGTTGAATGTTGAGCAGTGTCGATTTTCTTAGGGTTTCTCCGTTGGCATCCATTGCCCGAACTCTTTACTGTGTAGGTCGTCGCCTTAACTTGGTGCTGTGAATCGTCCTCCATCATGAAAAGTTACCTATTGCTCCAATGAGCTCCTTCTCTTCTGCGTTAAATGAAGGGTTTACCTTTCCTCCTACTGGTGGTTGTCTTGCTGTTCTTCAGTGGCCATATTTCTGTTAGACTTGAAGGTAAGTTACAGGGTTCTCCCTTCGTTTTCTTTTCAAAGAAATAGCTTAAACAAACAACAATTTTTGGCAAGATTTTAATATTATGTTTATCCTTCGTCACAGGGTTGGTCTTCTCCTCTTGACGTGGAAGGTGCGAGAATTCAACTGCTGGCTACTTCCGGTAAGCCTGGTTTTTATCCATGGTGTTCTCCTTCTTGCTGGTCCTTTAGGGAAGTCATGGGTTTGGCTTTGTGGTGTGTAATCCTAGTGGTTACTTTGGTTCAGTTAGTGAACCTAAACGTTGTTAAAAGAGTTTCAACTCTTCGTTTAGCAGGGGATCTTGGCTGAAGCCGAGAGTGTGGGTTTTGGGTATTTATTTGATTACTGTGTAAAGCATGCATATATATATATATTGATATTTGTACAGGCTGAAGCTTTATTTTGTAAATTATGTTGGTAGCTGTGAGGTACAAAGGAGATAAAACTCGATCCTTTTGATGAACCTCAGTACATACTTTTAATTTTGACAGGGTTTACCCTGAACTTGGAGTTATAAGTTGTCCATACAATTTTTCTTGAATTTATATTTTGTTACTGTATAGTTTTTGAAACAAATAATGTGTAGACTCGGCTTATTGAGCCTATCTGAGTTCGATACTTCCGATTCCTGTAAAATTGATAAATACCTAATTTCCTCTCTACAAATTATTTATGGTATTAGTTGATAGTGTTTTTCCTGTATATTAATAATATATTGGGTTAATTAATTACTCAAAGAATTTTATAAATTGTTATGATGGTTATACTTTGTAAATTCTAAAGTCTGAATGTTTTTGATGAAATTCTTTAAGTCACTGACAGTGTAACCTTGGTTACAGGTTTTATATTAAATTTCTATTTATTAATAATAGGTTAAAATATTACTGTGATTTCCAAATAATATTATTTCTATATAGTAGATAATAAAGCAGTAATTATTTCTTATTACAATAATAAAGTCACCCTACCTGGAATGCTTATTACCTTCACTGCTAACTCTGTTTAGGTTCTTTTATAGGTATAAATGGAAATAATAATTTGTTTTCTATTTATAAATTAACCTATTGTTAGTGTATCCTCAAAACTTGTTATTAATTACACCGCACCTCTTAAATTATAAGGGTTTCCAGTTTTGCTTTGTACAATCTAGTTAAGCTCGAAGTCGAGCATTCTGTCACTCTGTTATTTGCTTATTGTTGATTATGCACTTGAATTTTTTTACTCTTAATATTTCTTTTATAAATTTACTATCAAGGATTATGTACTCAATTTTAAACCTTGACTTACTAGTTATTTAGAAATTTGTAAGTGTTAACATATAGTTTATACCCTTGTGCTTATATAGGGTCTTTATATTCTTATTTTATTGTATTAATGTTCTTAAGTACTGTTTATTTACCTCGCAGTACAGAAAGTATAAATAGTTCCAGTTTGTAATTAATGTAATAAATACATTACCTGAAGTTCAATAATGATAATACTCCAATAGTGTATGTAATAGAAGTTTATTGTTATTAATACAATAAAAATATTATCTCCCCAGAGAGTACCTATGTTTCCCTGACTATTATTTAATTTATTTTATAACATTCTATTATTTATTTCTTGTGCCAATTTTGCTAAATACTTAATAAAGTTCTGTTAATGTTTAACTTATCTGTTTGGTTATGATATCTGTATATATATATAAATCAAATAATACTACTTAGGATCTATCTCATATAAATATATATAATAGCATTCATTTACAATCTATGAAAAATAGGATAACAGCTCTGGAATTTGTTCGAGCTCAGTCCAAAATAAAAGGAAGAATAAGTAATGAAAAGACTACATCACTAACATACATAAAATCTAACACAGTTTAGTTTAACTGTAGAAATTTAACAATATTTAATTACTCCTACTTTCAGTGTTATTAGTTTCAGCATATAGAAGTTAAATTATTTAACTAGAAGAAAACAATTGTGAGGTTTAAACCACAGGTATACCTAGTCAAACCTTTCTGCAATGCGACTAATATTTTCTTCTATTTGTTCTTTACAATTAATAAAATTACTGAGGGTAAAATATTGTACAAGGGAATAGTTTTATCTATGAACACATGCTACTGTCAGTAAAACAATATTTCTTCTGATGATAGGTAATGAAACAATCTACTATTTTACAATCTCGTCATATCATCTTTTTATAATTCTACCCCTATGCTGGAGTACGGTCTGGTAAACCCAGATGTGGAAAAACACACAGTGGGTCTTTATTTTTCATCTAAAGATTCTATTACTGATAAACTAAAACATTTACATTACTAAACCAATTAAATCTCTATATCATAAAATACAATCATAACATTCAACCATTCACAGTTGTTTAAAACAAAGACAGTTAGGTGACAGAACCTGTTTAAACTGGGACAACAACAGCAATGGGAGGTCGTTCCTCCCTACCAACTCCTAGAGAGCGCTCAAACAACGACTCCTCGGGACCCCCGAGCTTTCTCTGGTCTCCCTGGCTGGAACTAGGTGCAGCAGTAGTCAAATACTAGTCTTCAAACTCAGTACCAGATATGAACTTATCAGTAAGTTCTCCCAGCTAACAAGCTGCAATAAACCAAGTTACTGCAGCATTCCTCTCAAACAACTTCCTTACTGTTATTCCCCTTTTTCCGAATGAATTTCCTGAATATCATTCACCTGAATGATTTCTCTCTGGAAAATATCTGAGCAACCTCAGCTCTATTCATTGGGTACTTTTAAAAGATTTGCCTAGTTCTTTTTGGGTTAGTTGTCATTTATTGAGCCACCTGCTCTGATCCCGCTTTCTTGGGGGATCATGACCCCAATTATAAGGAAGTTTCCACCTGCAACCTAGGAAGTGTTTGAGGATGTTGCCACTTGTCTTTTGCCCTCCACCTAGTTCCATCCACGAGTTTGACCAGTAACCTGTTCTTAACAGCTCTCCCATGCTGTTGTCTCCACAATTTATTTATTAATAATAAAATATTATGGATTACATTCCACTTCTGTTGACTCTACTGAGTCATCAGTTCCTACTTAGCATTAAATTTAACATAATGTCTCAGGAATATAATTAAAACAATTAACATTATTTTACAAAATTGGGGTATGTGACATTAACTTCGGATGAAGTTTCCAACACTTAGAGACATCATGTCCCTTCTGGCAATGCGAACATGTAGGATTTTCACCCTCTTTCTTAACATTAGCCATCTTCTTTTTCCCCTTATATTTATCTTTTGATTTGCTGTCAACTTTAAAGGATTTCTTCACAAAAGTATCATTAGCATGCTTACCCTAGCTTCTAAATGGGTAGCTTGAACACATACATCATCCAAATTTGTCAAAACCCCAAAATTTTAAAAAAATTTAAAACATTTAAATTAGCATAAATATATGTTAACACAATCGTTAAATATTGATTAGTTAATGCTATTAATTTTTTTTTGTAACTGTACGATCTTTACTTGTTTGGAATGCTAGTTGCGTTTCTCTTCAGTTTTCCGAATGTTCTCTGTTTGCAACAGCAAGGGTATATGCTACGTTAGAATGGGCTTACTTAGCTGTTAAGCTAATGCACACAGTTTTCCTTTCTCTTACAGATCTTCAGGTAAAGTTTTGGGATTGCTGCTAACAGATCATTATAGAGTAACTAAATCATATGCTGTTACCAAGTTCATTCAGTAGAGAACTATATAAATAGATCGCATGTTAACCAGATTATTCAGCTTCTTACAGGTATAGCCTCCCTTATTTTTACTTTTGATAAATAGCAAAATTGATGAGAAAAGGTTAAAAGACACTAAAGAAAAAGATCGTCATTTCCAGTTATATCTCTGAACCTTCCAGTTGAATAAACATTCAGAAATAAAGATGGCAGTTTACATAAATTTCTTTTCCAATCATTGCCTACAAATTCTTGAATTACTAGCACTAGGTAAAAGCTACAAAAGTAACGTTCATTAGCGAATTTAAAGGCTGAAAAGAGGCTCTTACAAGTTTTTAATGTCGCCCTTTTTGGATGGGTAAAATCACCAGCTCAATTCATGTAAGTAAACATAGTTCTTTGAATTAATAAGGACATAGACATTATAATAATATAAGTCATGATAAATGATCTACTTCCCATATTGTACA
>LPNX010734665.1:0-16097 GCA_001517045.1 Pseudotsuga menziesii
AACATCATAAACCCAAGTCAAATGCCTATTTTTTCATGTAATTGTACCACGTTACTTTCTTGCAACAGAAACACTTACATTATATCCACTAACAGACCCATAATACATTCTTGCAACAGTGATGCTGTTGTCATAATTTCCTCGGTACTTGTCACCAAACTCAAAAAGCTGCAGGATTCACCCAAACAATTGAATAGAGAGCTTGAGAGCTTGAGTGCATTTTCCAGTTATGAGATCATTTTTTTCTTGTTGTTTTTCATATTTATTAGCGACATTATTCAGGACAGCAGAGTTTTACTTTGATCTAAGTGTTAACGATCCTTGTTTTCTTTGTTAATTGACCCCTAAAGTCACCTAGGGATTCCCCCTGTGGTTAACACAAATATACTCATACAAACAATCAAAATATGTCTTTTGGTGCCTTGGAAGACTTACTTTAAATTTGTCTAAATTAGTCATAAACACTCTCCAAAGTCTGTAATGAATCCTTCACACAGTCCTTCAAAATATGCCAGGGAACCCTTACAATAGTCTTACAAAATCCTTTAAATAGTCCCGCAACAACACTCTTCATCATCTACAATATACTAGGTGAATATGCAACTAAAAATATCCCCAAAAGAACCTATGAAAGTGTGCCAATACAATCCACAAGGATGCCTTATGAAATGTTCAAGAATACCCTTGGAGAGTGCCAAAACTATCTTAAGTCTGTCCTCATTGACAACTCACAAATATGTTCATTACCAGTCAAAATATTTCTTGAAGTGTGTGTCAAAGGAGTCACAAATTAATGCTCCAATCCCTTTCAAAAATAGTCAATTAACAACCAACCTTGCTCAAAATAATTGTTGAAGGGCGGGCCAATACAATCATACAATTCTGTCAACAAACCTCAGTGAAATGTTTATAATGAATATGCATAAAATAACATGTTAAACCCAATCAACAACCTCTTCCAAATATGTTACATAATGGGCCGACGGAAAAACAGAGGTGTACTAGCATAACGTAGGCTCAAGATGCCACTGCTACATAGAAAAATACCATGTTTTCTATCAGTGATAGCATAGGGTCAAGTGCACAAGATGAGGGGTTAAAAACACCTAGCGAACTCAAAGCAAGGAAACCCATAGCACAATCAGAGACTGCAATGCTAATGGATCGAAGCAAGGTGTGTCTTCTTGTTCAAGTTCTGCTAGGTATCCGGTACTTTTCTTCTCTAGTGAAAGCAAGCATCTTCTTTTGTATGAGGATTTCATAGATCAAACTACAATCCGTGAATCCCTATCCCTTGAAGGTATGAGGATTTCATTATCTCAAGTGTTGAAGTTTTTAGGTTAATGAATTGGTTAACTATGTGTTGTTAATGTCAAACCATGTTATACTTAGTCATATTCCTCCTAGACGAGTAGGACAAAAATTGGCTTGAACACAACACAATATATCTAGGGAAGTTGTGAAATTATCCCATTTGTGAAAAGGGACTTTAATAGTATTTGGAGGCCTACTAGATTATACATGCAACTTATGATTAAACCGGCATTTGGTTTTGTTTGAGGTTCACAAATTATTTACACCTCATCCCATATGTCTCTCTCATTATATGTTACTTGCATTTCTATCTCAAGTATAGTGGAGTGAGTCATTACATGGTGGTTTCTTAGAAGTTATAGCATAGGAAACAAAAGTTATAGCATAGGAAACAAAATGAAGGAGGACCGAGACTAGTGCTTATCCAAGTTGGGAAAATGGAATAAATAAGAGACACAAAGAGGGATAAAAATAAATAAGAGACTAGGAAGTAATGTTTATCATTTTTCTATTGCAGCTCTTCTTTAATTTCTTTCAGAAGTAGGTTGCACTTGCTTCTTTTTAAAACTGAATCTAGGTGGCAAGCCATCAACTTCTTAGTGTATTAATAGAGGTCTAGGGTTAAGCAATACCTCGTGGTCCTACTTCTTGACAATCTTGTTTCTGGTATGATATGTGCAAGGTCCTTATCAAGCCTCTTGCTGGTGGTGGCAGCCTTGTGACTCCTGACCTTCTCCTCCAAATTATGTAGTTGGTACACAGTAGTTGGAATGATCAAGATAGTGTTCATTGTAGATAAGATGTACAGGGATAGAATGAAGATTCCAACTTCCTCTTCAATGGATGTGTGTGCCCAGAACTCAGGTAGAAGTCCAACTAGTGAATATATAGTAGCCCAGACTCATGTTTCTGCCCAGCCAAATGTTCATCTCCTAAAATTACTCATGTTGAATATATAGTAGCCCAGACTCATGGTGTTGTTGTACTGTACGGCCCTGCTCACTATAAATGAAGCTTCCTTGACTCATTATGCATGCCATTGTTTGCTCAATAATGGCTGTTGAAATCACCCTTGAACATGCATCTACCTTCACCTTCAACACCCTAGAAACCCTTGCAGCCTTTGCAAATGAGTGTTGTTAGGTATAATAGTTTATACCCCAATTACTTATGGGGTGACATTTTTGTTTGGGTATTTTGTTTGAGTTGCATTGTCTAACAGGAATACAAATTGAATTGTCTTTGTCATTAAGTTTGAAATTAATAGCACTTTGTGCAAGTTAAATCTAATTTGCTCAAGTTCAATTATGTGTTGCAAGTGCATGTCTGTTTGCCTCTGGATTTTAGATGGGCATTGATTCACTTACATCTTGCAATTTGAATAATGAAAGGAACATGCCAAACTAGAGTGTATGCTTATTTTCTGCTGCAGTGTATTTCTATTCTAGATATTAGTTGATTCTTTTTTAATTTATATTTTATCTGAAGTTTCATTTTCATTGAATAGTGCCAGTGAAGAAGGAACCACTGGACTTGAGGCAAGGCCGAAGAAGGACCAATAGATTCCTTTTCTCCAGGCAATTTCTCTTAAAAGGATCTAGTTTGGGTATTGGTGGAGGGCCTGAGTCCCCAGGGAAAACCCAAGTATCAAGTGATTTGAAACTTGAAGGTTGGATTTGAGCAACAAGTTCTGTCTCTTTGAGCATCTCAGTATTTGTGCTGAAATTATATAGATTTCCTTTAGTTTTTTGGCACTGAATGTACCACCATAACTTGCAATTTTAGTTGTGAGACTTATTTGTACAAAATCGCATGTCTTACAGGAAAATGGAAGCATGTTAAGAAAGGATTTCAGCTGCGGGACAAGTCACTGCATTTTAGTGCTCCACTCAGAGATGGGTGAGCATGTTGAAAAAGTGCACTTCAGTATATTGAAAAATGCAATTCACACTTTTTAATGCTTGTTAGGTTTGTTAAATGCTTATGATTTTCTTGCAGATTTGTTAGCAGTTCTTTTGGATGGTGGTGGGGTGCTTTCCATGAGGTACAATCTACGCAAGCTATTGAGCAAATATGCTACAGCCTACAATGTGTTTGAGCTAGAGATTTTTTGAAATGAAAATAAGGTAACTAAGTGTAAATATGCCTAAATGTTGTGTGGGAAATGACACTTTAGCTCCTTTTTTTGGTCAATAATATGCCTTAAATGTTGTGTGGGAAATGGAATTTAGCTCCTTTATTTGGTCAATAATTGGATTTTCCCCGTTTCTACTGAACATTTCTGCAGGTGTAAGGTCTCCCTTTCAATCTTTAACTGGCTTTTACCTGATTATTCTATTAAACATTTATGCAGCTGTATGGGATGACTGAGACGAGTGGTTTAATCATAAAGAGTGAAGGAAACGACATCGAGCATTACGGTTCAGCAGGCACACTAGTCCCCAACGTGGAGGCTACGGTAGTTGATATTGTAACGGGGAAGCCCTTGCCTCCCAACGCAAGAGGCGAATTATGCTTCCGAGGCCCTATGATTATGAAAGGTAAAAACACATTATGATGTGCTCACTGTATATCATTTATAGGATGATATGAATTTTCTTAGCATCCTTTTATGAGCAGAAAACAACATCAATCATCAGGTTATGAATTTTCCACTGTAGATGGTGTTGTTCTTATATATGTATATGTAATAGTCAAGTTCATCTTCTATAAATTTCATTTCATCAGGTTTCTTCTTAATCTTCTGTCCTTCATTTTCATAGGCCCTAATAACCAACATCAATGGAGCCTGACTCTTAGATTCCCTAGCTTTGAGCCACTTCATTTCCTGACACCATCTTTTCTCTATGGTCACAATTATCTTGATACTATCTCTTCTCTATAGTCACAGTTATCTACAATCATAAGATTGGGGTTTTCAACTTTTCACCTTTACTCTCAAAAACTTTTATTCCAATATTCTTTGGTAGATATTCTTTTACTCTGTGGAATTGATTCTTCAGGGCTCTCCTATCTTATGAAGTAACGCCTACATTTGTTATGGATAGAATAGAGGGATTTCATGCAGGCATCACTATTTTTTCACAAGGGTTTCATATATAAACAGTCAAGATTTGGTTTGATCAATTTCTGAATCTCCACAGAATACTACAACAACAAAGAAGCTACATCATCGTCTATAGATTCAGAAGGTTGGTTGCACTCTGGAGATATATGTTGTATCACTGAAGAAGGGCATGTGTATATTGTAGACAGACTAAAAGAGCTCATCAAATACAAAGGACTCCAGGTATGTCTAGTTAACCTCTCGTTTAATATCAACAGTAACTCATTGTACCCGCTTGAAAAAATTTGCAACTCACATTCATGAGATAATGTTTATTATGGCATGAAAAATCTTTCCAGGTAGCACCAGCAGAATTGGAAGCGCTTATGCTCTGCAATCCAGAGATTGAAGACTTTGCAATAATACCGTGAGACTTCTCAGCTTTCCATTGCACTTTTTGTCAAGAGAGCAGAATTTGATTCAGTGAATAGAAAAACTGGAATAAATTGACACAAAAGAGAATATAAATCATTATTTTTTGTATTGACAATGGTGAGCGGATGTGTTGGCAGATACCCAGATGAAGAAGCAGGTGAAGTTCCGATGGCATTTATAGCGAAGAAACCTACCAGCAATCTAACAGCAAAGGATGTGATTGAATTTGTTGGAAGACAGGTGATTGATTGGTTGTTTCAAGTGTTGATTTCTGGTGTTTTATGTGGATTTTGGTTTATTTAGCAACCTGTGTCTTCTGCATGTAATTTGGCATTTGTATGTGGGTCTCATGGAATCAGGTGGCCCCCTACAAGAAGATTAGAAGAGTGGCGTTTGTGGCTTCCATTCCGCGATCCGAATCTGGTAAAATTCTCAGGAAAAATCTGAGAGCACTCTTTGAGCAACAAACTTCAACTCCTTCAAGGCTATGAAATCATGCAATAAAATGGAAAGATGCTTAAAAAAAAATGAGTGCTTCCCTTTTCATCACCAAACAATCAATCAAACTGATGACCAAAACATATTATAATATTGATTTTATAATTTAGTTATGCATTTTTTTAATAATCAGTTAAACTTAAATGTTACGTAGTATAATATTAATTTTATAATTGAGATATGTATGGTTTTGTAAATCAGTGAAGTTTAAATGTGGCATTTGATAGATAGCCTCGTGGATAATATAATAGTATAGATTTTGTAATTATATATATATAAAAGTTTAAACAATGTGGTGTATTATAATATTAATTTTATAATTTAGTTATGTTGGGTAAATCAGTGTTTTTATAGATATGAGTAGTTTATATTTGTAGCTAAAATAATAATGTAGTTTATATTTGAAATTTTTTTAATACAGAGAATCTTTCTTGGTCATGCCTGCTTTCACAGTATGTCCAGGAGCAGTTTCTGAGTGTGCCCTGGGCGTTGTATTAAGTGCCATTTCTAGCTAACATCAAAAATTTATTATTTTGTTGGCTTGTCCATAATAAAGGAGACCTAAGTTGGGACTAGTATGGATACAAAGAAGAGATGCAAAAACACTTGGCCTCACAAAAGATAAGCCAAAAGGACAACAGATAGGGATATTCTATGCACATGTTGGTTGTATATTTGCTACACAATTGACAAATTGGACAACTGTCAAATATAACAACAGCCTGAAAATATCCTTAAGCGACCAGAAACCTGACATAGCAATTCAGAATCATCTTGTAGATGGAAATCTTTGACCAAATGGGATAGGGTCCTCCCCATTTTCTATATGACCCAATCAAATAAATTCTTCTCCCAAAATGGCCACATAATTACTACAGAGTTACAACCCACAAACATACAAAAGTGGCAAAAGGAAATCCTGCTCTCAAAATCAGGTTGTTGATTGAATAACATCAAGCGACCCTCTTTTTTAACAATGCATCATATATTACTTCATAGAACAAAGAGTTACATCAACCTAACAGAATTAAATGAAATTCCCTTATAGAAACCCGAGATGCTAACAATTGAGCCTGTGCCACAATAGGTAGTGATTCAACATCTTTACAGAAAACACTGAATTTGGATTTTACAAGCAAAGCCAACTCCTGCTAAAAAGGCATCAAATCCCCTCAGCTAAGAGGGCATGGTTCCTCATGAAAAGTATTGCAGAGCTCCTGCAAAAACCATGGGTGTATCTATCCTTCAAGTGCCAAACAATCTGGATTGTCTATCTCCTTATTGTCTCCGAGCGTAACTCAGGTAATCACCTTCTGGTGGAAGCACACATACATTGCTTCTGACATTTGAATAGTTGAGGCCATTATGAAGTTCAGAACAACTCTTTAGTGTCATTCCAAGAATTATACTGGATAGAATGTACAAACAGAGTTTAGTAACAAATAATTTTGTTTAGTCACAAACAAAATACTATTTTTCCAGAAGTTCATAGCACAACTTACAAGTTTACTGAGAAAATATGCAAAGCTTTTCCAATAATTGATCCTTCATATGTAGAATCGTTATTTCTTTATTTGGAAGTGATTTACCTCAAACTATTGGATTGAGCTCTTTGTTCATGTGTTCCTCTGTGCCAGTCTCAGCTTCGACTGACTCCATTGCATCCATCTCTGACTCATATTCAGAAGATATATCCTCATTTTCACTAAAGCTGTAGGAAGGCTCGCTATCTGATTCTTCATCTTCAGTCTGCGGCCAGACAAAACAAAAGTGTGTTTGTTATGAAGTTCATGAAGCATTCCTGAAACACTTGACCTTTTTAATTGGTCAGAACAAATTGTCAACAACTAGTAGGCAGCTAAATTTGACTGGTACAGTTCCCACCTCTAAAAGGTTATTCGCATATTCAGTAATAACTTCTACATTTGACTCTGCAGAATTTACATCCTCATCTCCATTTTCCACCTTGCTCTGAAGACAATGAATAAACACAAAATATTAAAAGTCGCCAAATCAAAATGAAAATCCAGATAATCTATTGCCTCAAAGGGTTGACTTTAAGTTGAACGCACTCACTAATCTAATTTCATATGCAATATAACTGTAACACCTACGTCCAAATACATTCTGTAATTCTAACAACTAATATCATTGCTAAATAACTAAATTAACCCATGGTCAGTTATTTATATAAAAAAATTAAAACTGACGTTGAGTAAGCAGGTAAGCAGAAACATACAAGGTCAAATGTTAGCTGTTTTATGTTCTTCTCCAGTTGCGATATGTGAAAACTCAGTGCCTGCAAATTTGTGCACAGATTACAATGCACATTATAATAATAAAAGGGCATTTAAGCTAATAGCAGTCAAATCAGAGAGACGGAAACTTCTCTACAGCTATTCCAATTCCCATGTAAATGCAGAACAGAAATTATAATCCAATTTTATTTCCTGCAAGTAAAAGAGAGAAACAATAAGAGTGGGAGGATACAACGGTACCTCTTGGCGTTGTATCTCAATTGAACGTTTCAATGCCTTTCTCTTGTTCAGGAGGTTCACTGGCCTCAACTTAGTTGGACGCTGATAATTTTTTCCACGATAAACAATTATAGCATATTCTTTGGACACTTTCTCAACTGCAACTAATATTCCCCCACTTTCATATTCCAGCATTCTTGCTATGTCTTCAACATGTGCACGGGTAATTCCTTTTGAAAGAATTTTCACTAATTCTCTGTGTTTCCAGTGCAAGTGCATATTTTCCACCACACCATCAAAGACTCCTCGCCTCCCTGAAGCAAAAATCATGACAGACATGTCGTGTTGTTGATGGTTTAGCCTGTCAAGAGCTACTGGTTTAAAATGAACCAAGCCAACTACCTTTATAATCCAATTAAAACTCACCCAACAATAAAAATGCCTTCATTCTCAATCCAAGTTTGCGAAACATGAATTTCTCTTCATTAGTTATTGCCTCTTGATCTGCCGGTTGTTCAACAGGGGCCAACGATACTTCTAATTTGGCTAGATCTTTCTCTGCTTTCTGCTTCTTTAATCGTGCCTATGAATCCAGAATTGGAGCAAATGGCCTAAATATAATATGCAACTGAAAAGGCAATAATTCCTTGAAGAAAAAGGAAAAGTCTTTCTGAAATGCATTTTCAAATTGGTTTTCTATTGATGCAATACATTTCTCATCTTCACCTCTGAAAGAATGGATACTGTTCATAGCTAGTTTACTAAAGACACTGCTAAAAAATATATCTGCAAAATAAATTAAAAATATCACCAGTAATCAGTTCAATTTCTCAGTTGGAGGTGACGAGTAAACTTACAATAGCCAGCTTTCGCTGAACACTACTGACTGCCTCAGCCCGCTTAGCCTCAGCGGCAGCAGCTCTCATATTTTCCTGTTCTTCACTGTCCATCGTCCATTTGGCTTGGGCTTCAAAGGTTTCAGCGAGTGTACCAGCAATACTGATTCCCACATCAGCTCTTGCCTGAACTGCTGCAGCAGCTTGTGACCTTGCAATTTCTTCTTCATCTTGATGGACCTTTGCCTCCGCTGCTTTCTCTGCTAATACCGTTGCAACAAGTGGAGGAAGAAAGTCCTTTCCTCTATAAATTATAATGAAGTACTTATTTCTCAAAAGTAGAATGCCTCCTGTAAGCCTCTGCAAACATAAAACGTGTAAATTCCAAGGGAATACAATGTACATTGTTACCACCTAATTGGTAGCATCTCTTTCAAGGCTGTCTAAGACCACCGACAGTCACTTGTTTGTTAAGATCAGGATGCAATCCAATGTTTTAGAGCAAGGATTTCTTGGACAAAGAAGACACAAAAGATTGTTCACAAGATGAGTAAAAATATTGTGAAAATGAACAGTGGAAGGAGACATGTATTCAGCAGAGGATAGAAAATTTGCGCAGTCAGGCAGTTCTTATTACTTCTAAAAATGCCAGTTTTGAGAAGATTGCAGATAGGAAAGTTTTTTCACTTAAAGATCAGGCACTTTGTTCAGCTGGTAAAAGCCTGTCAATGACAGGCTTTAAACTTGTATCGTGCATTTGTTTCTGGTTTGATAAAGATTGATGATAAAGGTCAAGTTCTCCATTTTTGTGAGAAACCAAAGGGCAACAAAAACTTGTGATGTCTGCAAGCAGGGCAAAAGGACCAGATCTACTGTACATATATATTAGCAATGCTGTTTTCCATTCATAAAAAGTCTCTGCTCTTCCAATAGACTTTTGGTTTAAGTACCAGTCAAAGTGTATGCGAGCCACGATAAGCTATATTTCTCAGTACCCATAAAAATGAGGTTGTGACTAAAGACAACAGCCAAATGAGCAAAGGTTTGCCTATTGGAGCAGACAGTCTTCTTAATATTGGAGATGGGCAATAATCCTCTGTTTTTATGAGATTTAGGCAGTTAATGTGTTCACAGCCACGACCCTTTCTGGAATTGTAACTAGACTATTGAACAAGGGAGCAAATATATAATGGAGTGAGCTTATTGTGCAAGGCCTGTCTTTGCATTTGGAGAGGTTATGTACATTTGATCCAACAGCTGGAGCACGTGAGGTTCTAGAGGAATCTGCTGACAGAATTTGATAGTCGGTGCATTGTGAAACCTTTTTTAATTCATTCCAGGACACAGAGTACCTGTCATGATGGTGTAAAAAATAATCCAATAAGATCACAGATCAATATGGTTTTATATTGGATCATATCTCCTCGGCTATCAGACAATTCTTGGGTGCAATCATTGTGGAAGGCACTTGCCAGCCCACCAATGAAGCTGCAAGAAGTGGTCAGAGGTTAGCTGGTCCAGTTTTGATCCTAATGTTCACATAGAAAGAGAGCAAATGTGTTGTTACCTGACTTGCACAACTACATCCACTCACCAGCTTATTGAAGAAAACTTGCATGAGACACCTACGTAAGAAGGTGGGGTTGAATCAAAGGGACCCCGATATTGCCCATCTATTGAAGACAAGATAGTAAAATTGAAGGATGGGGAGTTTCATCAAATATTCTTAAAGCCTGAAGGTCGCAATGTTCCAGAGCTTTATGTACAGGGCTTTTCTACAGGCTTGTCGGAGATACTTCAGTTGCCGTTGTTGAAAACATCACCTAGTCTTGAAAACTGTTTGATGTTGAGGCCTGCACATGCTTAGAGTATGATTACTTTCCTGCACATCAGTGCCTTTGAGCTCTCATGACACAAAAAGATAGAAGATCTCTTTTTCTCAGGTCAATAGGACCACTGGTTATGAAGAAGCTGCTATTGGCGAGTACCATGGCTCGTGGAATCCATCCGTGACAAAAAAGCAATTCAAAATCCGATTGGCAGTCCATTGTATTGACAGTTGGAGCGGAAACCAGTCTAGAGATAGACGTGCATACTGAGAAGGCCAGCGAGTCAGGGTTAATGTGGAATGAGTAATGGTTAAAACTGTCGACTTAGGAAGGTGCCATGATTTCCCCGTCAAATATTATCACGCCTATCTTTTGTTGGTAATCACTTGAAGCGGATCTCCACCAGTTCACTACTGCAGCTCGTCAAGAATTCTATCTACAGATATCTTCTGTCATCTCTCAGCTAATTACGGAGGCCACGATTTATCTCTTTCGTATTGGCAGCCGATATGGTTGGGAGCTCCACGGCTCTGTCACCTCCGCGTAGATTTGTGATGCAGCTATCACATTTGGCAGCCCATATCAAGTCTGAAATCTACGCTATTGAAATCCGAGAATCCAGATTGGCATGGAAGGTGGAAATCCAAGTGACTGGCTGTTTACGGGCACAGATTAAATTCTATGTGGATCGGCAGTTTACCTTCCATTGACAGCTACTGTTTGCATAAAGTCAGTTCTTTTTCAGTGGGTGTTATTTGTGACATGGCTTTTGGAGCCGCAAATATGCAGGGATTTCCATCGCGGAAGGCCCAGTGGGATCAATTTCGTGAGTTCGGGTTTTATTGGATCGGTTCACAATTCAATGCTTTTTGCCACGTTTCATTTCCTTCGACAGCTGATGGCGTGATACGATTTACTTCTGTATGACAGTCGTGTTTCAAACATCAAAGTGATCGTTTGGAGCGTATATATGTCGAATCATTTTTTGACTGCCAGTGCCGAGCAAGAGTCATGTTTTGGGTCAGCTCGCTGACTTTATGCAGTGCCAGGCGCCGTGTAAGGTGATGGTCTGGCTTCACCCATCCCGTGGAGAGTTTGGTAGCAGCTCGGCTGCATTTGTTTTACCACGTGGAGACAACGGCTTGGAGTTCCTTTCTAAACGGCTTGGAGTTCCTTTCTAAAGACATGTCAACTCTTGTTATGGGTGGGTTTTTTGTTACTTGGAAGATATGCCATATCTCTTTAGTCATCCGATAGGGGAGCAGATGCATTTTAATAAAAAATTTAGATAGTGATCAGCCAAAGTGGTAGCTACCTTTTAGCTGATTTGAGTTCTATTAAAGATAGTGGTGGCCACGTAGTTGTTTAAGGAAGAAAAAGAGGATCAAAACTTTATTCACTTTTTATTTTTTATTTTTTAATTATTTTATTATTTTAGAAAAAGGAGGATGGCTTTTTGAGCCTATAAGAGCATAGCTCTTTCATTGTAACTAGATGGAAAGTTTTTTGGGCTGGGAGGATTTTTTCCCCAGAGTTAATAAAGAAATTCATTGTTGAGCTTTTTGGACATGTTGGGTTTTTCAGTGGTAATCTTGTGTTTTCTTAAGTTGTAGACTAAGCCGGCATAGAAGGCTAACAATCTAGCACGTTGGGCAAGCATTTGCGGCTGCCAAGTTGCTTGTCGCCGTCATGTTCTCGGAGGTCTGGGAGTAATGGAAAGTAGTCTGTTATACTACCATTCTCCTAGCCTCTGATTATGGAGCGGACCAACCTAATCTCCCTTCTGCAAACCACAAAGCCATTCTGATTCCCCTTCTGACTCCATTTGCCCTTCTGATACTGGCACTGGCCTTTCCCTCGAGGACTGATCCTCCCTTCCCTTCCTGCCCATCAATCCGACTTATTTTCCTTTCTGCTACCCAAGTTTCTCTAAGGCAGCCTCTTCAGATCACCCTGCCCTCAACTGCACCTGCCTTAGAGATCCGAACTTAGGGAAACCCCCCTATAGCTGGAGAAGAGCCAGCCTGAAGCGAGGAGAGAGAAGGTGTGGTGACATTGGCCTCTCGAGAGAGAGGTTGTCGCCGGGCTGGCGCGCCCGCGGTTTGGGCTTTCGACACCCGCGTGCCAGTTTCGGGCGACAACATACATCATCCACATTACACATTCTATACCAGACACTGACCAACAAAGATTCCTAGCCATCACTTTAAATTACTGTATTATAGGTTTCTTCATGACATCTTCTTATTGAACATATACACAATGGACTAGCAGCTTTATTTTACTTCAACTTTGTGATAGACCTCATGGTCATGACAGAGTAATGTAAGAGACAACAGTAAGAGATGACATCAAAGAAATACTGAATATACGGTCCATCTTAAGAAAGAATATAAATGGCCAATGGTATGGTTTTGTAGGAATTTTAGACAAATAATCATGGGAAGGAGGTCATGGAGGAGTCTGAGGAGGAGCAACTCCTAGACTATCTGCAGATCAATACAAGGGGGCTCAAATCTTTGTATCCCCAAATGGCCTTAGCACTAAAAGTCAAGGTAGCCAAAGACAAGTCCAAAGGGTGTCTTGGATCCATGGGAGAGGACGTTTGGAAACAATAGGAAAGGGGTCCCAATCAGCATCTTGAGTGACAGCAACAGATCTGACAAGGGCATTGACAGCAGCGATCCACAGTACAAGGTTCTAGAGAAAGGAGTAAAGGTTGATGTTAGGGGAAGAGACTTCAAGTAGGGAAGGGTTAAGAGACATTACGTGCTTCTATATGAAAGTCCCTGTAATTTCAAACACCAGGGTCGAACCAAATCAAGGTGATGCACAGGCCTCACAACATAGCATCTACTGGTCAAAGGATCAGACCCCAAGAAACGAACATAAAGAGATGAGGTTTAAAATTTAAATGCAGCAACCTAGACTTTGGAGCTCTGTGCAGTTTCAAGCATAGACAAGGTAGAGGTGTAGGATATAATACAAAATGTGAGGAGGCCCCAAAAGGTTGTGAAAAGAATATGGGAGCAGGTTAAAATGTTGGTTGGGAAGGACATTTATTTAGGGCAAATTATGGAACTACAATGGAAGGTGCTTACAGGGAGGTTTCGTGAGAGGTGCTTACAGGGAGGTTTCGTGAGAGGTGGATGGCAGAGTTGACTTTCAATGACTGGATACAGGGAACTTGGATGTCAATATTGGGGTACAAACCAAAGTTCCACATGTTGTCGAGAGGGAAGATTGGGTTCATTTTTCATTCAGACAGGGATGTGGATAAGATTCTAGAGTCACAGTGATATTGGGGTTCGACGTTGTTGGCTATAAAAAAATGGCATGTGTGTTTTGACTCAAGGACTAAACCAACATCCAAGCAACCAGTGTGGGTGAAGCTGCCTAAGCATCCATTATAACTGTGGTTTGAAAGAATGCTTAGAAGTATTGGAGACAGATTTGGAAGGACACTTGAAATTGATAGTTCCTATAAAAACTCATTGTACAGAATAGTGGCCCCAATTTTAGTTGAAGTAGACCTAAAAGATGGTCTGCCTGCAAATATAGAGCTGGAGTTGGGGTCATACAGCCATAGACAAATTCTGTTGTGTCAGAATCCCTTTTAGGAGCAACAGGTGCCATGTCTACACTCATTTGATGGAATGCAAAACCTTTCAAGAAGAAGGTTTGGAGAAGAAAAGATGCTAGTCAGAAGAATGTAGAGGATAAAAATAACAATCCTGCAGGGTAAAATTTGGGAGCAGATGAGACCCTAGAGCATGGCAAGAAACCAGCCAAAATGAGGAGCAAGCTAAAGGTCAATGTGACTCGGGAAGAGAAGCTATCAACTAATAATAGGGCTAAAGAGGAGGATGTCGAGATCTAGATGGTAAAGGCAGTAAAGAGTAGGTGAATTCATTTCAAAAGTCAGGCTCAGCAAATGTTCCTTCTGATGATATTTCTGGTAAGCCATCCTCTCCAAAATCGGAGGCTCGCATTTGATTGAATAAGGGGTGTTTTGATAATGGGGGCATGGACTTCTGGCTATCCCCAGTAGCAGCTGTTATGAAAGCTAGTAAAAGTGATCCAAACAAATATTAGGAAACCCAAAGAAGTTCCAGATTAGACTACCAAAGCATTAGAGAAAGAGAATATTCATATCAATTTAAACAATGAAGTTAAGGGGCTGATCAGATTGGTATTGCCTCCAAGAATAGTGATTCAAAACCAGTATTTGAAGACTATTCCTGTAGCTAATCCAATCCTAGACATGTGCTAAGACTCGAGAAAGGAGGATCTAGGAACATGGAAGTAGGTATAGGTGGATGTTTAGGCTCCGATCCTGTGAGGATCCTCACTCCATAAGTCTTGGCAGAAAATCATTTCTTCATCATGCTCAAGAAAAGGCTTTCAAAAAAATCCAACAAGGCAAGTAAAAATCCTTGGGACAGGTTCTTAAAGCAAGACAAACCCCTTCCAAGATTACTCGATGGTTGTTTTATGATTTATCCTTAAACACCCAGGGGTTGGGTAGCCCTTCCAAAAGGCTAGCCTTGGTAAGATTGGTGGAACTGTATAATCCAAATACCATTTTGCTTCAAGAAACCATGGGGGAAGGGAGGAGTGTGATAGAGGCTTTAGAAAAACTTCTGAAGGAATGGACGTTTTTAGCAATAGATGGTATTGGGAATCTGTTTAAACTCAAACCTGCATTGTTTTCTATTACCTCAAAAACTAGCACTATTCCACGATCGGAGGTAAGTGAACCCAAATGAAATATGTGGACCCAAGTCAGATGTATGGACCCAATGGACCCAATGCTATGATCGGCAATTCTTCAAAGAGGTACACCCAATGTCACCTCAATATAACCCCCTTCCTCTTAGACCTTGTTCCTTGGTCCACGGGAGGCTCCCCGAAATGATTGTAAGGATAGACCTGTAAGAAACACAATATAAAGTACATCTATCCCTACAAGACCTTCCCAGTGTTAGTAGACTAGTGCCTAATGGAGTCAATGATATATGTCAACAATAAACCCTTTAACTTGAAAGGTTAGGAGCAAAAGTGAATATGTAATCTGTGTTATCACATATATAGTAGCCAAGCTACCATATTCTATTTTTCAGACAGTACATTTTTTCAACCAGATCTCTTACATATGAGATGTTGAGATGAGCAGTTTTGACGGATCATTCTTGTATTAGTGGACTATTGTACTCTCCCATGTCAGGACTGAGTCTCAAGACACTCAAATTTGAGGACCGATGTAGCCATTTAGTCATTACAGAGCAGTTATTGATGCCCAGTTTTATATCAGTACTTTCTCATTGGACAGATGGTGTTTCAGATGGATTATATTGCATGATTATGACTCAGCTTTTATATTGTGTTATAGTTATCATTGCTCCTATACTCATTTTTGTGACATATTAACATGTGGTGTCATGATCTGGTGGTCATAATTATATGGACTTGGATGTTTTTTGTATTATGTATTGATGTCCCTACTTAGAATTGGAAGTTCTTGATCTATACTCATTGGTTTTACCCTCCTTAGAGAGAATAAAGGTAGTCATTCCCACCATTGTTTTGGCTTGCTAGTGTTGGCTTCATCATTCACTATCTCCACCCATCCATTACCTTCCAGTTTAGTTTTCAACCCGAC
>LPNX010734665.1:16154-37414 GCA_001517045.1 Pseudotsuga menziesii
TTTCCCCGCTAGAACTTTGTTGGACAAGCTTCCCTGTTTATATTGTGTCTCGGTTATGAGTTGGTGACAAAACTTGCCTTTGGTGAGTTGGATTGTATGCCTAAATCATTCTAGTCAGTTGTCCCGATGTTTGGCACTGTGCAGAACTCCCCCTAGTCACTTGAAATGTTGTTGGCTAAAACTGAAAGCTCATGTACTACCTGCATTGGAAATATTTTATATGCGCCCATGGAAAATGAAAATGCTAAAACTGTGTTTCTTAACATATGTGAAAAAGGGCAAGAGCAATGAAATGCTAAAATACCCCTTGAAGGGTATAAGAAAAGGTCCAAAAAAGCAATGGTTAAAAATATGCTATATCCAAATATTGCCGACCTTATAAATATAAATATGTCCCGGATGAAAGCTGCAATTAGCTGTGCTTTTAAGCACTGGTGAAGTCCCAAAGGGTCATATAGGCCAAAAAGGCCATGGAAATAAAATTGATGGTCCTAATGAACTTGGATCTAACTTGATGTAGACATGATGCCGAAGTTGAATAAGCACTCTCTAAACAACTCAACCATTTGTGAGGCACTGCCATTCCTTGTGTTGTTGTTTGTCCAGCATTGGTTATAGTGAGTATTCCCTTTCCATATCCAAAGTGTCATGATGTTAAGTAGGAAGTCATCATTTTCCTTAGCCTTGTCAATTTCATCCTTCACCCTTCACTAGCAAATTGGCTACAACTATGAAATGAGTATAGTCCTGAAAGTCTAGTCTGAGTAATAATAAATAAAGCCTCATAGATGTATTGGTTGATGTACCGCCAGTGAAATGACTGCTACTTGTTGTGATTGTTGCTTAAATGAGTTGTAGAGCATGTCTTAGCCTTTTAACACTTGCAGCAAATGGATGATAGTCTGAGTTATTATTGGTGTCTGATCATTTACAGATGGTTATATTGTTTATTGGATATGGTTGATGATCAGATGGAGACCTGTGAGGGGTATGAGTATACACCTTAGATGGATTTGGACTCTCTGAGTCTAATGAGACAGTTTATTTCTAGTTCCGAGCACTTGCAAATATGATCAGGCTCATTCTGCCTTCTTGATGCAATTTTTCTTCACAGATTGATATGTCTGAGCAAGGAGATGTTTCGGTTGGATCTCCTAGGGCGTTGTATGGGCATAGGGGGTGCAGCCACTTGTTTGTACCATAGTACCCCCATACCAGAGAGCCTAGTGGGCTCAGTTTGACAACGCAGGCACTCTAGGAGGCTGTTTTGGCAGGTTCAAGTATCCCGAGGTAGATTAAAAAATGATTAAATGGCTATTGAAGAAATCGATTTGGGCTATTGAGGCAAAGAAATGACATGGGATGAGTCATAATGATGAGAGTGATGTCCTCCACACCTTCTCTAGCAGATGCAGCACCTAATTGGGCCCACACCTATTTTTGGGCATTTTTATATTATTTTCTGGAGCTTTTGGGAGGCTCATGATTTCCTCAAGGAGGCACAAAGTCAAAGAATTAAAATATTATATTATCTTATTGTGCCATGGGGACACCCAAAGGGAGTTAGTCAACACTCCATGGACCCACCATGTGCTTCATTTTTTTCTTGTTGAGTGGGGTACTCTTTTTATGGGTGATTTAGTCCACTTTGGTACTTTATGGTTATATTGATCCATGTATTGTATGTTGAGCTCATCTCAACCATTGATTAGAATATTTTATCTTTTAATCTTAGCCACTCGTTTTGAAAGTGGTTACGATTCGGTTATAATTGTGGTTCTCTCATTTCTATTTAAAGAAGAGAGCTTCTCATTTGTAAGGGGTCTTTGGCTCTTGGATCTGAATAATAGAAAGATTTTTCTGTGGATATTTTCTGGATCTGCTTTGCATCTGATGTTCTCAAATGGTGATTGGATAGTCTTCTGCTTCCTAGCATTGTGGAAATTCATGTGAGATCTATATTTTTCTGCTATCATTGTCTTGTCTACAAGAGGGCGTTTTGGCTGGAGCGTTTTTGCAAGGGGACCTCAATTCGTTCAGTTTTCTTCGTCTTAGATCAGGGGGGTTTCATTAGTTTCATTGTGATCTATGATTACTTCGTTTTACTTTCCTGTAGCATTTGGGTTCTTTATCTTGTACTGGCAAATCTGATATTGTTGACGTTTGCTCATGCAGGGTAGGGGGCGCATTGGTGGTTTGGGGCTTACATCCGTCATAGAAATCACTTGGATCTTCCAAAATTGATCGAGATAGCAAGGATCATCACTATTAAGACTTCTACAAGCATTTCCAGGTACGATCCAACAGGTAACTCTCTTCTCTTTAACAAATCTGAATCCATTGTACCTGATTTTCCTTCCATTTTTCTGAAAATTCCTAAAATACTAAAAAACCCTAAAAAGTACTAATTTTGGGAATCGTCCGATCTTTGGCCAAACCACTGCTGGGTTTCATAGACCGGGCCCCCCCTTCATTGAATCTACTGCAATGCTGGTCAAATTCCTGCTGGTTTGACCTAGATCTGATTTTTAGCTTGAAAACTGCATAGCGCCCCCCACTGAAAATTTAACCTGCTAGGGTTTTGACTTTTTCTGATTTCTGACTTCATAGAATGATAGATCGAGTCCCACACAGTCCAAATCACCCTCAACGCTGTCCAAATTCATGGCAGTTTGACCTAGCTCTGAGTTTTAGACTGAAAACAGCCCTAGCACCTTCACTAAAAACTGGACTTTTCCGGAGTTTACTTTTTCTGAAATCTGACAGGCTAGGCTGATAGATCAGAGCTTGAGCACTCCAAAACACCCCCAACGCTGAGCTAGTTCCTGCCAGGTTGCCCTAGGTTTGAAAAACTAACTTTCAGCCTCCTAGCCCCCCTCATCAAATTTTGACTTTTCCAAATCTGATTTTTCCTGCAATTTTCTGACTTGGGTTTGTAGATCATGCCATCCTGATCTCATTTCCCCTCCAACGCTGAGCTGATAGTCTCCTGGTGGCTCTAGATCTGCAGATCTGCCTCTCCAAATCCTAGCGCTAGCCCTCCTTTTGCTGATTTTCCTGTAACCAGAATCTTCCAGGCCAAATCCTTTTCTGGGTCCATAGATCAGGGTATATCCCACATCCACCACCAAACAACAACCCAAAGCATAAATGCGGAGCTTGATGGGGGACATCCACCACATCAAGAGGCAGTTAGCAAAGACACTAAGCCAATACTCCTTGAGATGAAAACCAAGAGGACCTGCCATGACCAAACCACGGGTCCTGAGCACCACTAGACTAGCACTTTTACATAAAACAAGCCCCATCTTGGCCTTTACATTGAAAAAAGACCCTTCCTCTCTAGCACATCTGATATGGCACACTGCAAAGTATCTAGAGGGTAAACTTTCTTCAATGGAGACTCCATGCGACTTGTAGACATTGTTACCCATTTTTTAGCAGGGGTGATTTTGATCAATTTTTCTCAAGATGAGATATGTGGCTTCACCATAGATTATCGATCAGAGGTCTTGTTAATTCACAGCCTAGCAGTCAATAGATAGGCAAGGGATCGACTAGTAGGAACGATAGATAGTTTAAATATATTTGGGAATTCCAAAAACTATGGAGCCCTCAGTGAAATTATGAAATTGAATTTTGTCCTATTTATGAAATTGTGAAAATTTTGGGAAATTTTAGATGGACCCCACCCATGCCATGTGGACCAGGGGTATGACGTGGACCATCCATGTCGGATGAATGCACAAGTGGTCGGACCCGAAACAAGGTTTGTCGGGAGTGCGGGATCGAGAACTACTAGTAAGATAGACATGTAGGTATCCTGATGTCTAAGGTCTGATAAGTCTATCAGAAAGCATGTATCGAGGATGCAGGAATTCATATGTTGGTTTAATGCGTGAAAGGAATCACAACCGTCTAATGAGATCTTGGACACGATCACAACCATTCAATGGAAAGAGCCCCATCAATAGTTCGTCGTCGAAAGGGTTTGTCGATAGTGCATCGAAACCTAGCCATCAGGGAAGCCAACCGAGAGTGATCAGAGGAAAGTCTGAAGGCGATCAGAAGAAGGGTCCGACGAACCCGATCCGATGCTGTCTCGAAAATGTGGCATTGAAAGCCCGTGAAAAAGGCATCGACGAAAGGCCCAATAGAGTGCATCTGATGGTGTACCGGACCAATGTTATCAAAGATGCTGAATGCGGCAATAGAGTATGTAGGAAGTTCCAATGGACCCAAGTCCGATAACATATCAGAGATGATGTATTGGGGAACTCACATCGGGAAGTACCACGATAGAGTATCAGGGAAGGACCGATGGGCCAAAGCCGATATCGTATCAAGAATGCGATATCAAATGTCGACCATCGAAGGTAAGCTATAGAAGGTATCAGTAATAGATCCAATATGAGAAGTTTAATGGAGAGTTCCAAGGTGATATCAGATATTGGCCATTGGAGGTATTGAGAATAGGTCGATATGAGAAGTGCAATGGGGGGTTTCTGATGTGATACCGGATATTGACCATTGAATCGCACGGTATTAGGGGATGTGGAATCAACTGATAGGGAAAGTCTGATTCGATGACTGTATTTTGGAAAAGTAAAAAAAAAGATTAGAGCCCAAAAATTGTTTTGGTCATAACAAGAGCAATTTAGCTCGAAATCCGATGACACCTGAGGCACTCTAACACCATTGACGAAGGCTACAGAACTGCAAATGAGGGGCATGGGCCCATTTTGCTCCAATTTGAAAGAAATTTTGAAATAGTGACTTATAAAGATCAGCATCCAAAGACCCAATGGGGGTAATGTTTGGGACGTAATTGTTATAGTGCAGTTGTGGAGTAGGCACATAGATAACTCTGGTAGCATGTGGCCAAATTCCAAAAGGTGTGAAGCCAAGGTGCGAAAGAAGGCCAAAATCCACTATTCCAAAGCACTTTTTGGGGATTTCGAAAAGCTTGGAGGATTTAAAAGTGACTGTTATAGTTGATTTTACCACACTTGGTAGATCTTGTTTTTATGGCCTTCCCTGTCCCTATGCAGACTCTTTGGACCCCCTTTGCTCAAAATAAACTTTGATGATCCAAGAAATCCCTTAAAAAAGCCCTATTTATTGGTATACGTGGGTCACCAGCTTACAGACCGCGTGTACATGCAACTTGCTCCACTATGACCCGCGTACAACGAGAAATGTGCCAAAAAATAAAATACTTGGAGTTTTCTTCAATGAGTCATGAATAACTTGACCTTTGGCCTTCCATATGCCTGGAAACGCTCTGACTCGACCCTTCACTTCCTATTGAAGGGCTATATATTGAGCCTCTTGGATGCATTAGAGGGGGAGAACTTATGAGAGCAAGGAAACTATAGTGTATTTGTGCCCCATTCATACATGCTTGAGTCTGCATCCCTTTGTCCTTTTGAGCAGCCATTGATGTTCTTCCCAAGCTTGCCATCATCTTGTGAGCTTGCCATTGATACGGAGGATTCAAGTGGTGGAGGCCCAGGTGGAGGACTCGGTCTCTCGATTCTGACGAGGTGCCGACAGAGTTTGTCACTTGTATCTCTGTTTATAATTAATAGAAATATCCATTTCTCGTCCATTGTATGTGTGTAACTATGAATATTATTGTCCATGGATGTAGTTGCTTCAATTTATACACATTGGATTTATATATGCTAGAGTAGGCCTAACACTTAATATCTATCATGCTTGTCTTTTTCGTTGTTGTTGAGAATGGAATGTAAGTGCAAGTGTGGTTGAAAAGCTCAACAAGGATCTACTACAACCTTCCGAAATAAGGTACGTCTTTTCATCCCTTAGTGTTAGCTCTATTTATCTCTATTGCATATAGAAATGGGTTTATTTCGGGTGTCATACAGTCTATTGTGGTCTACCCTAGATCGAGAGGTCCAAAATTTTCATTGTAAAGGCCAAAGTAGGATATGTTGTATGGATATTTGGATTAGGGGTTGTTGTCCCCCTAGATTAGCCATGGCCAGCCTCCTTGGTTTCACTCTTAGAAGTACTTCACTTTGTGACACAGTTGACTACCCCTTTGGTGTGTGGATGTCCCCACCATGCAGGGCTTTAAGCCCATGGGTTGGTGTCCAAGGCTTCTAGGGGTGACCCATTAGGGCACATGACCACCTTGGTTTTGTTATGCAAAGGTGATTGCGTCTTGTAAAGGGTTGTTGTCCCCTACCTAGCACACCTCCTTCACCCACTTGGACCTAATTCTAACACTCGAAAACCCCTTGTCTAGTGTTTTTCCCTATGACGTCATCCTTCCACCATTGAGAGTACAAGCTTGGAAAGGGGGGCATTGAGGCACAAACATCATTTTGGGGTTAGTTTGGGCATAACATCCCCTTTTCACTCACTATTCCACTAAGTGAAGCCTTATTTTAGTCTATTTTGCTATATTTTGTCCATTTTAGGGCTTGTTTCCCAACATGTGGGGAAATTACCCTAAAAATTAGTATATTTTTAGTTTAACTTTATTTTAGACATTTAGGCTCAAGAATTAGAGAGTAGAGGATGAAAAGTATAAACAGACATCCTCACATCATTGTAAAATCATATGGACAAGGGTTCAAATTATGATATCTTTTATCTTTCTCTTGGTTTATGAGCTAAAGAGCTAAAGCACACTTCTCTTGGATGGTCTTTCTCTTGCTTGGTGGATGAATGTGGATGAATCTAGGGTTTATTTTGTGCTCTTGCTAACTGGATGCTAAGAATGGTTGAAATAAATCGTGCTCAAAGATGACCTAAGGTAACTCTTGCTCATCTCTTGGTTAATGTTGACACATTTTCTCTTAAAGTAGGTATATTGTTGCTCTAGCTCATAAGGTGCTTTAGGCTGAATTAGGGTTTTATGTTAGCATTTTGACTACTTGCTTGAGGAGATCTTCCTTTATAGGAGCTATTCATTGTCAAATTGGGCCTTGGACTTCCATGTTTGCTAGTGCTTTGCTACCTAACCCTAAAGGTTGCTAGCTTATGCCCTAGCTACAAGCATTGAAAGCCATCTTAAGTAGAGGGCTGTTGATCTCGATCTCTCATAGCCTAGGGTTAGAGAAGATAATCTAAAACCCTACCATCGACTCTCTTTATTAAATTCATGCATCTTTTTTGTATTTCATGCATTTTTATGGTAAAAAAACCCTGAAAATCAGATATTACAAAAATCCCCAAAAATTCAAATAAATTCATAACTCCAAAAGTAGCCGTGAGTTTGTAATTCTGGTCCACCCTATAATTTTGCCTTAGTGGATTTATCCACTAATCTTCAAGGGTTGCCCAGTCTATGGCTTTGGGATGCATAAAACCTTAAAAATAAAAATAAAAATTCCCCAAACCCTAACAATCTGAAAATTCAAAACCACAAAAATATTAGGAAATTGGTAAAATTATTCCCACAAATAGGCGCGTCGTAATAGATTTGCCCGCAAATCTTTAAGGGCGTTTTAGTTTGTGACTGTGGACTAAGTGCAAGTGCAAAAATCTGAATATTGCAGACTGTCAACAAAGTTTCACTGACTTTTTAATTGTAGATTTCACTGGTTGTTCACTTTGTCCTTGTTCTAATTGCTGCTACCCTCTCAAGACCGAATTATGTTCTGCTCCTTTAAGCATTTTCAGAGCTGATATAACCACGGCAGGAGTTAAATTGCAGCAAACTGTCAAAACAAAGTTACTGCAGACCTCCATTTTGCAGATTGAGTCGGGTTACTTAGTTTACCCTAACCATCCTTTAAGGCCTGAATTTTCTGTGTCTGTTTGTAACTTGTAAAGCATGGTTTAGGGGCTGATATTCACTGTGTCAAAGTGGCTACAATAATTGTTTTATCTCTTTCTTTTTCAGTGAATGATAGAAATCAGAAATCTGATAAGTGTTTCAAACGATGTTAACTGCTGATATGTTGATGATGTTAATAAATAGCTACTAAACTAACTCCTAAATCAGATCTGCTTGTCTTCTTTATACATTGTTTGACTCCATATAAGGCACTGATCTGGTTACAAAGTCAAAGTAAGGTATATGTATGCTTTGGTGTTTAGAGGTACCTTAAAAGGCTCTTCCCTAGGTTTAGGAGTTACCCGAAGAAGTTAAGGAGATAGACTTGTTGCCTCCTTTCACACACCTGGGTCACGTGGCAGAAATCTTCAAGCCACTCAGTGTGTCCTTGGGGGCAAGTCTCGAGTCAAGGCTGTCACCTTGTTCTTGACTCCTCCGTTTAGGGTCAACTCCTAACGAAGCCAAGGGGGGTAGACCCTATTAAGTTACTAAGGATAATTACTTAGTATGGTGATGTTAAACTGAATGAGTTACTTAGGAGTTTGAAATTTAACTATAGACAATCAATGATGACAAGATACAAAAATGAACACACGAAAGCACAATGCTGAGACACAATATATATATAAAGCAAGAAAATAACCAGTGCCTTTGAATGGAGCCAAAAAATAGAATCAATGTACTTGCATGTGCTTGGAGTGAATGTTTTGCAATTGCCTCTTGGTACATTTTAAGTTAAATTTGAGGTGTGAGTTGATTAAAATTAGGCGAAGAGGTAGACTCCAGATATACCCGAGAGTACTTGGAGTATGTCCAAAACTAAACCTTCACGGCTACCCGCAAGGAATATGTGGGTTGAATGGAGTCTTTGGGGCTATTGTTCATAACGCACCCGTTAGGGTGTGACAAAGATCGGCGCCCCGAGGTCACTTTTCAGAAGTTCCCGCTTCCTTTGGGTATTTTGCCACCGTGATGGTTTGATCTACGTGTTTAATTTTCACCTGATGGTTTGTCAATTTGGGGAGTGAGTCCTAATTATACTAGTCACTCAAGTGCTTTTGATGCAGCTTGACTGATCGGACGAACCGCAGCCAAGTGCAGAGCATACACACCGGAGTCTTGTCAATTTTAGTAAATTTTAAAAAAGGGTGTTCTTGTTAAAAAGAAAACCCTCCAAGAACCTCTTTCGATCCAAGTGGATCTCAATCGGGAAATCAAGGAGGGGTTAATTTTATAATAGTTGAAGAAACAAGTGATGAAGAGGAAAACACAGATACACAATTCTGGTTTTCTAATTAGTCCTACCACGAATCTCTTTCCCCTTTCGGGTCAATCGGGAAGTCGTGGGGTAAGTATTAAAATTACATTGAAATATCAAATATGGAATATGAAATTGAAAATGAATTAAAGTATACTACTCTGCAGATTAGAGCTACGCTAGTTTGAAAAGAGATGAACAAAAAGTAAAAAAATGACACCGACGCAAATCCCCCCAGGGGGGATGGGGAATGGGCTCGAAAGAGCCTACTCAAAAGATTTTATTTTATTATTATTGGTTACAATATCAGCAAACTAAAATATCAGAAACCTCTTGGTCCTTATACGGGATGAAACCAAGATCTTACAACTTTGCAAAATTTGTAAATTCTAGTGAAAGTGGAGACCCCTAGGGGGATTTGAACGCTCCTGAGGCCACTTTCGAATAGAATCTTCTTTTTTTTTCTGCTACACCTGCTAAAAACCAGCAAGCGTGTTAGAATAACATACGCCCAAAAGCACTTTAAGACTACCTTTGGATCAGCCTACCTTAACTCAAAAAGATTAAGTTAAAACTAGCTAAACATGTGAAAAAGGAACCAAGGAAAGCAAGCTTTCCTTGGAATCTTGGCTTGCTTTTTGTGCAGCCAATGAAATATGCACTGATTGCTGGATTTAATCTTTTTAAAACAGAAAAGGAAATCTAGAGCATGCAACCTACTGATTTTCTTTAACTTGCCATGCAAAATGGACGATTTCCTTATGCTAGATCTAGAAGGCTTAATGATACTTTTCAGAATTAAGATAAGATCTAGACTATGAGCTTTGAAATAGCAGATCTATGTAAATTTTACTTTGATATAACAGATCCAAATGATAACAAAGCTTTCGAACACAGTAACCAAGTAAGAAAATTGAATTTGAAGGAGGAAAAGGAGAAGAGAAGTGCTTGTTGCTGAAGCAGATCTGCAATGGAAACTTGTTAGTGGAATACATAGGGGCAATGTCTTCACAAAACTTTTGGATGTGCAGTGGAGTCAAACTAGATCCACAGCTCGTCCAATCCTTGCTACCTGAAAGCTAAACACACAATCCTGCACGAAACCTCATGAGGTCTGGATATATATATGAAAAAGAGACAAGAATTACATGCAAATAAACTTATTAAACATGTATAATCTAGATCTTCTAACATATATGCTATGAGATATAAGAAAAACAAGTAACCTTACTTGCCCAACTATACTCCTATTGATTCAACTGAATCGTTCAAGCCAGACAGGGTTCAGATGCAGAAATTGAGAGAAAAGTCGGCAACATCAATAGCCATAAGACAATGCTCAATCCACACATATGAGAGCATTACGCCATTTGGCCTCCAAAGCTTCTTTATTTCAACAATCAAAAGATTACAACAGTATTACAATAGCAAGCCCTTCAATCCAACTCTAACTAGCTTGGAAGAGGGAGCTTCAACCAGGATATATACAAAAACAGGTCATCCAGCCTAGATGGGGCGCAAATCCCAAGGAGACACATCAAATCAGCTTAAGGAGAGTCCATCAATGCATGATCTGTGTCTAGCTGAGCCAGATCTGAGTCTCACTGAGTGCAACTGTCAATCAGGGGGCTGATCTGACTGACACCTCAACCTGTTGACTGAAGCATCCACCAAAACTCATCCAGATGAGCCAAAAATGTGTGGAGGAGAGAGGGAGGGCGAAATTCCCCATAAAGGATGCTGAAGATCAACTCTGGATCTAATTTGATCACCTCTTTCAGTCAAGGATTTGTCAGATCCAGTGAATCTGATTCAGATTTTACTGATTTCAATCAAATCAGTTGAGAATCCACTGATCTATGATTATGGATTTGCTCCATTATTCATCAATTTATTAATTATAATAATCAAAATAATTGATTTTTGGGGCTTTCTGACCTGAGTGATGGAAAATCACTCAAAACTAGGAAATAGTGGGTCCATGGGTTTACATGGTGCTCTTAGCTTGAAAATGAGCACCTACATGACTGAAACAGATTATCTGGCCCACTTTTATTACAAAATCAATATTTCCAATTAAACTATTAAAAAATAGCCTAAGTTTTGGAAAAATTAAATTTTAATAAAAAACACTGAAAAAATTGAAAAATTGAAAAAACCTAGGGGGACTTAGACATGTTCAAATGACTCGACCATGATGTCTAGCATGTTTATACATTGACACATAAACTCTAATAACCTCAATAGGCCTAAATGCCAAGCCGACCACCCCAACTTTGGAGGCATGGAGTGAAAAACTCAGAAATTATCGGTCATTTATTCAACAACCAATAATAACCAAGGAAAAAAACACCCTGGGCTGATTGGATTGACAAATAAAGTCTAAGAGACCGAGTCTTTTATAGACACTATCATGCTAGAACATTTATTACAATTCCCTCATGGGGTATGAACATGTGATATAGTACAACAAAGCTTCCCAGAAGCAAGACTGAAGGTTCTCTGAAGTTCGAATAAGTTATCCTTGTCTAGTTCACCAGGCTCACTTGATAAAAAACCACTAAGTACAACTTAGGTGGTAACAAGACCAAGGTGACATCAGATCTTACCTCCTCATACATGCTTACCGTCACTAGCACAAGGCCATACTATTGATTAAGTTGTCATTGATGTCAACGATGTCTGGTCATTTCTTCCAACTATTGAGTCCTTATTGCCCCTTGTGGAGCCCCTAAGGGTTAGTGTTTAGTTTGTGGTTGTTTGTGTCAGAGGAGGCCTTTTGACATTGTCCAAGCCCAAGCTTGAAGCCCTTGAAGGCCTTGGAACAAAGAAAAAAGCCCTGGTTACCCATTGACTTGGTCAAGTGCCCCTAAGTTGTATCTTGGCCCCATTTGAATCCATCATCGAGTTCCTTGATCCTGGTTGATCTTTGGTTACTGGTCTGTGCTGCTTGTTATGCTTGTACTTGTTTTGATCTATTGATTGATTGTTGTATGGATGATGTGGCTCATGTGTGTAAGTCCCTTGATGTGTTGATGTTGGAGCCCATTGCTTGCATTGGATGGTCTTGAGGTTGTTGGGTTCTTGTGGGGTCCTTGAGTCCACAACCTTAGATCTTGATCCTCTAGCATGTGGAGACTTGGGTATTGAACCCACACATATGGTGGTTTGATGGCCCTTGGATGCTATATGGTCATTGGCATGTTGTAGCCTTGTGATCATGCATATGAAGCCCATAAGGTGTTGAAACTAGTGGTGAGGTCTTTGTACCCCTCTTTTGGGGTGTTGGTACTCTTATGGTGATGAAGATATATAGTGGAACCATTGGATATGTTTTTAATGATATGGAGACATTGAATATGATCATGATATTCTTGAAAAAGTCTTTGTTCCCACTTGATTGGTGGTGTTGGGGTCCTTGATACCCTTGCTATGATGAGTAAGTGGTGGAGCCTTCCTCCTTGTGTTAGACACAATGGCACACTGAGAGGGGGGGTGAATCAGTGGGCCAACACTTTTAACCAGTTACACTTCTTTAAATGTTTAAAGAGATCGTCAATAATTTCACCAACATTAATCAATCACATCACAAGAGACACTTCAAAAGATAAACTTATAAAGTTTATTATATCAAATTTGATATTGATTACATTGAAGGCCACCACCTTGGGGTCAACATCGACTTCAACTGACTGAGAAGCACCAACTTCTATGCCAAGACCCTGCTTGGTTTTTCTTAGTTACAACTAAGAAAGAACGTGCAAGACCAAGCTTGCATTCTCATACTAATCTTTGTCTTATCTGCCACTTGTCATATCCTCATTTGCTTATCTCTGTTATTGTCATCAATCGATCATCTACTTCATCAACCTTGCCCACTCCAGTGACTTTATCAAGTCATCCTGCAGTAGGTGTCATCAATCTTTCATCAAGCTGTTATACTATTATGTCAACACCATGTCCACTGTTCTTCCACCGATTTTCCTCAACAAATCTGTAGTCTCCAAATCTATCAACCTCAGTTCATAGTCCACCTTGACAACTCAGTCATAAAAGTTTACTATACCCAAAAACATAAAGTGCTCAGACTAGCACCTCTATCAGACCAGCTCCTCCATCCAAAAACTTCATACCATCACTATCTAACCCAGAATTTCATAAGCATTTCTGACCTGCAATTAGACCCACATATATCTCCAAAAGTTAAAAAACATCAGACATACACACTGTCTAATCCATAATTTCATGAGTATTTCGGATCTGCCTTATCATTGTATTTCTCAGAGTATCAAGAGCACTTCGGATCTAACATGTAGCATACAAATCTAACTCATATTTATCCTTGATCTGCACTTTTCATCACCTAAGAATTCATCAATACATCATATCAAGGCAGACACCTCCTGTAGCAGTTATGCCTGAAAATCAGAGGTTAGATTATCCACGAATTTCAGGTTCACTACTGCTGCTCCTGGGCAATACCACCAGTGAAAATTAGAACACAAAGATCACCAAAAATTTTGAGATTAACTTAGACTTTTACTCTCTCAAGAGCTGCGGCTGCTTCTCTCCTATAACCTAAGTCACAAGGTTCGCCGAACCTAGACCTCTAGGTTCGGAATTCGGTGAACCCAAAAAAATTTGCAAAGTTCGTTGAGGTTCGTCGAACCTGATGGCCAAACCTCAATACGAACCTAAACGAACCCGAACCCGAACCTCAACGAGCCGAACTCGAACCGAACCTTGAACCTCATCGAACCTAAACGAGCCCGAACCTCAGAATTTAGGGTTCGTGTCACCATCGGCAGATGTATGACGTCTTGGCAAGGGTGAAAGGCACGGGTTTCATTTTTCGGCCCACTTTGCAGACCCGACATGCAACCTACACACACCCTACACTGAAGTTTGAAGTTTGAACGTGCTGCTGCTTAGTGCTGGAGTCTGGAGAGTCAAAGCTGCTGCCTGTTGGAGAGTTGGAGCATCCGAGCCTCGATTGGAGGGCCGACCACAAGCTTCAGGGCCAAGCAATTGGAGGGTCAAGTCGCCGAGTTACTGGAGTGAGGGCCGGTGAATGGTGAACCGTGAGAGTAGGCTACAACAACTGCCACAGTGCCCACTGCCAACTGGTGAGTATTGAGTCTGAGTCGTGACTGCACACCGCAGACGCCGCTCCAAGCCTCCATCTACAAACAGAGTTACAGGCTACGGGGGCTGCGGCACAGCTATAGGTACGTTTGTTTTATTTATTTATTTTTATTTCTTTTTTATTTGGTTTTTTATTTGGTTTATGATTTTTAATTTGTTTTACTGTTTACACAAAACATTTAGCTTTAGTTTGTAGTTTTTATTTGTTTGTTTTTTCATGTTTTTTCCCACAGAACAGTTTCAATTCAACACAGTTATGTAACTTGTTTGTTTTTTATTTTATTTTTATTTTTTAATACTATGTTGTTTGATTTTTATTTTATTTTTATTTTTTAATACTGTGTTGTTTGATTTTTATTTTATTTTAATGATATAATTTTTAATCATTAAAAATAACTGTGTTATCAAACCTAAAAATAAATTATTTGTTATAAATTAAATTATTGTGTTTTCGATTTAATTTATATGTTATCAATGATCATTAAAAACAAACTGTGGAAAATTAAAAAATGCAAAAACAAACTACTATCTGCAAATTGCTCTCAATCTTGTTGGCTGAACCTGAGATGAACTTCCATCTCCAACTGTGCATGAAGAAAATGGTGATTAGGCGCTGTAATTCATTCCCAACTCTGCCTGGATGGGCCGTCTTTTATTCTCATTTGTCTGCTGCATTGTTTTAATCATGTCATAGTCTTTTTGGAGTGTTTCCTTGAGTTCTTGAGACACCCCTGGACATCCCTCAACACCACCTCCTCTACCAGCACTAATTGACAGTAAGTGATCCATCACTCTTGTCAAAGACCCAACAACCTCAAAATTGCATAATTTGCATTTTAGATGCCTCCCAACAGACCCATCGAGTTTGCAGACAGTTGTTTGTTTTTGCATTTTTTAATTTTCCACAGTTTGTTTTTAATGATAACATATAAATTAAAAACAGACAGTAAATACAAATACTGTCTGCAAATTGCAATTTGCAGACAGTAGTTTGTTTTTTATTTTGTTTATTTTTCCACAGAATGGATGATAACTTAAAAATAAATGAACTTGATTTTTAATTATGATTTTTAATTTATGATTGTAATATTGCAGGAATCTTTGCCATGGCACCACGAAGATCAATAGCGGAAGGATGGAAATACGTGGACAAACTCGATGGGTCTGTTGGGAGGCATCTAAAATGCAAATTATGCAATTCTGAGGTTGTTGGGTCTTTGACAAAGAGTGATGGATCACTTACTGTCAATTAGTGTTGGTAGAGGAGGTGGTGTTGAGGGATGTCCAAGGGTGTCTCAAGAACTCAAGGAAACACTCCAAAAAGACTATGACATGATTAAAAAAACGCAGCAGACAAATGAGAATAAAAGACGGCCCATCCAAGCAGAGTTGGGAATGAATTACAGCCCCTCATCACCATTTTCTTCAAGCACAGTTGGATATGGAAGTTCATCTCAGGTTTAGCCAACAAGATTGAGAGAGACCAGGATATTAAACTCTCTTTGGAAACCTGTACAGAAGCAGGAAGTTGATGATGCTTTGGCTGATCTTTTTTATGAATCAAGTATCCCATTTAATGTGGCTAGAAGTCCTTATTTTATGAATGCATGTGCTAAGATTTCAGAATTTGGAAAAGGATATGTACCTCCTAGTTCTAAGGCGATAAGGACCACTCTTCTCAAGA
Source organism: Pseudotsuga menziesii (assembly GCA_001517045.1). NCBI lineage: Eukaryota > Viridiplantae > Streptophyta > Pinopsida > Pinales > Pinaceae > Pseudotsuga > Pseudotsuga menziesii. The sequence continues at coordinate 32,055 of LPNX010734665.1, forward strand.
GGTCAAAAGAAAGGGTATCAAACAGGTTGTTAAAGATCAAAGAGTCCTAGAAAGAAACAGGCTACACAATTTTATCAAATGGTTAGTCAAATATGAATAATAGGCCACTGATTAATGTGTTGGTTTACAGCCCTAAAGGGGTATTATTTTTGAAGGTGATTAATGCTTCAGGACATAAGAAGACATCAGAATATATTTTCAAAATTTTACATGAAGCCATTCTTGAAGTTGGGGAAAAAAATGTGGTTCAAGTCTATTACCACTTAAGTTGTACTTAGTGGTTTTTATCAAATGAGCCTGGTGAACCGGACAAAGATGATTTGTTCGGACTTCAGAAGACCTTCGGAAGTGCTTGCTGTACTATATCACATGTTCATACCCCATAGGGGAGTTGTATTAAAATGTTCTAGCATGATAGTGTCTGTAAAAGACTCGGTCTCTTAGACTTTATTTGTCAATCCGATCAGCCCAGGGTTTTTTTACCCTTGGTTATTATTGGTTGTTGAGTAAACGACTAATAATTTCTGAGTTTTTCACTCAATACCTCCAAAGTTGGGGTGGCTGGCTTGGCATTTAGGCCTGTTGAGGTTATTGGAGTCTATGTGTCAATGTATAAACATGCTAGGCATTATGGTCGAGTCATATGAACATGTCTAAGTCTCCCTAGGTTTTGTTTTTTTTATTTTTTAAGTTTTTTTAATTTTAATTTTTCCACAAAACTTAGGCTAATTTTTAATAGTCTAACTGGAAAAATTGGTTTTGTAATAAAAGTGAACTCGGAAATCAGTTTCAGTCATCGGGGTGCTCATTTTCAAGCTTAGAGCACCATGTAAACCCATAGACCCACTTTTTCTAAGTTTTGAGTGATTTGTCCATCACTCAGGTCGAAAATCCCTAAAAATGAAATATTAATTATTTAATTGATGAATTAATTAAATAATGGAGAAAACCCCAAATCCTAAATCATTGGGATTTGCTCCGATTTGACTGAAATTAGTCTCATTGGCTTGGGATTGACTGGATCTGACAATTCCTTGACTGAAGGAGGTGATCTAGGCTGATTTGGGAGTGCACCACAGCATGCAATCTTGGGAATTTCGCCCTCTCTCTCTCCTCCACACGTGTGGGCCCATCTGATTGAGTTTTGGTGGATGCTTTAGTCAACAGGTTGAGGTGTCAAACAGATCAGCTCTCTGATTGATAGTTACACTCAGTGAGACTCGGATCAGGCTTAATTAGACACAGATCAGGCCCAGATTCACTCCACATGCAACTGCAGTCTCTCTCTCCTTGGGATTTGCGCCCCCCCTAGGCTAGATCTCCTGTTTTTGCTATAAATAAAGCACAGGTTACCTCTTCCAAGCTAGTTAGAACTGGGATTGAGGTGTTGTTGGTATTGTACTGTTGTTATTACTCATTTGAAATAAAGAGAAGCTTTGGAGGCAAGACGGTGTCATGTTATTGTATGTGTGGATGAGCATTGCGATGTTTTACTGAGGTAACCTATATCTATGTTCATAATTTGTTGATTGTTTACAGATCCATTGCTGAAGATTGATAATAAGTTTATTATGATCTTAATAGGAAAGGAGTTTGTTAATAAGTTTATTGGCCATCTCTTTCCTTTTGATGCATGTTTAGAGATCTAGATTCAACATGTTTTATAAGTTTATATGCATGCTATTCTAAAATCTTTGTTTATGTATTAACCGGATCTCATAAGCATTTTGGCAAGTCTTTGGATTCAGTTGCAAGTTCCTAGATTGGAGAGGGTGCTGATCTAACTTGCTTCCTCACTTTCTCCAAAACTTTCTCAAAGGCATAGTCCCTCGACATTCCACCAAAAAGCGCCACAGTTGATCTTCAAGACTTCCAGCACTCTTTCTCTCTCTTCCTCCTTGTAAAAATCCAAATCTTACCTGGTTACTTTGGTTACAATCTTTGTTATCATTTAGATCTGTCATATTAAAGTAAAACTTACATAGATCTATTATTTCAAAGCTCATAATCTAGATCTCATTTCTAAAAGGTCTCATTAAGCATTCTAGATCTAGTTCAGGGAAATCATCCGTTTTGCATGGCAATTTAAAGAAAATCCATAGGTTGCATGCGTTAGATTTCTGTTTCTGTTTTAAAAAGATTAAATCCAGCAATCAGTGCATATCTCATTGGCTACCCAAACAGCAATCCAAGACCGTAAGGAAAGCTTTCTTTCCTTGGTTCCTTTTTCACCGTTTTAGCTAGTTTTAACTCAGTTTTGTTTGGTTTAAAGTAGGCTGACCCAAAGGTACTTTCAAAGTGCTTTTGGGCATATTTCAGTCTAACATGCTCGCTGTCTTTTAGCAGGCATAACAGAAAGAAAAGAAGCTGTTGTTCGAAAGTGTCTTTGGGATCGTTCAAATCCCCCCAGGGGGCTCCCCTTTTACTGTAAATTTTAAATTTTGGGAATGTTGTAAGATCTTGGTTTCATCCTATATAAGAACCAAGAGGATTCAGATCATTTTACTGATATTGTAACAACAAATAATAAAAGTTTTCTCCGAATGGGCTCTTTCGAGCCCATTCCCCATCCCCCCTTGTGGGATTCGCGCATTTTTTGTCATTTTTTGCATTGTCTTACTTCTTTTCGCTTTAGATTAGTTTCATTCATGCAGAATAAGATGCTTTGATTACTTTATCATATATTCCATATTATGTTATCAAAGTAACTTGAATACTTACCCCACGACTTCCCGATTGACCCGCAAGGGAAAAAAGATGCGTGGCAGGAATAATTAGAAAACTTATGATTTGTTTCTGTTTACTGCTTATCTTTAATTTCTATAAGTAATTGTTCTAAAATCAACCCCCTCCTTGATTCCCCGATTGAGGTCCACTTGGACCGAAAGAGGTTCCTGGAGGGTTTTTCTTTCTAAGAAAACACATCCTTTAAAACTCACTAAAATTGATAAGACTCCGGTGTGTATGCTCTGTACTTGGATGCGGTTCGTCCGATCAGTCAAATTGCATCAAAATCAACGTGAGTGACTAGTTTAATTAGTCTTCACCTTCCCCAATCAACCACCATCAGGCGAAAATCCAACGCCTCAATCAAACCGTAAGCGGTGGCAAAATACCCAAAGGAAGCAGAAACTCCTTAAAAGTGCCCTCGAGGCGCCGATCTCTGTTACCCCTTCGGGTTCATTATGAACAACAGTCTCAGAGACTCCATTCAGCCCACATATTCCTTATGGGTAGCCGTGAAGGTTTAGTTTTGGACATACTCCAAGTACTCTTGGGTATATCTGGAGTCCCCCCCTCGCCTAATTTTAATTAACTCATATTTCACATTAACTTAAAACATATCAAGAGGCAATCGCAAAACATTCACTCCAAGCACATGCAAGTACATTGATTATTTTATGACTCCATTTTAAGGCACTGGTTATTTTCTTTCTATATATATATATATATATATATTATGTCTCAGCATTGTGCTTTCCTGTGCTCATTTTTTATCCTGTCATCTATGGTTGTTTATGGTTAAATTTCAAACTCCTAAGTAACTCATTCAATTTAACATCACCATACTAAATAATTTTTCCTTAGTAACTTAATAGGGTCTACCCCCCTTGGCTTTGTTAGGAGTTGAGCCTAAACGGAGAAGTCAAGAACAAGGTGACAGCCTTGACTCGAGACTTGTCCCCAAGGACACACCGAGTGGCTTGAAGATTTCTGCCACGTTCCCCCCAAGTGTGTGAAAGGCGGCAACAAAGTCGTCACAGACAGTGCCTCAAATTGTGTGGGAGCAGGGAAAATGATAATGGATAAATGCAAAACAATTTATTGGACCCCTTGCGCTGCTCATTGCCTAGACTTGCTATTGCATGATTTAACAAAGTTTCCATGGATTAACGATGCAGTTCGAAAGGGGAAACAAATTTCCCACTTCATTTGTAACCATCACCTCACACTGAGTTTGTATAGGAGGCAAGCATCCAAAGAGCTGCTACGGCCTTGTGATACTCGATTTGCAACATATTATATTACTCTCAAAAGAGTGGTTGAGGAAAAGACAAGTGTGAGAAGTGTTATTCGCAACAATGAGTGGGAAAGCTCTCACCTTTCAAAAGAACCCAAAGGAAAGGAGTTGGAACAAATCATCTTAGGCAATGCTTTTTGGGAAAGTGCTATGAAGGTTTTAAGAATATGTGAACCAATTGTGGACATGCTTCGGATGGTTGATAGTGACATTCCTTCTATGGGTTTTGTTTATGAGGGCATGGATCGTTGTAAGGAATCAATTGCAAAATCCTTCAACAACGTGGAAAATGACTACATGGAAATATGGGAGATGATAGATAAAAGGTGGAAGATGTTGCATAGTCCTTTGCATGCAGCAGCTTGTTATTTGGACCCTAGGTTGTTTGGGATTCAAAGACATAATGATGCTGAAGTAATGAGTGGCCTTTATGATGCTATTGAGCGGTTGGTTCCAGATCGAGAAGAAGCTAGCAGGCTTATGGAGCAACTTCGGGCATACAGGATGGAAGAGGGGATATTTGGAAAGGCTTCTTCCATAGAGGATAGGATCAAAATTCCTCCAGGAAGATGGTGGCAGTTTTATGGCGCAGAGACACCTGAATATCAACATTTTGCAACTCGTGTTTTGAGTGAAGGATCAAGTGCCTCTCCCTATGAAAGAAACTGGAGTAGCTTTAATCACATCCAAACCAAGAAAAGAAACAGGTTATTATCTTCAAGGTTGGAAGATTTGGTTTATGTGCGCAGCAATTTACATTTGGCCTTAAGCAGTTTGGCCAAAGATTCTTCTAGCTCCTATCGCCCATGGTTTGAGCCTATTCCTAGTGTAGAAGAAGATTTTGGCATTGATGGTGACAGTGATGATGCAGATGAACCTCATGATGATGGAGTTCCATATATTGATGACTATGAGGATCACAATTCTAGTGCCTTTAGCACCCCATGTGCTCTTGATGATTTAGAGCTTTATGATATTACTAGTAGGCCACAAGAATAGAAGTTTTATCATATTCTAAGTTTTGTGAAACAAGTTCAAGGCTGATAACTGTTTGACAGCATGGATTTCCTTAAATTTTGAAACATGAAGACTATTTATACTTCATTTTGCAATATGTAGTTTTATAATGCAATTTATGTTTGGAGTTTGATTATGTGCAACTTTGCAAGTGTTTATGGGATAAAATGTTTTGCAATCTGCTATTTATGAGATGAAATGTTTAGATCTTGATTATATTTTAAAATTGGCATAATAGTTATCATGATTAAGCTAATCCTTGATCTTTAAAGGCTCATTCTTGTTTATTTTGAAATGATTTATGCTATAATTCATGATATAG
>LPNX010734665.1:38107-125630 GCA_001517045.1 Pseudotsuga menziesii
TCAAATACTTGTAAAATCAGAAAATTTAAAATATAATCAAGATCTAAACATTTCATCTCATAAAAAGCAGATTGCAAAACATTTTATCCCATATATATATTTTAAAATGTATATAGACGAACCTATGTCGAACCCCATCCGAACTCCATCCGAAAATTCGAACCTAAAGCTCACCGAACCCGAACACGAACCCGAACCATGTGACATAGCCTATAACACAAGGTCAAAGCTTACAATTTTTGTCGTTTAGAGCACAGAGATGAAATATTTCACTTTTTACAGTGGCAGTCTCAGACTAATCCGAAAATTGCAGAGCTAAATCAGACTTCCTTCTTATACAAATAAATGGCAACATGACTGGTATTTATACACATTTCAGATTAATAAAAAGGAATTAATCTGGGCCGACATGCTAATTTAAATTATTAAAAAAAATATTTGAATCCTCTTTTCTTTGGTCCGCTGACCCTACAAGATGGGGTAAGTTTGTCTTGTCATCTTCAAAAATTAATATCTCATCAACCATAAGGAACCACATGACATGCCACCTACCGTTGGAAAGGGCATGGCGAGGGCTACCCCATCTTATGAGGGGTTTATTTGCAAATACATGGTCCTTCATTCTTAAATTCCTCAATTTGTACAGGACATCAAATTTGACTTGAAATTTTCTTGAGTGCTTCTTCAAGCTACAAGAACATTATCCAAGGCACTTGCTTCTTCAAAGACTCCCCCACATACTCAAGGCTTCCATCATCATTATGGCAAGGTCTTCAACAAAGTAAAGGCTCTTTCATGTCAGCAACCAACAATGCATCAAGTTCTTCAAACATGTGGGCTTCTTCATCATTTGTGTGAGTTTCTCAAACCCCCTTATCAGCCATCAAGGGTTCCATATCATCATGTGCAACGGGCTTCAAACACTTCAAGGATTCATTAACCCACAAATGACCACAGAATGGGTCATTTGGCCCATTCTTGCCATGTCATCAACATTTGTCACTCCTGTGTCTCCTTGTCACCCCTTTGTCATTAATGGGTGTCACCAATGACAACTGATGCTCAACAAACTCCCCCTTTGTCATTGATGGCAACCTTCTTCCATTACTCCCCCCCTTTGACATTAAGGACAAAGGGCCAACCTTTCATTAAAGACTTCACAATGCCCAAAAATTGTATGTTTTTGAATTCTTGAGAGCAAGCTGAGATGTTTGCTCCTGCTGTCAACAATAAAGTCTGCTTCCTTTGATGATCACTTTGTTTGGAAATTTTTGTCTGAAGCTTTCTTATGTCTGCTTCTGAGCTATCCAAAATCTAAGTTGTCTAAACTTTAAACTTCAAGTATCCCAAAATGTCTTGTGAGAATGATCTTGATATATCCTTGGATGCCTGAGATTCATGTTTATGTCATTTTTGAGAATATATTGATGATTGAGCCAATTCTTGCTGATCATGGCAAGCCTGAAATTAGTATCTTGTCAATGCTAACTAAATCACTGTATTGTAATTGGCTTAAGTCAAACTGTCACCACAGAGAACTTGATCAAATGTTCACCAATTTTTGCATTCATTTGTTCGAAGGTTTTATTAAGGCCATTAGTATGTTCAAGTTTACATCATGCTCATGTGTATCTATGACCCGAATAAGGGCTTTAAAGACTTCAACAACTTTGCACCTTCATCTTTTCCCTTTTTAGCATCAATTGCAAAGGGTGACCACAAATCTGTATTTTTCTTCACGATATTATTGCAAACTGCTCCAAATTTTAAACAACAAACCCTTTGACAGTCCCTGTCACACAATCTCTGTTGCTGCAACAAGCTTAAAATATTCAGCAGTTGTCAAGCCCATACAACAGTCAAGTCTGCCCACATGCTACCTCTGGTGTTCATTGATCATGAACCACCAGAAACAACACTTTCGTCATTTCTCAAAACAAAGTGCAAGCAAGGTAACTGAAGAGTCTTTTCAAGAAATTCAGACATGTAGCATAAGTGGATATGTTGAGCATCAATTCTCAGTCTTCATGCATCACCAAATTCTGAGTATGTTTAACCTAAGCTTAAAATTCCAACTGGTTTTTTCATCCACTGTTTAATGCTACCATTAGAATGCCTGTGTCTTGCACCTTTAGATGCCTTTCAGGATGACTTCAATGTGTGCACAATCAAGGTGTACATCAGAGCTGTCTTATGTGTCTGAGCTTTGATCTTTGTACCTGAACAAGGTGCCCCCAACCTTTGTGTCATCGTTTTAATTTCAATCCATGCCACGGCTAACAAGGAGTCCGAACTTCAAGGATCTGCTCATTCAAGTGATCAAGGATTTAAGCACAGACCACCATGTTTTTTATATGGATGTCCTCCTTAGACTATACCCTTGCTCTTGTGGATTGTACATGAAAAATTTTCTGCTCAACCTTCAACTGTTTTATGAAGCAAGGAACAAACCTAAAAAAAAACTTTGGTTGTGCTTTTGTACTTCTGGCTGTTGCAGCCACAGTTCATTGACATATAACTTCAAGATTGGCTTGGATAGGAGTTAAAAACTTGCCTTTTATTCATGATCTTCCAACTCTATTAAAAACTTCAGGAAAACATGTGGTTTTCATCAAGTAGAGTTAGATGATTATCAACCAGGTAAAAGAGATCCTTCAAGTTTTTCCAAGGAATTCTTTCATTCAAGGAGATTTCTTGAATAGGGTTACCATTGTCAAGGATCAATTTCAAGGGAAGACTTTCAAGGTTTTTCTAGAGTCAGCAAATTCTTGCCTAATGCAAACTATTCCTGCTCCCCCTATCACCATGCCAACTGTGACCACGATCCTTGGACCTGCCTCTTTTCTTCGAGTAGCCATCATTTTCCTTTGAGTTCATCCTCCAACTTCATGAACTCAAGGTGTATTAAGGTCTTTGAAAGACCTCAAGCTTGGCTTGCCATGTGGCATCCATCTTTTGTGCACTGATCTACTTCATCTAAATTCAACATGACATTCTTTTTCATCCATACCTAGGAAAGTCCTTGGCTGTGACCACTTGTCCTTTGGGCTTCAACTCTGCCTGCATAATTTGTTTTCCAAGACTCATTGGTTCTCCTTGCAGGTGTATATGAAGGACTCTTCATAGGTTGTCTCCTTCAACTTGCACAATTTTGGGCTTTATGACCAAAGCTACTACAGTTGTAGCATCTCATGGTGTGGCAATTTGCAGCAACATGGCCAATATGGTTACAAGTCAAGCATCTAACTGTGTTATTTGGACTTCTGACACTTCTTCTTCCATGGAATGAACAGTCCACAGCCTTGTGACCAAAACCATTACATGAACAGCAATAACCATTGAATCTATATTCATAACTAGATGCCTGCCTCCATTTTGAGGATGTATCTTTTCTGAACTTGCTCTGAGGAGTAGGACTAACTCCTTGATGTCCTCCAAATTTTCTGATGTCTTTTGCAGGTATATGAGGATCAGCTTGGCTTTCATCTTTGGAGAATGAGGAACCTGCTTCATACTTGCTAGCTGTCCATGTGTCTGCTACGGACTTTTCTTTTCCTGAGTTGTAGCCAAGGCCAGATTTATCAAAAGGTGATCTTTGGCTGTCCAAGATCTCGTCCAAGATGATTGAGTTGTTCCTGAATTTCACATATGTATTGGACTTTTCATTTGTCTTTCTGAGACCAACTACTTCCATCCCAAGCTTTTGACATTGCTCCTCCTTCTCATCCAATTTGTCCTTCAAGACTTCCTCTATCCTTTTGGCTTCTTCTAGCTGGGTCTTCAGTTCAATATATGCCTTCCTTGTTTCTTCAAGTTCTTTACCAGACTCTTCTTGTTCTCCTGTTTGACTGATCAATTCAGTCTTTAGTCTTTCAACTTCATCTTCTTTGTCTTCCAGCTCATCCTATAAACTTGTCTTCTTGTGATTGAGTTTTTTGAACATATCCATAAACTTCTCATGGTACTTTTCGAAGGACCCCAAAATCTTTCTTTTAAGTCTCAAATTGTATCTAAGATCAATGTCTGCTAAAAAGCGTGCTAGGACATCTTTCTTAGCATCTTCAAGATCATTTTCAATACAATCACTGCGACTGTAATCCAATGTTACAAATATCGTGTCGACGAATATATCGCCGAGGGTCCAAAAAGAAATTATCGAATTTATCGGCGAAATGTCGACAAACATCAGCAATACATCGACAACTTAAAAAAATACAAAAATATTCATTTTTTTCAATTTTCTAAACATCTAAAGCAACAAGAACATCAAATAAACACATTGTTACATGAATATGAAAATAAAACCGATAGATAAGATGTATAAAACGTCTAGTGATACATCACACATAAAAATGAATCGTGTCTTGGATCTTTGAAGGCTTGATGTAATATATTAATTTTTAAATTTAAATTTTAAATTTTAAAATATAAATATAAATGACAAATGTACATTGTAAATACTAAATAGTAATATAGTATTATATATTATATATATAGTATATAGTATATAATATATATTATATATAATATATACATTATAATAATATAATGTAAATATTATATATTATATATAATATATATTATATACTATATAGTATACACGGGCCACAATCCGCTGGCGATTACCCACGGGCCACTGTCTGTCGACGTTTAACAACGGGCCACAATCCACCGGCGATTACCCACGGACCATGCGTTCTCCTCCACGGAGCAGCGTTTAACCTTCTCCCTCCTCCACGATGGCACAAACTGGTGCTCTTTCTCCTCTGTCAAACCCTAGCTCTCCGTCAAACTAATTCGTCACTGCTGAAAGATGGATGAAAAATGCCAAAAACAGGCCAATAAACCTCATCCGCAGGACAAGCGATATTTACCCATTGACTCGCAATTTTTTGCAAACATCGCGAATTTTTCGGACAAAAAATCGCCTCAATATATCGCCCAATGTTTGGCGATAATATCGCCGAGGTTGGAACATCGCGATATATCGCAATGTTGGCGATAAATCGTCGATATTTGTAACACTGCTGTAATCAGAAAGATTCTTACCTTCACTGGTATCTGATGCTTGCTCTTGCTTTTCATCTTCAGTAGACTTGACTTCTGCTTCAATCTTTGTGTCTTGGTTTCTTCCTTGATACTCACTTTCCAGCTTGAACCATAGGCTGAAGCGTGTTCTCCTACACTCTCTATAACAGAGCTTGAGAGTCCATCCATAAGAAATTTCAAAGCAATGGCGTTGTCCTTCTTGGCATCCTTCTGTGCAGCTAACTTTGTCTTCTTGTTGGACTGAGCAGGTGGATTGACCACAATCTCCCATACACCAAATTTCTTCAAGTAGGCTTTCATCTTACTTCTCCATCCAAAGTAATCGATCACATCAAGTACTGGAACTTCATCATTGTTGGGGGACTCTTCCTTTGCATCCATTGTGTGTCCACATATCTCCTTCAAGCTAGTTAGGCTTGTGGCGAAGGCCCGCTCTGATAACAATTGTTAGACACAATGGCACACTGAGAGGGGGGGGTGAATCACTGGGCCAACACTTTTTACCAATTACACTTCTTTAAATGTTTAAAGAGAAATCGTCAATAATTTCATCAGCATTAATCAATCACATCACAAGAGACACTGAAGAGATACACAGTAGAGATACTGAAGAGATTCGAGATGATGGACTACAAGTCTATGGCCACACCAATGGTGACGAATCTGAAGCTATTGAGTGACTCTTCTTTAGATCTGGTGGATCCCACGATGTACAGACAGATGATCGAATCCTTGATGCGTTAGGTTAACACCAGACCGAATATATGCTTTGCAGTCAGTACATGGTAGAGTTTAGACATGTACATTAGATAGCAACAAGGCATGTGTTGAGGTACCTACATGGTACGATTGGATATGGACTTAGATATGTCTCGGACAAAGAAATAAAGCTACAAGGATATATGGACTCTGACTAGGGTGAATAGTGCAGTGGACGAGAAAGAGCACATCGGGGATGTTGCTCCAGTTTAAGATCAGCTATGATATCTTGGTTTACCAGGAAAGTAGTCATCAGGGGCACTCAGTATAGCAAAAGCAAAGCATATTGCAGCCAGTATTGCAAGATGAAAAGCAATGAGGCTTCAGAAGGTTCTTAATCAAATATATCCAAGACAAAGTGCAGAAAGAAGTAGTGCAACTCCAATACCTATCCACGGATGAGCGAATTGTCGATATACTTACTAAACCTCTGTCTAAAGTAAAGATTGAGTATTTTCGAGACAAGCTTGGTGTAGTACAAAATGACTCTGCTTGCTAAGAGGAAGTGTTGATGTTTCTCCATGGGCAGCAGCGGATAGTCATTCCCCCCCACCAATTAGTCATGTAGTACATGAATTAGGCATTTTCCCCATCGGTAAGTCATGCAGTGGTACATGGGTCAGACACCGATAAGTCATGCAGTGGTACATGGCTCAAACACCGATAAGTCATGCAGTAATACTTGACTCAGATACTGGTAAGTCATGCAGTGGTACATGGCTCAGATACTAGTAAGTCATGGTACATGACTCAAGCAGCCAATGGTCATAGTATCTCTTGTGGAGTGTACCCACATGAGCAAAGACATAGTCAAGACCTCAAATGACTATTAGACAATAGTCAAGGTCTCCGAGACTATTAGTACTATCAGATACTCGATTGAGTTATAGTCAAGACTATTGGGGAACAGTCAAACCTCTAGGAGAGGTTAGATAGCCATATACTTGGCTATTGGGGTACAGTGAGATTAAGAAGAAGAAAGAAGCCAGTTAGAAGTGGTTAGGCCCTGGAGAAATCACGAAAGATGGAAAGCTCACAGAGAACTTCTCTAGACCGTAGAAGATTCCAGAAGTCAACAAGAAGAAGTCAATCGAAAGAAAACAATAAAAGAAAGAAGAACTTCTAGAAGACAAACAGTGTTGAAAATCGTGTAAGAAGAATAAATTCCTCGCTAAGAGAGAACGTTGATGTTTATGTAGCATCGGAATATATTCTTAAGAAGTCCCAGAGAAAGTGGAAAGAAATGAAGAGCACAACTAACCCAATGAAATCGGTAAATTGACCCTAGAAGGCAAAATGCCAAGTTGACTTGAAAGATAAATTAAAGAATAAATAAAAGTTGGAAACTTCTAGTGAACAAAAGAATATAAATAAAGTGTTTCCACGCTTCATTTATCATGAAGCAAGCACATCTCTCTCTCTCAAGTGGTGTGCACTTCTCTAGGAGGCCAAGCGAGGAACACAAGAAGCATAATATTTGGGGTTATCTTACTATCTCTCTCTCTCTTTGGGCGCACCTACTCAGAGGTCATATTGTATCTTTTTTGTATATCATTATTTTGTTTCTGTAACTAGTGTCGGGCACTAGATTTGACATTGTATCTTGTTGAAGAATCTTATCTTTAGAAGTTGTTGGGTTTTTCCTGTGAAAGGGTTTTCCCTGGGTAAATATTGTGTCTATTGTGGATGTGTTTCTTTCAGTGATCCTTATATGCATGCCGTTTATGTTTATGTGATAGAAAAGTAAAAAAGTTAAAAACATCTACTAAGAAAAATCAACACATTTCCCCTATGGGGGGTCGTCTTGATTTTAGGGAGGGCAACTTTCTCACTTGGTGATGTCTATCTTGAGCTAGAGGCTAATCTGAAAGTGGATTATTGTTCCCAAGGGATAAATTGAGCCCCCTAGGATGTTATTTGATATGTCTCACATGTGTATCTATCATTTATATCATGGGCATAGGAGGTAATTCGCTCCCCTCACCTAGGTTTGATCATTTCCAGCTTGTAAAAAAGAGATAAAATGAGATTTAATCTCCATCATTCATCATTTCATTGTATCTTTTAATCTCAATCATCCCCATAAGGATCGGTTAGAGATTTTCTTCCTCTCTTAGCTATAAAAGAGAGAGAGCTCTTCATTTGAAAGGACTCTTAGCTCTTGAAAGCAAATAATAATAAAATTTCTCTTGTGCAAATTCTTGTCTCTTGATGGATGTCTCTGGTTTATTTTTCTTTCCAAGTTCCTTCTACTGCTAGATCATTGGCATACTCCATGTCCAAGAAAATATTTTCAAACTTTTGGGATTGCAGGAAGCAAAGCAATTTCACCTAGGGTGTCAAGGGCGACTTGGGCGTTCTGGGCGACTTACTCTTGTGACAAGGAGTGGTTTTGTGAATGAAATACATTTTGCTCTTGCCATTTATTTATTATTATCTCTTCTTGTCACTCTTGTGAATGCAAATGGATTTGCAAATTTCAAGTGATTGATAGTCTTTACAATTCGTCTTACTACTATGTCTCTTGGAGTTTTGCAAGGCAACTTCTATTGGGGAATCATAGCGACTTGGTGTGGAGAAAATTCATGATCTAATCGATGATGTTGAATGAGGAGAAAGGACCCTAATCAACTATCCAGAACAAGGTATATACTCAGATCTATGTTAGCATAGCTTCTTAAACCATTTGTCAAATAAAATTAAAAATCAAGCCCTTCAAAAATTATTTGCAATTGCATGCTAGATTTATTGGGCCGATTTGGCACTTGGGCGAGTTTATTTTTGCATTTGAGGCATAGATCTACCATAGGCAGCTTCATTTGGACTCCATTCAAACCCCGGATCAAGGCACTAATCAATGAACCTATTTGCTCCAAGGGGAAATTGGGTCGATTTGCTTGGCATGCTTGACGGCTTGCTTGTTGAGTGTTGAATGATCAATCTCTTGTGTTGAGCAAGCAAATTTTTGTGTTTAGGGTTTCATTTTATCTCCTATCCACGTTAAATTTTAAACAATTTAATTATTTTCTCAAAGGGACAAGGGGAAATTATTCAAATCCTAACACCATCTTCCTAGATTCCTTTAGTTAACCTACTATTGAGTAATTCCTTGAATTGGATTGCATTTCAATCACCTCACTAACCCCTAATCAATCCACTTAAACATAACTCAATAATCATTCCTTTGAGTCTAGGAAGCATCCCTTACGGTACCATTCATTTTCCAATTGCCAATACACATACAAGTACCCCATAGCCTAAAAGGGGTTGGGCATTTAAGCTCAACTTGGGACACCTCCCATGGCTAGTCTAGTTCACCTAAAGTGGACTAGGAAGCCTAAAGAGAGAGGAAACCTATCCGGAGTGACAACCAATAGCATCTTTCGAGGGATAGGGTTTTCTTAGGTATCACATTCTTAGTGGCTCCGTATCTCTGCCATCCTGGATTGGATCTCATGTCGTGGCCACTACAGAAATTGTGATTAGTTATAACAGAATCTTCCATTGCAAAGACCTTTCTCTACTCTTCGAATCTTCCTCATGCTAACTAGTCTTGTGGGTTATGTCATCTGGATAGAGGAGAGCTCCTTTTGTTCATAATTTTATGTTTTACTTTAGGTATATCTTGTCATTTTTGTTATGTAACTAATTTCTTGTACTTTGGTTTAGAGTTTTCAAATGTTTTGCCATTACTTGGAACCTAAACCTCCTCAAAAGGCATTGTATGGGATACCAGCATATGTCCAATGTTTGACTGTATACACTAGAAGAAAAACATTTATTCTGACACAGACTAAATGCCCTTCACTGAAATAAATAATGTCCATTGCTTTTACAAAATAAAAGGTATTAAAAATATGGCAAGTCTATGTAATTTTCACACTTGTACAAAGAAAGTTCAATTGCAGCCTGGATACTGATGATTAATGATTATAAAAAGGCAGCAATAGCACTCACCTTCAGCTCCTCTGCCATTAGTTTATTGTTGGTATTTTGAACCCCCTGCTTCACCGCAATTTTGGCAATTTCACATCTTTCCCAAATCTTTAGAATAGCAGCAGCTAATCCTTGGAGACGCCTATTCCTCCCTTTTAGAAATAACAAGTTAAATTTACATACCTGGAAACACTAAATAATAACAAAGCAGCCAATGTTTAAAGCATATTTTATGTGTTTCTTGATAATTCAATTCAAGAACATGTCGTATCAAGAGATTACCTAAGGCAAAGTGAATAGGTAGTGGCTTTGCAAGCTTACGCAAATTGGTCATCTCTTGATTGTTCAACTTCGACCTTTTTGTGCCATAAGGAAGAAGCCTGAAAGGTGTCTTGTAATTAGGAACCACTTCTGGAAGCAAGTCAGCGTCTATAGGTAATGGATCATTTCCCCACCAATCAATAAAACGAGGGCCCAGCCCATCTAAGATATCATTTGCTTCATTTTGAGGATCCATTTCCACTGTAGGCTGAACAATCAGTGCCTCATTAGCAACAATGTCACAGCCAAGCTGAGGACCAACATTAATATTTTCATCTATCCAATTGCTTTCCCTGTCTCTGTGTAATATTTCAGATGCCTTCCTTCTTATTACAGGATCAGCTGTTTTTTTTGCCGGGACTATGTCAGGTACAAATGGTTTGCTATCTTCAGACAGTAAACTGACACCTGAACTGATTTCAGCCTGAGCTTTAGCAGCTTTTATGGATGGAGGTTCATAGTTAGTTCCTCTGTATAGAACAAGAACGCTTCCTGCCCTCCAAATAACCAGTCCACCAGTTTTATCCTAAGCAACGTGATATAAGAAACCCGTCAATGCCTATAGTTTTATATTTTATATAGAAAGTGAAAAGGTACACCAGGTCTCAAGGCAAGCAATTAAAATTATTAAATAAAAATGAATATTTCATTAATTTATAAGGAGAGAAAACAGCAAGCAGTAAAATTGAACAAGCATTCCCTGTTTCATTTATTGTAATTGAATACATGTAGAAATCTTCATCAATCTGCCAATTCTCTTAGACACCAAATATTCTGCATGCATCAAGCATAACCAAAGATGCATGTACAAACCACTTAATGAGTTCTGAAAAATTTCACCAGCAAATTGTTTTCTTTGACCTCCGGAGAGTTAAGCACTTATTGTGGGGATGAAAGGAAACCCAAAGATTCTGGGAATGGATAGCAGCTGAGTATTCCTCACTATTTGTTGCACCACTTCAATGGAGAGGGGTCGCTTTCGGAGATAAACAGATATTAAACAGGGAGGAAAGAGCATATGGGACACCATATGTTAATTGGGCATCTCCTTCCCATGCAAATGCCATTCCCAAGCAACCTTTTATGGAGATTATACAATGGTGCACTTAGGTGAATTGGCGGCCTACAGGTCATATTTAGCCATTCATTATCATGCTAAGGTCGGCATTTTCAGGAAAGAGTCGGAATATCTTACAAATGGTGCCCTTGCCCATGTCAGGAAGGGAAGCCCATATTCCCCTCCCAGTGACCCACTACTGTCAAATTATCTGATGGATCCTCTAATGTGCATTGGTGGAATATACGTGGCATTTTCCTTCAATGAAAGTAAAATCTTTCTTTGTAGAAGAACTTGTAAATGGAAAGTACATTCAAACAATTGATGTAAGATGAATGAATGTATTACACAATAGTTCTTATGTTGTATCATAAAAACAATAAAATTTAAAAAGAAATACAACACAGTTGCCATAACCCTCGGAGGCAAAATATAAACAATATGGCAAAGAAACATGCTGAAAAACAGAGTACATACAAGTTTCAAATAATATTAGCAATGGAAAAAACGAAAGAAACAAAACAAAGGGGTAATGACAACAGCTTTGACAAAAAGTTTTCTTCATTTGAGAATATGTTGGGGATAAGAAGATGGCAAGAAAAGCTGCTAACCTCTGCAAGTTGGTGAGCTCTTTTCATGTTATGCAAGTAGGGTTCGTCAAATTTAAGCCTAACTAACTCAGAAGTCTTCCAACTGTCATGTATCTTATCAAGAATATTCTGAGTAAGTCCCGCCTTCTTCACATTAATCCTTTCCTTTAATTTTATTCCGAGGGTCCTTAGCCTCCTTAGCTCTGGATCAGGAATTGTCAATTCTGCTAATGTAGGAGCTCTTACTCTCTTCGGCTTCTCAGCTTCTCTCTCTTCAACATTCTCGTCACCTCTCTCCCAAGGCAACAAAATGTTCATAACCTCTTGCCCGTCTTCATGAACTACACTGTCCATATTGCCCCAGCTCTTCTCAAGTAAGGACCCAATGCTACTGTTGGGGAGAAATTTCTGATCAGGAGAATCAATTTCTGCATTGGGATCTCTCTCCTTTTTGGCTTCCAGGACGTACCTGAGATTTCTGATCCTGTCCACAATTCTGTGCATTGCACTGATACCTCTGCCTCCATCAAAATGCCGAGTTTGCACCATATCGTCGTCCTCGTTATCCAAATCTGCCTTATTTTTTCCAGCATCCTTCTTCTCAAAGTCCTTGGCGGGGACATTGCTCCATTCTCTCATCCATGGGGCTGTAGGCATATTGGGTTCACTCCCAAATCCAGGATCCCCTCTGGAAGGATAAAATGGCTTCTCAAAGTCCTTGGCGGGTACATTGCTCCATTCTCTCATCCATGGGGCTGTAGGCATATTGGGTTCACTCCCAAATCCAGGATCCCCTCTGGAAGGATAAAATGGCCTACTTTGTTCATCAGGAGAGGAACTATCTTTCACAGTAGTCTTTGATAAAGTCTTCCATCCATCCCTGGTTCTGTTTGAAGATGACCTCTGCTTATCCCAGGGAATCCTTTGTGATTCCCCTCTACCTTCTCTCCTTGGGTATTTTGGCCTTTGAATATTACCCCTGTCGGACCTAGATTCATTTCTTTTATCACGAAATCTGGGATTCCTAACCTTGTTTGAGTCCGTCTTTTGTTTGTTGATATTGTATGCTGAGTATGTACACAAACGGTTGTGATGGTGCTCTGGGGTTCTGGTTAACAAATAGGGATTGATGGATATGTGCAAACATGCGCCATGGACATGTGAAGAGGATGAAAGAGAATGCAGTGCACTGACTGGCCATAGAGGGTGAGCAGGGACCAATGCCATTGAAGAGTGAACGAAGTCCCTTAGGTGTTGAATTCTTAAATTGTTCTTATAAATGCAGCTCATTACCCAGTTCTAATACATGCTTTACCCGCCAAACTATCAGAGAAGTTATAGATAAAACACAACACAATGACCTTGACTCCCAACTGGGGACCAAAAACAACTGGGTAACAGACAGAAGGAACAGAAAATCTTATCCGGGATCCGTAAACGAATGGATTTGAACTACATAACCTCTGGCAAGTTTCGTAACTGTAGCCCACCATTAAGATAATCTTCTGCTTGTGAATTGGAAGAGATCTTCAATCAATTTTGTGCCTTAAGAATTCAAAAAACCATGACTAATATTAGCGCGTTCCCATAAGCAAGAGGATGGGCTGACAAGAAGATAAAAGAAACGCTGGCTGTTACTGATTTTACAAAGACTTAGATGGTAGAAACCTACCTTAGCTTGTCCCTGCATACCTTGATATGGAGGGAAGGAGAATCAGTGCAGTATCTGGGCAATCCTTGTGGATATTTCTCATTCTGCCTGGATATTTTGGCTAAAAGCCGAGACTTATCTACAGCTTCCGATTAATGCCGTGGAGATTTTAGTACTTTTCATTATGCCTGTGGGTTTAGCGCATAGGTAATTTTTGATATATCGAATTGAATTTTGGAAGATACAGATACAAATATTTTTTAACAGGCCTCAAGATGTTAATAGTGGAATATTTTATTTTAACAGATTGAAAAATAATTTGATTCAACTGTGTTAAGATTTAGTATTTCCTATGTGGAATATTTTATTTTAACACAGTGAAAAATAATTTGATTCAAACTGTGTTAAGATTTAGTATTTCCTATACTTTAAGTGGAACTCCAACCAATGGAATGGAATTAAATAAAGGTTATTAGATGAGCTTTATATAAACGCCTCATAATGGGTCATACCATTAAAAGTGCATTAATATTAAATAATTTTGCAAGTGCATTAACATTAAATAATTTTGCAAAATACATCTCTGAGCAGTTAGAATTGGCAAAATATATCTCTCATAAGCTACAATTGGTTGGCATTATTATCCTTACTTAATGTTATTATGAGGAATGATCATCTTGTAAAAATATTTATTATCTTCTAAATTAATAAATATATGTTAACAGGTAAATATCTTTAATATTTGTTTAACATTATTTATTATCTTATAAATTAATAATATATAATATTATTAATAATATTTATTATTCCAGGGCGGCAAGTACGCGAGGGATCATTTACGATCCAAAGGAAATATGATTCACTATTATGCTTAAGGTTTGGGCAAGCGGACAAATAATCAAGCAGAATGGGCATCTCTAATGCAAGGTATAGAAACAATGACAGGACTAAATATCGGAAATTACCAAGTCTACGAAGATTCTTGGATTGTCATTCAAAAGATGCAGAAGATTCAGGCGGGCAGAGAAAAAGCGATCGAGAAAGTGCAAAAAATAATTATGGCTTTCATTATGGATATTGCAAGGGTTCATTTCTTCAATGTCAAGAAGCATAACAATAAGGAGATTGATAGATTGGCTAACAAGGGATTGAGACTAAAGCAAGGTGAAATTTGTGTTGACAACTCTAATCCCAAGGTTAAATGGATTTCATGCTGTCATGGTTAATTTGCTTACCTCTTTTCTATGAGAAAGGTACGGACACTTGGCCTAGAAAAGGATTAGGAAGGCATCAAGCCCCTCAAAACCCTTTTACCCAATGTCGAGGTGGTAGATTTTACCATGGAGTCGGATCGGTTGAGTGGCAGTTGGAGGCGTGTTGGAGAAGACGGGTTTTAATGAGCATTAAACACTCATGTCTAGGGCCATCCCATCTTGCCACCTTTGGATGCATGTTAACCTTTTGCATCCACATAAAGACTTAGAACATGGATATAGGAAATCTCTTACATGATCCTGAATATGTCAAAGCTAGAAAGCTTGAGAACCATTTCATTTCAATGTCTATTTCTAGAGGAGCAGGGTTCTGGCAAGAAAGGAGGAGATCATTTTCGCCGACAGGGCAGAATTTGCACTCATGGTTGTTGAGGACGATGTGTGGGTGAGGATGATGGGAGAGATAATGGAGCTGAAGAATTATATAGTGGATTATAAATAGATGTTAAGGTGTATGTTTGAGGTTTCAAAGGCATCGTTGGATGAAAACATGAAAACATCAATAGATATTACGTGCTTGCACTGTCGCATGTAAGATATAAAGGGGCACACTCGATTGCATGTAGGCGAGGTCGATGAAATACAATGCAGTTTAGAAGTAATGGAATAGACAATCCATCAAGCATGAGTAAATTCACAGGGATATTGTGGACATGAAGTGGCGGCACCAGGAGCAATACTTGAACGTCAATGAGAGGAACGAGACTTGCTTCAACCAACTTAAAGAAATTCTCAATGAAATTCAAGATGAGTTGGAAGAAAATTGCAGAGAAAATAGTGGCTCTGTGCCTAGGCATGCTAAGGACTAACCAAAGGAGGAAATTTCCACTATGCAGGTGGGTGAAGGAGGCTTTCAGCTCCACAAATGATTACCCTAGTCTCTCTTAATACTTCTTGCTATGTTTTTTTGCTCGTTTTTTTGTAGACAATTTATAAGGATATATACATTTAGAGGGAGTAGAATAGGATATGGAAAGCACCCTCCTTCTGTTTATCAGCAAGCGTTGAATGAGGGGAACTCTGTTTTGGACCTGTCATGTTCAACACTATTTTTTAACTACTTTATGTCGGCCTGTATATGATATGTATATTCAATTTTAATATAAATTATTTCTCTTTCCTGTTTTATATATATATATTAATAATATTTGTATATAATAATATTTAATAAAATGTAAAATGTATCAATGTTAGTATTAGAATGTCAATTAGAGAATGTATTGAGAATGTGTATGGAGTAAAACAAATGTAATGCAGAACAAAATACCAATCATCAGTAGCGCAACTCATGTTAGTATTAGAGTGAAGGAGGATGTTGTCACATTAACTTAGTAGACCTGGAACCAAAAGCAAGTATTAGTAAAGTTGTTGATGTAAGTAATGGTTTTAAAACCACATTTCTCTCAAAATTATTAAAATGTGTTGAATATATATATATTCTCGAATGTGGGTAGCTATAGTAATGACAAGGAACGTGGGCAGCTCCCCTCAGCACGTGTATAGTCAAAAATCTTCAATGTGGACGCCTGGCATCAATACAAGGAGTATTCAAGGCAAGAAGATGGAGGTTATGAGAAAATATTGGAGGATGGTGGGTAATCACTGCTAGGGAAGGGGAATGATTTCCCTTTTGATCAACCGTCCTGTCTTGATGGCGGACTTGACTATTGGTTCGAGTCACCATGTTGGAGATCTCATGGCAATTTTATGCTATTCTAGGGTAGTCCCAAATAAGATTGAGTTAAGAGGGTCTAGTCCTCATTGGTTTGTTATCTTGGTAGAGGAAGTAATTGTGAGAAAAATGGAGGGGAGCATCTCTCGAGTTGACGGTTGAAGGAGGTTTCAACTCAGTCTCTGTGGGGACCCTAAAGGGAAGAGGGTGGTGCATGATGGAGACCAAAGGTCGGAAGCAAAGCAAGGAGGCCATGGAGAAGGGCACGCGGGAGATGAAAAGGGCAATGAGGGAGCAATTAAAAGCGACCCAGACAACATTGTTGTTCCAATCCATGGTCCCCTAATAAATAAAGGAATAAATTATTGTAGTGGAGAAGGAATTGTGGGTGGAGCTTGAGGAATCCAAGTTTATTGATAAGATGGAGACCATGTCCAAGTGGATTCAGGATCAAGGTTATACCCGGAACCATTTGGCATTGCATGATAATTTTGTATCTTTGTTTTTTGTTATGAAAGGTCTTCTGGTGCGTGTCTTGGTGGAGCATTGAGCTAAAGTTGAGGATGATGAGAAACTAATTAATATTTGGAAGGAGCATTATGTCGATTCAAGGATTATGCACAAGAAAATCAATGTGATTTCCAAGTAGCTCGGTATTCAGTTCATTTGACGTCAAGCAGTGGAGGAAAGTAGCTCGAGGGTGTAATATCCCAAATCCCGATATTTTCTATTTCTAAACAAATATGCTGATACAACTGGGCATGCAAACCGCCATGCAAAAATCCCTATTTTATAGGAAAATTAGGGTTAGGGTTTGTGAGATAGAATGAACACTTACCACTGATAAGCCGGTTGGACTGCTCCGGAGAAAGTATGCAAGCGCTGAGGACTAGGTCGGAGATGAGCTGATCTCCTCTGCTTCCGGTGAACCCCCAGCAGCAAGACGCCCAGTCAGAAAAGGATGACGCCCTCAGGGAAGGAGGTGTTCGATGGAACTGCTGATTTGTAGGGATGATAGCCTTTCCGTGCCAAAGAGAATGCCTGGTGCATGCGGAATTTCTGAGACCTCTAGGCAGGATAACGACTTGCTTCAGAGAGACAGGTGCTCACGCCCTTGGGATCCCAAAACTGCTGATAACTACTTCGGATGAGCATGGACGGATCTGATAATCACCGGGTACCGGTGTATGAAGCTGATAATGAGAATGGTGCCTGAGTTTCTGAAGGAAACTGAGATCTGAAGGCCCAGCAACTGATTAGGGCTTTCTGGCTGAAAACCCCCCTTTACGGCTGCACACGTGTCCCTACAACGATCTATACCGTGTACTAGATAACTAATGAATGAATGAAGAACAAGTGGTGAACCTATATGGCTTACCCTGAATAAGACTAGGACAGATGTTTCACTGCCAAAATCCTGTTAGCTGAAGATTCCGTCTCCAACCCCAACTACTGTGCTGAACGCTATGCTGCTATCCAAGAGCTCCCAAAATAATCATAATAAAAAAGTGAAGTCTCCTTTCTCTTTATCCTCTATTTATAAAGTTCAACTGCGCAAAACCTAGTCTTTGACCTAATTAGGTCACTTTATCTTCTAATTTGCCGTTGACTTGCATGCATGCGGATGGAGACTTAAAGAGTGCATGCATCATTAAATAATGCTTGGATGGCATGCACGAAGGTGGCCTTTGGCCCCGATGGCCCTTCTTGACCAAATGATGATGCCCTAGATCTTCTATGGATGGCATCAATCCTTAGCTGATTCCCTAGCTGTCAGTAACCCCTCGAACCCACAGGAATCACATAGGTTAGCGGTTTTGGGCCTCAAGGCCTAATTGGAAGAGGACATTATAGAGGGTCTAGCTGCAGACTAAGATGGAGGTTTTGCCTCGCAACCTTCATGTTCTAGGTCTCTAAGTTTTGTCCTTGATGTCTAGTGTTATATATAAACAAATTCCTGGTTATGGTGGTCTTATGGGTAGTAGACATATGAATAACAATACGTGAAGAAAAATGACAAAATCACAAACTTTCTCTTTCATATGCTTTGTCAAACATTTAGAAGCTGTAGGTTTTTAATTTAAAATTAACTTATAGACACTGATAATTTATAACATCCATGTTAAATCCTTCAAACACATAAGAACTGAACATTTATCATTGTACACAATGATTTTAGGTCAACTGAGACGAGGGAAAAACCCCCACTGGGCAAAACCTAGAGAGAAGAATTTATTAAGAAAAGAAATTCATAAATCTCATACATAAGATTTTTCTTTTTCAGAAACTAGAAAATTAACCCAACTTGTCTTTAGCAATCTGCTGCATCATTTTTTGTGCCATTGAACAGTTGTATAGCCTTCCCACATGTGCAAGAATACTATTGTATGGATTGTCCTTTGTTTGCAATCAACACTATCTCATTTTCTATGCCCACACGTGCCAGAAAAAGTACTATTGTACGGTCAAATCGGACTGTAATTAATTGTTGTTAGCCCTTTCCTCGATCTTTGTGCCCACATGTGCTAGAATCGTGTTGATATACGACCTTTGTCAGTCTCTCTTGAATTATTTGCAGAACAATTAGACTGTCTTGGGAAACATGATGCTAATATCTTTTAAGCTTCTTGGAAAATGTGTCAAGTTTTGTCTTGAAAAAACTCTCTTCGTCTTCTTTGGTCTTCTCTTTCTCTCTTGGTGTGTTTTTCTCTTTGTCCCTTCACTTTTTTTATACTTCATTTCCTAATAACTAACCCTAACCACCACCTCAAAGGATAGGATCAATTTCTTAGATCAAAGGTTCTCATTAAATGCACTTTTAATTAATAAAAGATAATAATTAATTGCACAACTTATAATGGGACCCATAACTTAAATGACGTACAAACTTTATGTATTTACATAAGTCACTTTATACATAAGTAAATCACTAGGAACAAAACTTTGTCCCCTCTGTGACTAACACACCCAAAAACATTAGGAAGGATATCCAGATTTCAATTTTAACACTCCCTCTTAATGAGGGAGGTCCTTCCAATACTAAGTGTATATCCATCATCTAAGCCCATATTCCCTACAATAGCTCCCTCTTGCTATGAGATATGCCTCGTAGATAAGTGTTTGAATCCAAAATGAAACTTTGAGCCTTAAGACTCTAGATGAGACTCTTGCACCTACTCACAATTATTGTACTAGCTGAGCCTCTTGTCAGTACTCTAAAGACATCCACTTTCTCCATCTAAAGGTAATGGTTGATCAACTGCAACTTCTACTCCATCCTCAAAATCTACCTCGTATAACCAATTGCTTGATCCTGGATGCACAACCTATCCCTGCAACACATAAAGTGTGTCCCTCCTATATCTGAGAATAATAGTGGTACCAACTGGATCTTCTACTTGATATAGGAAGACATGTCCATACCTGACCATCATTCCAAATCCGTCATCCACTAAGGATCAAATTGAGACTTTGTTAACTCTCATCCCTAAGACAAATAAAACCCCATGCACCTCCAGAACCTCTCCAAGGTCCAGTTGGAACCCCATTGTTCCAACACCTCGAACTGCTACCTGAGGACTGTCAACATCATTTTGCACAAAATGTCCTAGACCCAACTCGATAATGTTCTGAAAGACCCCATATTGTTTGGTCATATGCCTAGTTGACCCATTGTTAACTATCCACACATGATGAAAGACAAAACTTCCCACACTAGAATCAGTGGAAGCCAGAGAGATTCCTACTAAAACTTAGCAGCATATTCCTCCATTGAGGTAGATGTTGCTACATCTTTCTCATTCTTCCCTTTCTTCTCTGGATATATAGAAGCACAGTGTCCATATTAAATGTGCTTGTAACGCCTTACTTTCCTAACATCCTTTTTGAAACCTTTCTTAGTCGTTCCTTTTCCCTTACTGAAAAGAGTAACATTTTCCTCACTATTTTCACCCTATGATTGTTTCCCTTCAAGAGCTTCATCATGAATCTCTTCTTGGACAAAATCGTCCCACAACCTTTCCCAATTAGGTATATTTTCTATAGACACAACACCTTTCACAAAAGTGTTCCATTTTCCTAAAATCCATTTAGGGTTGTCCTCACCATTTCTACACTAGTCACAACTTCTCCAATTGCACCCAACACATCTTTGATCTTCGAGAATATAGTAAGGTAAGAGGCTACTTTTTGTGCTTAAACCATTCTTATATTCCTCAAATTTTCCCTAAGCACCATTTTACTATTTTTATTTGAACTCTGATATAATTTAGTCAAAGAGGTCCACATTTCATGAGCATGTGTCTTACCTGTAGTATTAGGGATCACATGATCCTTGACAAAATCAAGAATCATCTACTTGGCTTTCATGCTCTTCTTGTTATAAGCTACATAGCCTGTAGCATCTATGGTTGCATCATGGATAAGTACTAGTTTAGTTTGGGTACTCTCTACTATGTCCCATAGTTCATCTACCTGCAAGAACATCTTAATTCTTTCCTTCCATAGACAAAAGTCAGTTTCACCATCCAATCTATCTTCCATACATTCTCAGCATAAATAAAAGATTGACTTTTGAAGACTTAACCAATACTTGATGTGTTACTCAATAACATTGTGGCCTATATTGAAATCATTGTGCAACAACAATCTGCCTACTGCCTGGTTTAGATAGGCTTTGATGCCATGAAGAAAAATGACAAAATCACAAACTTTCTCTTTCATATGTTTCGTCAAACATTTAGCAATTGTAGGATTTACATTTAAAAATAACTTGCAGACGTTAATAATTTAAAACACCCATGCTAAATCCTTTAAACACATAAGCACTGAACATTTATCATTGTACACAGTAATTTTAGGTCAACCTAGACCAAGGCAAAATCCCCATTGGGGAAAATCCAAAGAGAAGAATTTATTAAGAAGATAAATTCATAAATTTCATACACATAAAATTTTCTTTTTTGTAAAGTGACAAATTAACCCATCTTATCTTCAGTAGTCTGTCGCCTCGTTTTTTGTGCCACTGAACAACTGTATGGCATGCCCATATGTGCTAGAACACTATTATACAAATTGTTCTTTGTCTACAATCAACACTGCCTCTTTTTTTGTGTCTACGCGTGCTAAAAAAGTACTATTGTATGGTCAAATCATACTGCAATTAATTGATGTCATCCCTTGCCTCGATTTTTGTGCCCACACGTTCCAGAATTGTGATGCTACACAACCTTTGTCAATTTGTCTTGAAATTTGTGCATACTCATTAGGTTGTCTTGGGAAACGTGTCGTCGAGATCTTCTAAGATTCTTGGAAAATGTGCCAAGTTTTGTCATAAAAAAAACTCTCTTCTTCTTTTGCAATCTTCTTTTTCTCTCTTGGTGTGTTTTCTCTTTGTCCCTTCACTCTTTTTATACTTCATTTCCTAATAACTAACCCTAACTACCATATCAAAGGTTAGGATCAATTTCTTAGATCAAAAGTTCTCATTAAATGCACTTTTATAATTAATAAAAGGTAATCATTAATTGCACAACTTATAATGGGACTCGTAACTTAAATGAAGTACAAACTTTTATTTATTTACATAAAGTCACTTTATACATAAATCAGTAAGAACAAAACTTTGTCCCTCCCATGACTAACACACCAAAAAACATGAGGAAGGATATCTAGAGTTAAATTTCAACAATACAAAGGATAACTCTAATAGCGATTTGATGGTTGATATTAGGATGCAACTTGTAGATTTAATTGTCTCTATGACTTGAAATTCCCTATTTTCCCCTCAGGGGGAGGGGTAATTTTGATTTTCTCCAGTGTTGTTCGGGTGATAAGGTGTGGTCATGAGTGATACTGGACGACTTTTGTGGGTCTATGAGAGAGAGAGAGAGAGAGAGAGAGAGAGAGAGATAGAGAGAGAGAGAGAGAGAGAGAGAGAGAGAGAGAGAGAGAGAGAGAGAGAGAGAGAGAGAGAGANCTTTTGTGGGTCTATGTTCTAGAAATAGTGCTTTGTATATTTTTTGTTTTAATATAATTTAGTTAGTTCTTGCTAGAGAGAGAGAGAGAGAGAGAGAGAGAGAGAGCGAGAGAGAGCGAGAGAGCGAAATTGCAATGTATACATCTATATGGCAAGGTGATCTTGCATATATTAATTTAGCGATAACGGTTCTAATGATTATATGAAAGTAGTTAAGAGGATCTTCTTGTTTGTGAGTCATGCAACTAATAAACTGATAGATTTATTTAACATATACATAACTTGTTGGAATTTAACAGTAATGTACAGTACTGGAAACAGATTTTAGTTGGACTAATTCTCAATATCAATGAGTGAGCAACAAGTTTGTGCATAATTGTAGTGATTATCATCTAATGATTTTGGAAAGATTCTCCTTTGATTAAGATATGTGGGTGAGAGATATTTAATTAAATTTAGGTATTATTTATCGTAAATCATTGTTATGTATAGATCATTAAAATCATATCTTTTAATGAGGGGCGACAGGTGTGGAGGAATCATTATTGATACCAAAGAAACTTAGATATTCGGAAATTATAATTAGTCAAATTTTCTTCCACACAAAGTCAAAAGGTGGTCTTCTATCCCAACTAAAGAACTCAACTAATAGCAAACTCCTTTGACACAATTTATTTCTTCCATGTTCTTAAAAAACAAATTTTCGATATTGATCACTAGGTGAACTTGGCTATCAACTTGTAAAGGGGGATCTTTAACAAAATGAGAATCACATATATGATAATATCCAGAACCACATAGATGACAACAAGGTACAACAACAAGTGATGGTTAAGTAGTGAGGCATGCCACATACTCAACACCTCATCACAAAATTTAATTTGCCATGCATCAATCTGCTCCTTGGTATGTCTTCACATAAGCGTTTATTGCAATAAGATTTTATTTCATGCAACGATGGGATGGTTTATTTCATGTGGGAGAGATTAAATCTTGTTTTAGCATGCCAATGGGATGTCTAATCAAGGTTCATATTCCCTGTGGGTTACCCTACATTTATTGTTCTCGAGGATAGTGGTCTTTGTCAACTTAGAAGGGGGGCAAACTCTCGACTTACACTATCTCTTTATTGCTATGGGGTAGACCCTCTATGATTTCAGTGTTTTGATCACCATAAGTACACAACATGGCGATAAAATGGAGAATCATTAGCATACAAATCAATGTGCATTATGTGAAGCATCTAAGGTCATAAGGGGTATAAGGTGATGTGGAAGACCTTTTGAAGAAATTCAAGAATGCCATGGTTTTCTAGTTCACAAATTGGACAAATGGAGGTGAAATTGGCAAAGGCAACATGATGAGGATAGGTAGCATTTGAATTATCAAGGGGAAGAATTAGAAGCACAATTGAAATCCATGAAATGTATGCAACTGAAGAGAGACATTGCAAAGAGAAACAACAACCTCATATTGGAAGAGATGAAAGAAAAAAATGAAAGAATTTATAAAGAAGGGGAAGAAGTTGAAAAAATATGTGGTATATTCATATTCCCTTTGTTAAAACTTTGTTAGTCATTGTAGGACAAAGGTGCCAAAAATAAAATAAGAACCTAGTAGGCAACAAACTACTCAACATCAATATGAGGAAGCTTAGATATCCAAAGTTGGAGGTACCATTGTGCAACAATATGGGAAGGATATGTTATATTTTTTCAATTTTAAATAATGTATTGTATGCTTTCTAGTAGCAAGGAAATATGTAAAGCAATACACTTGCCATATGAGAAGTATATGTATCAATACTAATATGGTAGGGAGTAAACTTTCTACCCGACCATTTGCACCGATCGGACGACCGACAATGCCTGATGTGACAGCTCAGGAGAGCCAAGTCGTCCGATCAGTGCAAATGGTCGGGTAGAAAGTTTACTCCATATGGTAGCTTAGATAGGGAGCATAGTAAAACTCTTTTTTGAAAAAAACTAGACAAGTATGATGAAGGCATGCTTCCCATTTTGTATTAACATGTTGTATAGTTCAACCACAATTTTATTGTAATTAAAAAAACCATTATTATTTTCTTTTCAAATAATAGTATCTCGTAGTGAAGTGAAACAAGTGAAAACACATATTAGAAAGGTCTTTATATGATTGGTGATTCTTGATACTTAAAACATTAAGGTTTATAGATTTATTGTATACCAACACATTATTACACATTATTATTAGGTTGGATATTGGCTACAAATAAATTGCTAAATTTGTTAGAGCGAGACTATGAACAACGCGTTTATTAATCATTGCCAAAACATATACATTTTGATTAAAAAAATATCAAATGCATTTAGTTTTACCAAGAAATTAGATACATAAATTAAATAATTATGTAATCTTCTTTCACCTAAATGGAATATAGAGAGAGAGAGTGTTTGTATATAAATATTAATCATGAAAATGGGTCGTTTCAAGGTGGCCTTAAGTGGATCTAGGCTGATACGATCTCTCTAAAGTGGTGTTAATATGGCGTATGAGAATGCGTTGGACTACGGGGAAGATGTTCTAGTTGATTCTCTCGTCATTTTTTGAAATCATGAGGAGCTATTGGAGAGTTGGCATTGCTCCAAAGCATTTGAGGTTGATCTCAATCAACACGGTAACATGGATAGTTTCTAGAAGGGACAAGCGATGTTCTGGAGGATCATGATCCTCCTGCTCATAACAATCAATATTTAGGGTCTTACACCCTAGTCTTTTCACTCACTAGAGATAAGTCTTTATGCAACTAATTCTCTAGCTTAGTGCTCGATAGGGCATTTTTTAAGGATTCTAATATTATACTTAAGTATATTATTCTAGGCGATTGTTTTGGATTGAAAAAAACATGTTTATAGATAGGTAGGCGAATATTAAATATGAAACATAAAATTAACACTGAAATTTGTAAATTTTGGCGACTATTATGATAATTTATTTTTTTATGTAAATATAGGCGATATTAGACACTAAAAATGACCAAATAGCAAATTTATTTTTTGAAAAAAAATCCAAAAATAGCCAATTAGTGAAATTTCACCCCTAAAAATTACCCTGGACTGCTTGACCCCCTATGTTGGTTGTGATATTCCCCCCCTCACATTTGTCAATGCCAAAAAAAAACTTAAATTTTTTAAGGCCAAGGAGGTTAAGGTTTCAATGTGGTTTCAATGGTACTTGGACTGGATATTGGCCTTGATAAGCTGGAGATTTTGTTGTTCAAGACCCTAGATAGGAAGTTTATGGGGAAAATGGTTTCTAGGGCTGCTCTTTTTTTGTGGTTAGGAGATTAATGTAAACCTTGTTTAGGCTATATGCCCGAATTTCATATTCTAGTAAAAGAATGGAATTGTTTTGAGTTCAAAAGAAATGAAGATATCTATTTCATTCTCTCAAACACCTAGCTCTGGGACACTTCAAATTTGGCTTTGAAATGTTGGTCTTCATATTTTGATTGCAAATTTGAGCCCTTCGTAATGCAACATATACAAGATTTAATGCTCGGCTTCCATTCCCTCTCTTGACAGAAGAGGTTTCAAAATCCATTGCCTCCAAGATTGACAAATATTTAGCTATTAACAAAGAATTCACGACTTATTTAGATAAGAGAATAGCATGGGTTCTAGTGGAACTCAACTTGAATGAGGGTCTCCATTTTTATATTGAGATCACTTGGAGATATGGTACTTTTCTATAATCGCTCAATTATTAGAAACTACCTTTTTGGTGCTCCCTTTGACATATTATTGATCATCAACGTCGAGACTGCACGTCCTCTCTCAAAGTTGATGAGGGTAAGACTTGTTGTAGGTTCATCCCTAAAGATCTATCTTTTAAACATGTTCCCATAAAATTGAGAATGCCCAAAAGGTAGCAGTTGCTTATTTTGAGGCATCTCCCTCACAATTTCATGAGGAAGTGTAGTCAATCTTTCTATCTACCCTAGCCCTAAGATCGCAGACCCTCTTCAACAAGAATTAGGTATGCATCTTTCACTAGTTCCCCCCTCTTAGAGTTTGACTCCTTTCAAATTAGGTGGGAAAGGGTTTCTCCATATTAGAAGTCCCTTTCAAGGAATGAATCAAATTCTCTTAAAGAGATTGAGTCCTCTTTTCCTCGGTCGGTATTGGGACTTCTATCCCTACTTTTGCATAAGAAACAAAATTTATTTTTTCTTATCAATTATCGACTCTCCCTTGTGGATCATCCAAGTTTCGTTTGAGGCCTCATAATCCCCCGAGGTCTGTGGAGGAGGGAGTCACCAATTTAGGGTTGGAAATGATCCCTACCCTTTCTTCTGATGCAAAACGTAAATCATTCCTCTCAAAAACATAGTGCAAAAATTCCCAAGAATTTCAAGATGGTAAGATACTACCCATTGTTAGGGCCCTTATAGCATCACAGCCCACCTTTACGGCCATACAATGATCATCCTCTCTCTCTGCATGTTCATGTGATTGGGGTGTCCCAATAAGCTAGTCCTTCATAGATTATTCTCCATCAATGTCCTCGCATTATCTTCCTCCTAGAAACAAAGTGCTAAGGGTCCCAAGTTGTCAAGTCCCTTTCTCCTATTCTTAAGGAATGGAGGTTCTTGTTGGAATGTGTAATTTTTAATATTATACATATAATGATGTCTAGTATGATGTTGTAAGATATCTTATCTAGTATTGGAATGCATAAATAACTTTAATATTATGTAAAATGAGTCATCTCAAATGCATCATGGAGTAATAAGCTCCTATTACCATTCATTATATAAAGAGGTGGAAAATAATTCATTACACATGGATTTTGGGATGTTATTCTTCCATACTTCTTGATATATAATAAAGGTGAGGGAGAGCCTTTGAGCACATGTTTGCATTCTAAAGTTGTGGAGCATATGTGGGGTGGATATCTCTTGTAAGATTCGAGATTTATGAAGAATAAAGAAGACCAAACCTTCGTGCCAATGTTTCCCCATTTGAGGTTTTACCACGTATATCTGATGTATTGTTCTCTTGTTTTTTTGTCTCATATTTCCTACATGATTATTGTTGCGTGTATGGATAGAAGGCTAGACTAGTAGATATTTTTTATTATTTTACATGTTAGTGTAAATGTGTTGTTGTATGTTTATGCATATTCTCAATATTTTAACATGGCATCAAATGTTTTATTATTGTATGTTTATGCATATTCTCAATATTCTAACATGGTATCTGAGCTAGTTGTTATGCTCTACCTTCTTCGGCAATTCGTTGAATTTTTTGCAAGCAAAGATTCTTCGTATTTTGAGAGTTGGGTCCTCCCTATTTTGTAGATTTGGAATCCGATGTATCAAACCTAAGTGGTACTTTTCTTAGAATTATTTTCAAACCCTAACTGTAATGTCCTCTTCTGCTTAGGCATTGAGAACCAACCTGTTAACCTATGTGATTCCCGTAGGTTCGAACGGGTACTGATAGTTAAGGAATCAACCAAAGACTGATGCCATATATAGAATATCTAGGGCATCAATATTATATCACCATCGGATCAAAGAGGGCCACCAAAGCCAAGGGCCACCAGAGCCAAAGGCCACCTACATGCATGACATCTGTGCATTATTTAATGATTCATGCACCCGATTAAGTCTCCATGCGCATGCATGCAAGTCAACTGCAAATTAGAAGATAAAGTTACCTAATTAGGTCAAAAGTTAGGTTTTTCGCAGTTGAAAGTTATAAAAGAAAGATAAAGTGAATGGAGAAAACACTTATGTGATTATTGATTTGTGGAGTTGAATTGGAGAGCTCAACGAGCTAAGTTGGGGTTGAGCGCATGCTCAACTAACTAGTGTATTTCGATAGCGAAATATATCTGCCCTAGTTCTTCATCAGGTTGGATTATCCAAGTTCAACACTAGTTCATCAGCAGGTTACATTCAACAGTTATTTCGGGAGGTTGATTTTTCATCCAGCCGAAGAGTTCCACCATCACACCATGTCACCGTGGTCAGAGACAAAGCAATTCGTTTTCCTATCTATAGGGTTCAGAACTTCTGCATGTTACTTCCATTCATCCCAGAGCACCTCCGTTAACCTTCCCCTGGAAGAAGGACTGTTCAGCTTGAGTATCAAGCGAGTTATCGGCAATGCTCCCTTTCCTGGAGGACGTTATTCTGCATGGGCAAATTGATTTGAGGAGGACATTCACGCTTCGAGCTAGTGTTCCATCGTTTCTTCTGCATGCTACTTCCATCACCACCAGAGGGGTATTATAACCCTAGTGCACATCATCCGGTCCTTCAGCAACGGCTTATTTATTATTCTGGAGCATATACAGCTTGAGTGGAGGGCACATTCACCTGTGGAGGACGATTTGGTTTATCTACCTGTTCCTATGGCAGAATCCTTGCATGCGGGGACCATCCTCTTCACCATGAGCTGATCTATACACTGGTATGTACATGCATTGATTTCTCCTATTTTATAGCATCTCAGTATTTTCTAGGGCACAGATCTGCATGCATGCAAAGATCGGGGTTTGCTTTCCTATTTAATTGAGGCATAAGTCTATTAGCCATCTACAGTATACACATAAAAAGAAAAATACTAGTTTGGGATATTGCAGTGGTATCATAGATATTTTTCTTATCAGCTGTGGGCATGCAAAAATAATAAATGAATTCAGAAGACCCTTACAACATCACTTATTGGAGACAGAGGTGTAGAGACAAAGAAGAGGAGTTAGAGGACATAGATTTAGGAAACAGAGAGTACCCGTTTGGAAAAGGCAAAGAAACAATGGTCAAGGATGATAAAACAACTTTCAACAGTCTTATATCAGCCATAAAAGAACTTGGTACTGGGCAAAAAGAAATGATGAGCACGTTCAGGCAAATGACTGAGAAGAATGGACCCACCCCACACAGTCCCGTATTTCCCAACAGTGATAGGGTATCCAGTAGCAGTAGTAGGGAGCACTTACATACGAACATGCAGATCCGTCCCTATATATACAAGCCTTTTCGACCCACCATGCCTCAACTCCTAGATAGTCCAGCTGCAGTGCCTCTAACACAAGCAGAACCAGAAGAATCCATGAGTGCCTATCTGAGAGAATATAGAGCTTTAGGAGATAACTTCCAGTCATCCATGACCTTCACCAACTTCTGTCACTTCAAGAGTAAGAACAAACCCAAAGCTTACAATAGGCCTTTCACCCATAACTATGAGTTACAATGCACCATAGGGAAACTGACTATCCCTACCTTTGAGGGCACTCGAGGTGGGCCAGCTCAGAATTGGGTGCATAAGTTGGATACCTACTTCCAGCTCAATCCCATGATTGAGACAAATGCCATTAAATTGGCTACCCTACATTTAGACGGGGAAGCACATGAGTGGTGGTACCACGAGTTAGTGACACTAGGTCACAACACCATCACCTCATACCCAGATTTTACACAAAGGCTCATTGAGCGGTTTGATCGGAAGGATCCGGAGGTACACTTTAGAGAACTGGCATAGCTCAAGCATACAGGTAGTGCAGATGCATTTATTTCAGAATTTTAGAGGGTGGCAGTCATGGTTACAGATATATTAGAGAGCAGGTTGATTATGTCGTTCATTGAGGCTCTCACTGAACCCTTACAGGGATGGGTCAAGTCTTATAGGCCCACCACCCTAGCAGATGCCATTAGGCGGACTAGAGACTTGCAGGATGCAGTGCCCGAAAATAGGTTTCCTCCGAGAACCAATTTTCCTATTAAAGATAAAGAAAGGAAACCCTTCTAGAAAGAATGGCCCAAGAAAGAATGGATGGACAATGATACCCGACAGTACCTTAGAAGAAAAAAGTTATGTTTCACTTGCCAGGAACCATGGATATTAGGTCACATATGTTCAGGAAAAGGAAAGGCCTACTGCATAGAGGCTTATTTTGATAGTGAGGAGGAGGAGGATTACCAGGATCTGGAGCAGGGAGAGACAACAGAGACAATTGTTGAGGGGCAGGCCTCAGGATGTACCATTGCTACCATGACAGGGGTTCCTAGATTCCACACTTTTTGGATTAGAGGTATTGTACAGGGCCACATAGTGGGAGTACTGATAGATGGTGTGGTATCCCACAACTTTATTGATGCTGCATGGGTTAAAAAGAGAGACATTCAGACTAAGAGCTTTGATGGGTTTTCAGTAGCAGCAGCAGGCCACACCATGGAGTGTAGCAAGAGGATTCCTAAATTAAAAGTAACGTTGAGGAATTATATAGTGATAGAGACATTCTATGTGGTAGATGTACCTGACATGAATGTGGTACTAGGAGTTCAGTGGCTGTATTCCATAGGGAAGTATTCCACAAATTATCATACCATGGAGATGGAGTTTACAGGAGTAGAAGGATAGAAGGTAGTATTGAGAGGGATGAATACCTATCCTCCCATAGCAGTGACATCACACAGGATGGAGGTGGTACTCAAGAAGGGAGATATTGAGTGGGTTGCAGAGTGTATGATTACCTTCAGGAAACCACAAGAGGAGGCCACACAACATCCAACAGATATAGAGGCCTTACTGCAGAAGCACAAAGCAGTATTCGGAGACCTTCCAATAGGTTGGCATCCAGATAGGGGATTTGAGCACATTATTGAGTTAGCGGAGGGGACCCAAGCAGTTATCACCACTCCTTACAGACATCCTAAGAGGTATAAATATGAGATAGAGAGTACCATCAAGGAACTACTCAAGCTGGGGGACATCAAACGTAGCTCTAGTCCCTTTGCATATTCAGTAGTGCTAGTGAAGAAAAAAGATGGAACATTACGAATGTGCATTGATTACAGAGCACTCAATAAGAAGACCATAAAGAATAGGTATCCCATCCCTAGGATTGACGAGTTGATGTATGAACTACAGGGAGCAAAGCACTTTTCAAAATTGATCTCAGCTCAGGGTACCATTAGATTCGGGTTAGGGAATAGGATGTTCCAAAGACCGCTTTCCGTTGCCACTACGGACATTATGAGTTTATAGTGATTCCATTTGGGCTCACTAATGCACTAGCTACTTTCCAGTCCTGCATGAGCCATATCTTCAGGACGCAGTTACGTAAACATATTCTGGTATTCTTCGACGACATATTGATATACAGTCGAACTTGGGAAGAACATTTGAGACATCTTGATGAAGTACTCGGTATTCTACAGGAGCAGTCACTATATGCCAAATGTCCAAGTGTGAGTATGACATGCAGGAGATGTTGTACTTAGGACATGTGATAGGTGCCAACGAGGTCCAGGTGCACTTAGAGAAGATTCAGGTAATTTTGGGTTGGCCTTCAGCTAAAAATGTGACATAACTGAGGGGTTTTTTGGGCCTTTGCACCTACTACAGGAGGTATGTCATTGGATTCTCACAGATGACCGCACCCCTCACAGATCTTACCAAGAAGGGGCATTCAGTTGGTCAGAGGCGACACAACAAACATTCGAGAAAATGAAGAAGGTAACTAGTTCATGCCCAATATTAGCTTTACCAGACTTTTCTCAGTCCTTTGTGTTAGAATGTGATGCTTTAGGAGAGGGAATTGGGGTCGTTTTGATGCAGAACAACCACCCCATTGCATTTGAGAGCAGGAAGCTCAAAGACTATGAGTGCCACTATTCGATATATGACAAAGAGATGTTAGCCATCCTCCATGTGCTAACCAAGTTCAGGCAGTACTTAGTTGGTGCCAGGTTGAAGGTTAAGACAGATCACAATAGCTTGAAATACTTCCTAGAGTAGAAAGAGCTAAATGAGAGACAACATAAATGGGCAAGCAAAATTCAGGCCTATGACTTCAAGATTAGGTATGTAAAGGGGAATAACAATGTAGTGGCTGATGCATTTTCTAGACGACCAACTAATTTATCCCTTATGAGCGTCTCATCAAATTGGAGGTCTCATCTTTTGGTTGAGTACTCCAAAGATAAGTTTGCTTGCGAGCTATTGGATGGACAGATACCGGATGATAGGTACAGGGTCATTGATGACATGATATACTACAAAAATAGAATCTTCTTGGTTCCTGAGTCTCCCATCAAAAAGAAAATTTTATAGACATCACATGATTCACCATTAGCAGGGCATCAGGGGTTTCTCAAGATCTACAGACAGATTAGAGAAAGGTTCTCATGGAAGGGCCTCAAGAAAGATGTGATACAACATGTGAGGGAGTGCAACTTGTGCCAACAAAACAAAATAGAACACACCCACCCGACTGGTTTACTACATCCCTTACCTATTCCCGAGCATAAATGGGAGAGCATCTCTATGGACTTCATTACTGGGCTACCCACGGTTCAAGGCAGAGATTGCTTGTACGTAGTAATGGACATATTGACCAATTTTTCTCACTTCTTTGGCATATCATCAAAATATTCAACAACACAGGTAGCAAAACTATATTTTAGAGAGGTATTTACACTCCACGGGTTACCCAAGACCATTGTCAGTGACAGGGACAACAAATTCACAGGAGCCTTTTGGCAAGAGATTTTTCGATTAGTGGGGACTGAGTTAGCCATGAGTACAAGTTATCATTTGTAGAGTTGTTATAGCGGATTTCACCAATCTAGGTGAATTACACTTTGTATGTCCTTCCCCTATCCCGCTGCAGACTCTTTAGACCACATGGACCATCTTTTATCCTTTGATGTTTCCTTGATCATCCCTAAAACTATATGAAAAATGATATACACGGCTTTTTACCCGATAACCGCGTACATACGCGGATTTGACCTCTATAACCGTGTACATCGGGATGTGTGCATAATCCAAATCATTTTGGAGTTTTCCTTGACATGGATCCGACTCATTCAACTCTTGGCCTTCCATATGCCTTGAGATCGCTCGGATTCGACCCTTCATTATCCCTTGTGAAGCTATATAAGGAACCCCTTGGTACATTGAAGGCATATAGAGAGATTGAGAGCAAAGAAATTATAGTCCATTGTTGCCGGAATTTATACTTGAGTTTGCATCCCTTTGTCCCTTGGAGCACTTTTGTGTTCTTCCCAAGCTTTCCTTTTGCTAGTGAGCTTGCTATCGAGAGATGGAGGATTGAGGTGGTGGAGGCCCAAGTGGGGGATTCAGTTTCTCTGGTTCGCAGACGTGCCATCAGAGGTTGTATCTGTCTTGTAATTTCTGATTCATATTAATAGAAATATCTTTTCCTGTCCAATGATGTGTATTTGATTGAATATTGTATCCATTTGAATATGTCAAATGCTTTTACATTATTGATGATATATGCTAGAATAGATCTAACACCATGATATATAGTATGCTTGTATTGTTTACTTGTTGTTGAGGAAGTATTAAACCAATTCAAGCTGAAGATTGGAAACTCAACAGGGATCTACTTCAACCGTCCAGAATAAGGTACGAGGTCTGATCCTTTAGTGTTAGACATTTTATTTCTATTGCATATTGGGAAAGATTGATTTCTGGAGTCAAAGCTGTCTGTTGTGGTACCCCAAGCCATAGGAATTTCTCTCCGTAACAGAATTGGCGACTCCGCTGGGGAGATGGCCTAAACAACCTCATTTCACCATGAAAATCAACAAAAATTATATCAAAATGCATGAGGAGAGCATGAGTAAATACCTGGAAGAAACGTTTGTGAATTCCGCTGGCTGGATCTCCTGGAATTTGCAGTTGAAAATCAGAGCTCCAATGGGTAAAAGTTTCAAATGATTTATATTTTTTACTATTTATAGAAATTTTTTCAAATATTTGAAATTTTTTACCCCCTTTCCTATAGTTTTGACAGTTTCTAACCATTTTGGACCGTTTCTGACATAATTTGTGATGTAGAAGACCATTTTCAGTGCCGTTTCAGCCATTGGATTGACCCGTTCGTATTGATCTCAGGTATAACATCTACACTAGCATATAGGTTAGGTTCACCACCGTTTGCGTTTTGCATGACCTTATGACCATGTCACCATGACCTTAGGTACGAACCCACTCTATTATGTCACAGAACCTTCTCGCTGCTTTAGAAGTGGCATGATACAAGTGGTAGAGCTTCACCTTACATGGGTACCCTAGTTAGCGCCTTATTTGCATTTGGTGCCCATGCCGACGTTTTCTCCTTTAGGGTGTGGGAGTCTGTTGTATAGTACTGCCATGACATTTCGCAAGAGCCTCATACTCCTCTTGATCTTATGCTGGCCCGTTCCCCTCCGGACTCCCCTTATGTCAAGTTGTGAATGCATTATCATGAGCTTTTCCTGCCTTATTGAGCTTTATGCTGGTTCTCCTGACATTACGTTTCAGCCATATAGCCCGAGCTTGTCTCATGTCTAGCCATGCAGAGCCATTTTTTGTATCCTTCGCAGCTTGATTTCCCTTTTTACCCCCGAGTGTCGATATCCTACACATATATCCTTGCATTGAGCATAGGTATGTTCCACTACTTGGGACTAGTTTGTTTGTCCTGATGACACTTGTCTCCTCCTAGTTTGTAACTATAAAGCTAGTTTATTCTTTTTTCAAGCTTTTCAAATAATTGAAAAATTCCAAAAAAAAATCAAAAAACCAAAAAGACGGACAAGGAAAGATGTTATCTTTGGCAGCTGTCGAGTCATGTCGCCTTCGAACAGAGCACTGTATATCACATCCATTGGTTGGGTTATAGTTTGACTTTAGGAGTTGTACTCATTTATCTGAGTTTATCTCCACCGACTGGTTAAGCTTCCAGTCCCTATGGAGCCTGTGTTGATGCCTCCTGTGTCACAGAGATGTCCCAGTTTGTATATCAAGTCTATGCTGCCTTCATTTCGTCACCATACGTCGTTATGCTCTTGTTCGAAGGAACTTGAAACCTGTGTTGGCCATTCCTCAGTTATCTTGACTTTGCATGTCGGCCATTCCTCAGTTATCTTGACTTTGCATGTCAGCCATTCCCGGTACGGTTACTAGTTTGTGCACCTTATGATCGAGTCCTTCCACATTAGACAGCTTTGCTGAGTACCTCGTGTTGGATGATGGGGGATGCCTTAATGCCCTCCTTCCAGCGGATTTCATCCCATCGACTTCAGATCATTTATTCTGGGATTGGAATCTAGAGTCCTTTTGAGTACCTTGAGACTTGCAGTCATCAGTGGCAGGTTCTCTCGCCATCGACAGTTTCTTGGGAATACATCAATATCCCCTGATCGATGGATCCTCTCAAGTGTTCGACCTCAACACATCTATTCACACTTGTTAGTTTGCACTCTAGTACCTTGATTCCCATTTTCATTATCGGTGGGTAATCTTGTGTCTGTTAACGGTATACATCAATGACCGGTAATCAGATGATGGACTACTATGTTCAACCTCGACACCTCTATTCACATAGTAGGACATGTACTCATAGCAGTTTGTGTAGAAGACTTTCCAGATTGGTGGCATCTCTTATATGCTACGTCCTTGATCGTGCCAATGTTCATGAGATTTCAGCTCTCGTGACTTGATACCAGTGTATGTTAGATATTTCCAGCCACTATGGAGATCTTGATCTATTGTATATCTTTAGCCATTTCGGAGATCATGGTCCTTTGTATATCTTCATCATGGAGATTCGGATCTATGTATATTGTACGTGGAGATGACCACATATGTGATATAATGTGTTATGCCTATTCATGGCCATTGTACTCTTATGTATCCGGGACTGCTATATGTACTTGCAGTTATATGCAGAGTTGTATTATTGTACTATGCTGATTGGGTGGCTGGTCTTCCATTTGGGATCCTTCATCACTCCACTTATGGGATGGACTTATAATGTATTTCGGCCATCGTATGACCCCTCTGACCTCACACATTAGGGGGCATCTGTTATAGCGGATTTCACCACTCTAGGTGAATCACACTTTGTATGGCCTTCCCCTATCCCGCTGCAGACTCTTTAGACCCCATGGACCATATTTTATCCTTTGATGTTTCCTTGATCATCCCTAAAACTATATGAAAAATGATATACGCGGCTTTTTACCCGATAACCGCGTACATACGCGGATTTGACCCCTATAACCGCGTACATCAGGATGTGTGCATAATCTAAATCATTTTGGAGTTTTCCCTGACATGGATCTGACTCATTCGACTCCTGGCCTTCCATATGCCTTGAGATCGCTCGGATTTAATCCTTCATTATCCCTTGTGAAGCTATATAAGGAACCCCTTGGTACATTGAAGGCATATAGAGAGATTGAGAGCAAAGAAATTATAGTCCATTGTTGCCGGAATTTATACTTGAGTCTACATCCCTTTGTCCCTTGGAGCACTTTTGTGTTCTTCCCAAGCTTGCCTTTTGCTAGTGAGCTTGCTATCGAGAGATGGAGGATTGAGGTGCTGGAGGCCCAAGTGGGGGATTCAGTTTCTCCAGTTTGCAGACGTGCTGTCAGAGGTTGTATCTGTCTTGTAATCTCTGATTCATATTAATAGAAATATCTTTTCCTATCCAATGATGTGTATTTGATTGAATATTGTATCCATTGGAATATGTCAAATGCTTTTACATTATTGATGATATATGCTAGAATAGATCTAACACCATGATATATAGTATGCTTGTATTGTTTACTTGTTGTTGAGGAAGTATTAAACCAATCGAAGCTGAAGATTGGAAAGCTCAACGGGGATCTACTTCAACCATTCGAAATAAGGTACGAGGTCTAATCCTTTAGTGTTAGACATTTTATTTCTATTGCATATTGGGAAAGATTGATTTCTGGAGTCAAAGTTGTTTGTTGTGGAACCCCAAGCCATAGGAATTTCTCTCTGTAACAAGAGTGACGGGTAGATAGAGATTGTCAACAAGTTGATTGAGGGATACTTGAGAAATTACGTATCAGGTCAGTAGAGGACATGGATCAAATGGTTACACTTGGGTGAACATTGTTACAACACCACCTACCATATGACCATTGGGATGACCCCTTTCCGAGCCCTGTATGGGTATGATGCTTCCACTTTAGCAGACCGGATATTTGGCGATAGCAGGGCCCCCAAGGCCAAAGAGTGGATTCAGGAGGGTTAATTTATCCTCAAGATACTTAGGGAGAACATATAGGCTGCTCAAAATTAGCAGAATATATATGCGGTCAGGCACAGGGTTGAGCGCAGTTTTGAGGTGGGAGACTTCGTTTATTTACGCCTCCAGCCTTACCAATAGTCATCTATTAAAAATAAAGGACTAGAAAAACTCCAACCTCGCTTCTATAGTCCATACAAGATAATTCAGAAGGTCGGAGAGGTAGCATATGAGCTAGAACTACCCTTGGAGAGCAAGATTCACAACATATTTCATGTCTCCAACCTCAAGAAGGCGGTCGGTCAACAGATTGTTACATATTATGAGCTTCCTCCCCTTGATGACGAGGGGCAATTGATTCTGATTCTGGAGCGCATCCTAGAGGTGCGAGAGCGGAAACTGAGGAACAAAATCATCAGAGACTACTTGGTTCAGTGGAAATATCTGCCTATAGAGGAGGCCACTTGGGAGGCAGAACAGGTATTACAACACCCATCTTTATAGTTGCTTGAGGACAAGTAAATTCAAGTGGGGAGGACTGTAATGTCCTCTTCTGCTTAGGCATTGAGAACTGACCCGTTAACCTATGTGATTCCTGTAGGTTCGAGCGGGTACTGACAGTTAAGGAATCAACCGAAGACTGATGCCATATATAGAAGATCAAGGGCATCAATATTATATCACCATCGGGTGGAAGAGGGCCACACGAGCCAAAGGCCACCTGCATGCATGACATCTGGGCATTATTTAATGATGCATGCACCCAATTAAGTCTCCATGCGCATGCATGCAAGTCAACTTCAAATTAGAAGATAAAGTGACCTAATTAGGTCAAAAGTTAGGGTTTTCGCAGTTGAAA
Source organism: Pseudotsuga menziesii (assembly GCA_001517045.1). Taxonomy (NCBI): domain Eukaryota; kingdom Viridiplantae; phylum Streptophyta; class Pinopsida; order Pinales; family Pinaceae; genus Pseudotsuga; species Pseudotsuga menziesii. The sequence goes on from LPNX010734665.1 coordinate 76,328, forward strand.
GTTATAAAAGAAAGATAAAGTGAATGGAGAAAACACTTATGTGATTATTGATTTGTGGAGTCGAGTTGGAGAGCTTAGCGAGATAAGTTGGGGTTGAGCGCATGCTCAACTAACTGGTGTATTTCGGCAGTGAAATCTATATGCCCTAGTTCATCACCAGGTTGGATCATCCAGGTTCAACACTAGTTCATCATCAGGTTACATTCAACAGTTATTTCAAGAGGTTGATTATTCATCCAGCCGAAGAGTTCCACCATCACACCGTGTCATCGTGGTAAGAGACAAAGCAATTCGTTTTCCTATCTACAGGGTTCATAACTTCCGCATGTTACTTCCATTCATCCTAGAGCACCTCCATTACCCTTCCCTTGGAAGAAGGACCGTTCAGCTTGAGTATCAAACGAGTTATTAGCAGTGCTCCATTTCTTGGAGGACGTTATTTTGCATGGGAAAATTTATTTGAGGAGGACATTCACGCTTTGGGCTAGTGTTCCACCGTTTCTTTTGCATGCTGCTTCCATCACCATCAGAGGGGTATTATAAGCTTAGTTGACATCATTTGGGCCTTCAGCAACGACTTATTTATTATTCTGGAGCATATACAGCTTGAGAGGAGGGCGCATTCACCTGTGGAGGACGATTTGGTTTATCTCCCTATTCCTCTGGCAGAATCCTTGCATGCGAGGACCATCCTCTTCACCATCAACTGATCTATATACTGGTAGGTACATGCATTGATTTCTCCTATTTTATAGCATCTCAGTATTTTCTAGGGCACAGATCTGCATGCAATTGCATGCATGCAAAGATCGGGGTTTGCTTTCCTATTTAATTGAGGCATAAGTCTATTAGCCATCTACAATATACACATAAAAAGAAAAATACCAGTTTGGGATATTACAATAACCCTCACAATTATTTTTTAGAATTTCTTAAAGTTTCTCTTGACTCTGTCTCTATATCTTGATTAAAATTGATTGTACACTAACTTGTTCTCAAGGATCTATTTGTTTTGCAACAAATATGTTTTGTTTTTTACTCTGGATGTGTTTTGTCGTAGGTTTTTGTACGGGATGACAACTTTTTTGCAACTTTCCAATTGTTTGACAGGTTTGAAGGTAGTTTCCAGCCAATTCACACTTTTTAGTCTGAGAAAGAGTATTTTTTTCTAGGAATTTGCACCATGTCTTCAGGGAAAGTGTGAATTTGCACCAAGATTCACACCTTTTGTTCAACGAAAGCATGAATATGTCTTTTTCTATTTTTTTTTGTAGAATCCAATTTTCTGCTCTTGGTTCTCTAGTGCAAGGTTACAGATCTAACTGTTATCAACTTTTAGGCTTTGGTATCAGTTAGAAATGTATAGTTTTTAATCATTTTATTTTTGTGACATTTTTTGCATTAGAGGGTTTTCATTATTTTTTCACACTATGACTTCAAAAGTTGTTTCTATTCATGCATTAGTTGGATCTAACTCTCTTTTGGAAGGAAAGATGATTGATGTGTTTAGGCATAATAACTTATGGATATTAGTTCAAGGTGATCAATTGAAACAAATCGATGCAAAAGACTTGGAAAAATGGGAAGATAGATGTTATCAAGCAAGACAATTCGTTGGACAAACTATTTCAGATAACTTACTATTTCAGGACAATAAACACCCTAGTGGTATTTGGGATAACCACCACAGATCGATACCCAAAATAAACCCCTAACTATCCAGACAAAAAGAGAATCAAATACTTTGTAAGCAAACTTTTCTTAGAAAATACAAAGGAAGTTCATAATTACAACTTACCTGGAATCCAACATTTGACATAGATCCAAGGTTTCCACTGCTCCAATCTTCTCACCAACACTTCAAGGGTTAACTTGGAAATGAGCAAAGATTGACAAAGAATTAGTTACTAGTGCAAAATATGATTCATAAATAAATTGTTGAACAATTCATCCAAATTAAAAACTGAAATCAAAGTACTTGGATTGGACAAAAAAGAGAGTACTTTTATTAAATAAACAACAAGTTACTGACTTATTTCACCTCAATCTTGTTGTGACACCATTATGGAACTGAGATCAGAGCCCTTCCACTCAGGCCTTTCACACACTCAATCTAAAATCACAATGATAAACATGCGCAAAAGAATCACTCCAATTCTTTGGCACATAAGGGTTCTCAATGCAAGCTGAAAAACAAGATTTAGATAGGGGAAGGGGTTTTGTAGACCAATGAAGATGGAGCTTGATTAATTATTAAAGGAACACCATGAGGGAACTCTCCAATACACTTGGTGCTTTTTTCTTCTCCTATTCCTCTTTTGCACTGATGGGGAGGTAGTTAGGGAAGTTGGATGAACTTATTTATGGGATTGGGAAAAATGGGAATGATCAAAACCGTAAGTTTTCCCATAAAATAATTTTTATTTTTATTTTTTACCCTTGAACAGACATGTACGTGGGCTAGCTAAAGGTAGGTCACGTGGGCATATGCTAGCCAAGACAGGTCGCGTACATCTTGGAAAATGGATTTTTGAAGATGTTTTTCCAAGAATAACTATTGTTCATAGTTGATTAGGGAATACAAGAGTATGCAAAAAAAAGGTAAATGGATAAGATCATCCATCATAGTATCTATGCGACAAACGTGACGAAAGATGCTATAACACTTACATGTACACGTTGTGTCCGAGGATAGTCTTATTGAGGTATGTAAACCCTCGCTTCTTTATTTGATAGAATTGATGATGTTTATGCTTACTATCTTGAAAAGAAAATCCATGAGTTAGACCCTAAATATTTTGATACAATATAGTCGTTTCTTGCTTAAATTAAAGCATAATTTAATGAAAAGTTAAATAATTATGGTTTTAATTACAAGAAATGATAATGCTCTTGCTATTTTTGAAGAGCAAAAATTACCTTCATTCTTTGATATATTCATCCAAGGTACGAATAGAGTTATTGAAATGTCTAAAGGAACTTTGAAACCTACTTTTGAAGACTTTTGTAAAGGTTTGATAAATGAGAAAGATAGATTAATTGATAGCGCTCAATTATCTAATAATAAAGCAATAATGGCATACAATAAAAATAATCCTGATAGTTTAAAATTTTCAACCACATAACCAAGGATTTACTTATTTTAATGATGGTGCTTCTAACATGGTGTCTAATAAAAAGAAAGTGTATAATTTCTGTAAACTTTATGGAAAAACCAACCACCTTGAAAAGATTTTCTTTAAATGGAGACATGAACTTGAAAAAGCAAAGAAGAAGTCTTTTGAAAAATAGTCAGTATCCCTATGTGCCTATTTTGTTCAACCTAGTAAGTCGTATTCTAATGTGGAATGGATAATGGATTCTGGTGCATCTAAGCATATGTTTGGTACAACTTCTTTATTTAATACTTATGACACTAAAAAACACACGCAATAGAAAGTAACTATAAGTGATGGTAATCATATTTCAATTTTAGGATCTGGTAGTCTTAATGTTCCTAGTGGTACTTTGGAAGATGTGTTTCATGTTCAAGGAATGCCCATAAACATGATTTCTATTTATCATGCATGTCAGAAAGGTTATAAATTTGAAGATTGGTATGATAAATATGTGTCAAAATATATCAAACATAACTTCAAATTGTTTATTCTGGTCATGTTGATCATACTGTTGGATTATATAAGTTTACTAGTTTTGATTCAAGCAAAAATCAATATTTTATTCCTATGTTGCTCACACTGATGAATAGAAAATTAGGTCACTCAAATTATGGTAAAATTTATGGTAAAATGCAAATGGTGTCTAATATGGTACTTGGTTTACCTTCAATTTATTCCACTAAAGGTGTTTGTCAAGGTTGTGTTATTGGTAAACATCATAAGGAAATGTTTGATAAAGGTAAAACTTGACATGCTAAATAACCATTACAACTAATTCATAGTGATATTTATGGTCCTCTTGAAACTCATGCCTTGTCTCATGTAGTCTACTTGCTTACTTTTATTGATGACTTTAGTCGTAAATCTTGGGTTTATTTTTTGAAACATAAAAAGGAAACCTTTGGTATATTTCAAGATTTGAAATCCATGGTTGAAAATGATTTTTGTAAAAGTGTTAAGACTCTGATAACTAATAATGGGGGGGAATTCACTAAAACTAATTTTAATGCATACTTATCTAAGGATGGTATTCAACATCAAAATATTGTTTCTTATACACCTCAACAAAATGGGGTAGTTGAAAGAAAGAATAGAACTTTAGTTGAAATGGCTAGTTGTATGCTTTATTCTAAAGGATTACATAAACTTTTTTGGGTTGAAGCTATTTGTTGTGATAACTATATCTCAAATAGAGTACCTAATAAAGCAGTTTTGCAAGTTACTCCTGAAGAAAAATAGAATGGAAGAAAACCTTATAATAGTAATTTTAGGGTTTTTGGTAATGAATGTTGGGATCATATCCCGGATAAATTCGGAAAAAGTTATAATTCAAGACTCACAAATGTATTTTCATTGGTTGTTATGAGGAATCCAAAGTGTATAGACTTGTTTGATCCATCTACCCAAGGTGTCATCATTAGGCGAGATTTTTCAATTCAATGAAGTCTCTCCTCCTTCCAAGTTTATTGAGCCTCAAGCTACCTTGAATTTTCCTTCATCTTACGTTACTCTTGTATATGTTACCCCTTCCACTCCTTATCTTCCTATTGTTGATCCCAGTTCACCATCTTCTTTGAGTGTTCCCCTTGAATGTCCTGAAGATACGAATGTGGTTTCTACCACTCCTCTTCCTGTTTGGGCTCGTAAAACTCCTGAATCTACATGTTTTGAGATTGGTATTCCTTCCAATACTTGCCGAACTATATCTTACTTTGCTCTTATGAATAAATAATTGGCCACAGATGATCCCTTTACCTATGCTCAATCTAAAGATAAACATGAATGGGAGAAAGCAATGACAGTTGAATGCGACTCTTTAATGAAAAACAAGACATGGATTCTTGTGCCTCTTCCTCCTGGAAAGAATATAGTTGGATGTAACTGGATATATAAAACAAAGTTGATTGGATATGGATAGATTGAAAAATATAAATATTGGTTAATAGCAAAAGGATTCTCTCAACAATAAGGTATTGACTATACAAAAACTTTTGCTTCAATTGCTAAAATGAACACAATAAGAACTACTATTTCACTTGTTGCATCTTACCAATGGGAAATACACCAAATGGATGTCAAGAGTGTGCTTTTAAATGATGGCATTCATGAATATATTTATATGCAACAACCATCTAGTTTTATTATTGATGACACTTTACTATGCAAATTGAACAATTCTTTAAATGGTCTGAAACAAGCACCTAGAGCTTGGTATGAGAAAATTGATGCTTATTTATTGAAGAATGGTTTTAAGCGGTGTGTATCTAATACAAATTTGTATGTGAAGAGCTTTGATTATTATGTCTTCATAATAGCACTTTATGTGGATGATATTCTTATTACTGGCATCTAGCTTACACTTATACACCAAATGAAGAATAATCTAAATAATGGATTTTAAATGACTGATTTAGGCCTACTACATTATTTCTTGGGTCTACATATTTGGCATATGGATGATGGTATATTGTTGTCTGAGATTAAGTACGCAACCTATTTAATTGCTCATTTTCATATGAGTGAATGTAAGTCTTCAGCTACGCCATTCCAATCCCATGTAAAGTTAATTGTTGATTGTGACAGTCCTCTTGTTGATGCCATATTGTATCATCAAATTGTGGGGAGTTTGATATATTTGACATCCAACAAGCTATATCTCTCTTTTGTAATCACATGATTTTGAGGTTTATGGAAAATCCTCATGAAATTCATTGCAAAGCAATAAAGAGGATTCTCGGATATTTACAGGGGACAGTACATAATGATGTTTTCTATTCTAGCAAGGATACAATTTCACTTCTTGGTTATATATATTTTAATTGGGCAGGGGATGTTTTAGATAGAAGGTATACTATAGGGTACATCTTTCAGCTTGGTTAAGGTTTGATTTCATGGTCTAGTAAGAAGTTGAGAACTCTTTCTCTTTCATCTTGTGAAGCAGAGTACATGGCCACTAAGGAAGTAGTGTAGATCCAATAAGTCTCCTACAGAATTAATATGTGACAGTCAAAGTGCAATTCAACTTGTATACAATTCAATGTATCACTCTAAGATTGAATGCAATGGGTTGGATACACATTACATTCAAGATCTTGTTGAAAATGGCGTTATTTGTTTGGAGTGTTGTCCTAAAGAAAAGAAAGCAAATGATTTCTTCATCGAATCCATGACATAAGAAACGTTTGTGTATCTTTGTAGTTTGTTGGAAATGAGTAAAGTTGTCATCAATGGGAATGGTAATGTAATGCCATCTTCCTCCATTTATGTGTTGTTCTCCTAGTCATCATTAAGGGGAGTGTTGGAATGTGTACTTTTAATGTTACATGTATAATGATGTTTAGTATGATATCGTAAAGTGTCTTATCTAGCATTAGAAGGCATAAATAAATATAATCTTATGTAAAAGTAGTCTTCCCACATGCATCATGGAGTAATAAACTCATATTACCATTCATTATACAAATAGATGTAAAATCATCTATCCCACATGTATTTTGGGATGTTATTCTTCCATACCTCTTGGTATATAATAGAGGTGAGGGAGAGTCTTTGGGCACATCTTGTGATATTGCATAACTTTGTATTGAAAAGTTGTGGACAATATATGGGGTGGAACTCTCTTGTAATATTGGATATTTCTAAAGAATAAAGAAGACCAAACCTTCCATATTTGGGGTTTTACCATGTATATATGGTGTATTGTTCTCTTGTTTATTTCTTACATGATTATTGTTGCTTGTATGGATAGAAGGCTAGACTAGTATATCTTTTCTATTGATTTACATGTTAGTGTAAATGTATTGTTGTATGTTCATGCATATTCTCAATATTCTAACACTTGTGCACTTTAGATGATAACGGTATAGCTGGAGGTGTTTTGATGGCATGGAATTAGAACATAACAACTATATCTTCCTTTGTTATCCTTGCAGGTGTAGTTCTGGAAGCTAAAGATTGAGACTTGGTAAGATATTTTCGTCTTAGCAACACTTATGGTCCTTATGTTGACATTTAGATTTTATAGGATGACCTCTTGTCTCAAAATTTGTTGTTGGGAAATGATGTTATTCTTGGTGAAGATATTAATTTAACTTTTTCCCCTCATGAAATACAGGGAGATATGGAAATTTTTACAAGTGAGGTTTATTGGGGTGGAGGGGTGAAACTTTTCCTTTTCAGGGATGTTGATGGAGAAAAACTTATTAAAAAATGAATCATTACTAAAGGACACCCAACCGAATAGAATTGGCATTATTTGATAGACAAGACAGACTTGGTTTGATGAGTTTGAATGGTCCAAGAATGACGTGAGAGGCGAAGGATGTCATGCCTTTTGAAACTAGTTATAGGCATAATGCAGGCGCTGGGAATGACTTCATGATTGAGATATAACAAGAAGATGACATAATAAGGCATGCATGGGATTGAATTCATGTTATGACCCTTTGCAACCATGTCGATGTTGGAAATCAATAGAAGGAAAAATGACTATATTAGTAATATATTGGTTTGGGATTTGAGACACCATTTCCATTATACTTGGTTCCCTTCACTTCTACATCATGGGTTAATTCACAAGGTAAATCTAAGTATGATGTTGAATTGTTGATGTGTTGTGAGTTAGTTAGTAAAAATGCTTAATGTCATGGTTACTAGATTGTTGTCTTGCATGTGTGGTTACCTTGTCTTGCATTTGTGGCCATCATTGAGTTTTTAATCAAGAAATATGCATTATAGGTGATGATGGCTTCATTAAATACATGCACAAGTTATGTGTATGTTGATCATGCACACACCCCTTACACAAGTACTAGTATTAGTTACAGTGTAAATCTACACATACATATCGATGATTGTTGTGTTATCATGTATAGTGGTTGATGGGTGTAATAAAATTGAGATATTATATTATTATAGTATTAACTTCTTGTGCTTAAATTTCCATTGCGTTAGTTAGATTCCATATTATTGGGCTCATTTACATTAATTCTATTAATCATTTAAATTGTAATTTAGTAACTGCATCCATTTAATTTTGTAATATCGCCAATTAAAAACTAGGAATATTAACTCAAAAATTTCAATGGAAATGATGTAGATTGACTTGGTCCAAACAATGCCTTTATTGTGTCTATTGGAATATGAATACTATGGTGAAACCCACAATGTATGTTTTCAAACCATTGTAACATGTTTAATCATATCCACAATCCAATACTCAAAGATATCAAGTCCAACACAACCCTAGAGAACCACTGGGTTCGAAACTAGAACCACTTGCTCAAATCTGACTACACTGAACATTAGGTTTCCAACTCTTTCCAAAGACCTCCTAACAAACTTAAATATTTATGAAACAATTTCAAATCGACCCTAACACTCCCAAAAACACCCAAATGACCACTAAAAAACTTTGAAGAACTTTATGGAATCTTTGAACATCGATACTTAAGACTACATATACATTTCTATTAAGGGTGCGCAAACATAATTGTATAGTTTAACTGACTGGTAAAATACTTGGGAATACATAAACCTTTGGGGATGAAATAAAAAGTGTTTCCTACTGAAAAATACACACCCAATGCAATGGTACAAGTAACACAACCCAAAAACACTCATAAATGGTCAAACCAGAAGATGAATTTCGACCCCCTCAACATCGATACATGATTGAGAACACCCACAACTGTAAAGATTCCAAATCAATACCAAATGCTTCCAAACACATATGAATAGATCCAAATGCATTATTAAAAGACACCAGGGACTTATGAAACATTAACAGATCTACTGATATATTTTAATCATTTACTCATAGAACAACCCGTGCTTGAATATTGAAAAACATATGGAGAAAAACATTGTGATTTTTATTATGAATGGAGAATTATCAGATATTACATCAACATATTCTACATAATATAAAAATACAAAGAAATATTTGTTGCAAAGTGAGTAGAGATGGCTACTACAAAATCATAGAGAAAAGAAAGAGAGAGTTATTACTCCAAATGAGTGATTTCCTTCCAATGTTGTGCCCTCCACAAGCAAGATTTCAAACCCACCTTGCAAATATGCTACCTACAGTGCACCTTCCATAAATTATTACTGATATACATCCATTATATCAGACTTAATGAGTTTTTTACAACCACAAGTGCGCACTCTTCAAGCATGAACCACAACAAACATTGCATTCCCAGAAACCTATAAATCCATAATACTACTAAGTGGAAGTCACAAAAACCAACATGAACTCAAATCAACTATTGAACATTGACATAAAATTCTACAATAATCTTTTCAGAGAAATTCGAATATGAGTTCTCCTCTCAATAATCAGCTACAATGAAACTTACTAAAGAGATTTGGATGATATCCTCCTCTCTAGTAGCTAGGGTGTAATCTTTCACCACCGATACTTGTTCAAAATTGCAAGGAGCACATATCCCAAGCTTGAAAATCCAGAAGATCTCTCCTATTCAAAATCAAAATGTCCAAAATCCCTTTCCCAAGAGGTATGCATCCTTTTTATAGACTCCATTGAGCCCTTTCCCCCTCATTCTAGAATTCTCTCACACAATATTAATACGTGTTATTTTCATGAGAGAATGATACGTTACCATTCATTTACTTCCTCTCTAATGTTATTTGACCCAATACTATCTTCATATTCCCTGGAAATTCGAATTAGACATGCTTAGCCTGATTTTGTGGGAGTTACACTAACATGTGGGCCCACCCTATCCTCTAACACATTCCTTGGCTAAATTTATGACCTACAACATGTCATAGGCTATCATAAGTTGTCATAGGACCTTGTTCTTGTCATAATTTGTCATAAGATTCCTGTTGGGAGTTACACTTCCACAAGTGCACCCTTACTTGCTAATTTTAGCTTAGGGAGTTACATTTAATAAGATGCCTTCATTATAAGCCTTCTTCCACCTTGGATGGGGAAGTTACACCTCATGTGGGTCTAATACACCCTCCTATGCACCTTGCTTGTCCAATTTTATCTAATGTTGCATTATTTACAAATTTTGGACATCACACTTTACAAATTCATGACCCATATTACCATTTTAATAATTTCTAATAAAATTCACCAAATGACTTAGGCAATGCATCTAGTCTAATGGATAGGTCCATAGTAAAAATTTGGGACATTATAGTCCTCCCCACCCAAGATTCCTTGTCCTCAAGGAATTTAAATTCGGGTGTGGTAGTGCATGTGCTTCTTCCCAAACTTATGCTCATTAATTCTTATGCTTCCTCCCTTAGTGATAAATTTCTATAAGGCTACAATTTTCAAATGGATCAAGTCATCAACTCCATAACCCACAGACATAACCACACTAAGGTTGAAAATGATATCATCACTCCAACCCCATCGAAAATAGGTGAAGTATACTCTACTCAAAGTATGTTCTTGCAAGGTATTGGCATAAGAAGCATCCTAACCAAATCCCATAAGAAGAATAACTTCATACTACAACCACTTACACAAGTCCCCAATAGACTGGTGCACTAATATTCTCATGATATGAAATCCAAAACTGAGTCTCACTTTGTTGGGGCGCGGACCTTAACGGTCCTTAATTTTGGTAATTCCGCGGTTTTTGTGGAATCTTGTAAGTGGAGTTGCGACTCAAAATAGTCTTAGGGGTGTCGGGGTTGAGTCAAAGCCCTCTTTTTGCAATTGTCCATAAATTTCAGGTATAAGCCCATGATTTTGTAAGAGTGCACTTGTATAAATAGGCACTCATGTAAAGATGTCAAGGGTATCTAATGAGATGAGGATCATATGATGCGAAGAAGTTAGATCTATTTTTGGGTTTTAAGGTCAAGTCCCAGCTGTGTGCGTGGACGACCTCTGCAGCTGTGTGCGCAGAGGGTTTTTGTAAGGAAAGGAAATGTAGCTAAGTGCACAGCTTAGAGTTTGTAAGAAAGGAACTGCAGCTAAGTGCGCAGTTAAGACTTGAAGGAAGGATCTGCAGCTGAGTGCGCCGATCAGAACTGTTGTTTTGAAAAGAGTTGAATAAAAGTAGTTTTGTGGACATAGCCCCTACCCTGGGGGTGAACCACGTTAAATCTTGTGTTGTGTTATTCTTATGCTGTGATGTTTTTATGCTGTTGATAAGTAGGTGAATGCTAAGATAAGATAACTGTTAAATAGTAACTTCGCTGTGAATTCCTAGTTAAGGGTTAAGCAAGTAACGTTATTTATCTAAACTGTGAAGCTATTTTAGTGAATGTCAAAGCTTTACTTTGTATAAATAATTGTTGTTAAGACTAAAGGTACAATAATATCCCTCTTCTGCTTGCAGAAACCTGATTCTGCGGCACCCCATAGCTGTTTCGGGTGAGACTGCAACCTGTTCGCAGGTTGTTGCCGAAAGGGCCAACACTTTGGGTCTTTTTGTTGGTGCGAAGTTAAAGTATAAACCACGAGTCTGCCCTATAGCCCAACAAATTGGTTCCGTTGCCGGTTGAACATATCTGCTTGAAGAGGGATCTACGTCGTACATGAAGGGCTATGTTTTGGAGGCCCTTAGTAAAAGAAATCGGTGATTGGATTGAAGAGACTTATCTGAAATTTGTTGAGCAAGAAAATAAGGATCCTCGTCGCAGCTCAGATGACTTTTTGCAAAGGTACATTTTTACTGATATTCATGAAATTTTCTTTGGTAGTATCCACATAGAATTGCACCAATGGTTATCTAGGTTGACAGAAAGAAAGACCAACTTCAAGGAAGATCAGTTTCCTGATTGGACCCCCGCAAGAATTAACATATTGAAAAGAGTGAACAACGTGATATCATGAGCTGTTGATTTTTGGACAACGCGAACCCTTGAAGCATTCGTGACAGAGTTTGCCATCGACACAAGTACCTCTTTTAGCGAAGCTGGAAGACAGTTTTTCAAAGGACCAAGGGGTAAGTACCTAAATTCATTTAGTCTGCAAATTAAAATGCTTTTGGCTGAGAAAGACATATTGCTTATAGAATCAGATTGCTAGATTTATTTTTACTAACCTATGTTTGGAAGTGAAAGTAACTTCAACGAGCAAAGTGGTTTGCTACAAAGCGGCAAAAGATACAAGAGAAACCTAGAATCCTATACCCTAGGCCAGAATACAGAGTATACGCCATTAAGTCCAGAAGTCCCTGAATCTGAAGAAACCCCTTTTGTTAGAAACCCTCCTATAACTTCGTAGCGCAGATCTATTACCCCTGAGAACCCGTCGCAGTCTGAAAGTAACCCTACCCCGAGTATTCCTGTTGCATGTCAATCTACCCTAGTAAGTTCTCCCCCCCTAGATCCACTACGACCCATATGACTGATGATATCAAGCTCCCAGTGTTCAAAGGAACTGGATCAGAGGATCCAGAACAGTTTTGGTTCTTATGCGAAGCTATTTGGATTGCTAAAAACATTATGGATCAAGATATAAGAAGAGCGCAGTTGGTCACTTCTTTCAGAGACCGAGCTTTGACCTAGTTCATGAAGTTTTCCAGCACTCAGAACCATGTCCTAGCTGATATTAAGACAACAATCATTAAAGAGTTCAAGAAACCTAAATCAGAGTCACAGTGTATAACGGAGTTAAAAGAAATTCAGCAGAGGCGAGGTGAATCGGTTTGGGACTTTGATCAGAGGTTCAAGGTTCTGTTGGATCAAGTAAGTTTCACTATTGGACCAGCGTAGCATAAAGAATGGTTCATAGCATCATTATTACCCCATATTAGAAATCCACTCATGCAACAGAAGGTTGCTGATCAGCAAGAGGCTTTGGAGATTGCCATGAAACTAGAAACAATTCCTGTCGAAGATAATTCTGGCATAGCCCAAATACAAGCGCAGTTGGCAGAAATGGCTTTGGAGCTTCGCGACATGAAGAAGGGGAAGTCTATTTGCAAAGAGGTTTGGTGTACACGATGTAGGACAGAAGGTCATGACAAGGAACGGTGTCCTGCGTTAAGAAATTACTTGAATATTGGTGCGCCAAACCCATTTAACCCTAATGTTCTATATTGTGAGATCTGCAAAACAACTGGTCAGCATTGACCTAAGGACTGCTATCTACTGCAGTGATATGTCCAGGTACCTAAGAATCCTTATTGCAAGTTCTGTAAGTCAGTAGGACACAACGAAGAGGAATGTCGCAGCTTTGACCTCATGAGAGAGCGTACCTATGATGCTTATAGGGTACAAAATGATGCACAAGGCAATGATGGATATGGTTACCGCGGAGGTCGAGATACTTTTGGAGGTCGTGGTCGTGGTGGTATGGCCGGAAGAGGTCGAGGCCAGGTTGTTTGCTATAACTGTAATCAGGCAGGACATGTAGCTAGAGACTGTCGGAACCCAACTACGACATGTCGATATTGCAGAGCAGTAGATCATGTCATTGAGCAATGCCCACAGTTGATAGCTAAAATACAAGAAAGAAATAGCGCTCCTACTCAGAATATTTAGATGATTTCTGTGGAGCAAAGACCTGTCCCAGCCATTAACGTTGTTACCAGGAGTGGAGCTACGACGCAAGTACAGACTAAGGAAAAACAGCCTGACGAGGCTTGGGTTCATAACACCCCAGAGAAAATTCCAGCATTTGATGTTGGAAGAGAAAAAGAAACATTTATGGAAGCCAAAAAATACTTTGTTGATCTGATCACATCAGTAGCACCTGCGCAACAGCATCAACAACAGTTACAGTCTCAAGAAGCTTCGATGGATAAAGTAAGTACACTGTCATCAATTTTTACAGAGTTGTATGAAGCTCTTAAGGAATCAGAATGCTTTGAATGAGTTACAGAAAGTTATTGCTTCTTGCGAGCCTCAGCGAAGCTCTTGTAAAGAAAAAACTGTTAATAGAGTTAGAAGAACTGGAAGAGAAATGAGATTACATGCTCAGATAGGAGAGTATGACATGACTGACATCATTTTAGACTTGGGATCAAAAGTAAATGTCTTAACTAAGCAGACATGGGAACAAATGGGAAGACCTACCCTTGAATGGTCCCCCATACAGTTGAGATTAGCCAACCAGCAGAAGATTGTGCCCCTAGGAAGATTCCCTAGTGTCCCAGTAGACATTGATGGAGTCAGTACCTTAGCAGATTTTGAAGTCATTGAAATAATTGATGATAGCAACCCCTATCCATCCTTGCTAGGAATTGAATGGGCAATAGAGAATTCTGCAGTAATCAACCTTAAGAACAGGCAAATGAATTTGAAGGGAAAGGCTTGAGATTCATAGTACCCTTGGACCCTTCTTAAGGAGAAAGGCACACAGAGCCAATCAGAGATGAAGATCAGGATGTTTTGGATCATATCTACAACATCACAGCTAAAGAAGAAGATTATGTTAGCCCTACTACTGAAGGTATAATGGATTGGAAGTGTGACAGTTCTTGCATGATTGATTCAGACGAAGGCTTAGAGAATTGGCAGAACAGACTTTATGAACTACATGGACATCGATGTGAAAGAATTACCAAGTCTCTCAGATGGCTTGGTTCACAGAAAAGAGTCTTACCTATTTTTGATGGCTTGACAGAACCAGAATATTTTATTTTGCAATTTTCAGAGCAGGTACCAGATTCACAGAAAATGGAGACTCTAGATTCAGTATTCAAAGCCACAGCTGCTAGATGGTGGAATGGTCATAAAAAGTACATTCATAGTTGGGAAGCTTGTCAAAAGTCCCTTCGCCTGATATTCAAGGATCAACCTCAGGAGGTGCGAAGCAGATTTAATGGTAAGACTAGCCCTCAGGAACATTTGGAGCAGTGCTACGAAGCATGTACCTCGTGAAGAATGGGTACATAGGTTTGTGCACACTCTGGAACCTATAGCAAAGAACTGGTATGCGGAAGTTGAGCTTCGCCATGGTACTGTAAGTTGGGAAAGTCTTATTGATAGTTTTGTGCTTACATTTTCTATTAATGAGGTTTGTCCTGCTTTAGACACAGCTATTAGGTTGATCCATACTAAGGTGTTTGATGATAAAGAAATAGATGAGTACCAACCTAATTGGAAGGAACAAGAAGCTAATGCAGTAGAATGTTATAACCTCACAATTGACGAGGATGATGACCCCCACAACCTTAACATTCTTGAGTCAGAAGGACACTGCGAAGTACATGGACCAGCAGTCCAAGAACCTGAAGTAACTCAGTCCTTGAAGACAAGGCAAGTAAACATCGGCTAAGAAGAACAACCCAAGTACGCTACCATTGGAGATTATTGGGATAAAGAAATGGTGAGCAAAGTGACCCAACTTCTCCATGAGTATCAGGACTTATTTTCGACGAAGTTCACCGAAATGAAAGGTATTCTCGGTGATATAGGAGTGATGAAAATCCCTTTGAAACCTAATGCGAAGCCTGTGAAGTAGCGCCCTTATAGGCTGAACCCTAAATATAAAGAAAACGTCAGGATGGAGCTAGATAAGATGCTCGCTGCAGGAATCAGCGAGGCTGTCAAAGAAATTCTGTCATGGTATAAGGATGTGTCGAAGGTCCCTATTGTGCCGAAGCTGAAGTTGGTGGCTGTGCTGAAGAAGAAAGATGTGTCGGGGCTTAAAATTCGACCGTTGAAAAAAACCAGAATTGGCAGCGCCGGTACGTTAACTGCATTAACTGCTTGTAATAATGAGATCCTGGGGAATCTAGCGCCATTTGGACACGATCTCTGTCAGATTTGGTGTCTTCAATGCACAGTTATGGCAGATTTGGTCAATGGATTCTATAAGAAGACACCCAGGCCTCCGGAAATCGCATTTTGCATTTCCTTGAGTCTTACAATTGAGTCCAAGTCAGCTGATTGCGAACTTCAGGAACTGTTGAGAGAATTTGAACAGACGGGTCTGCAGAACCTTATGAGCAATCTATCTGCCTCCGCACCCCGCGAAGAAACTCCCCCAGCACCACCTCAACCAATGCAGACACGATCTACCATGAAGAAATTTAAACTAGAAGTACGCTCTAAGTGGAACGAAGACAGACACAAGCAATCAGGGCAAACACCGGAGGATCCCAAGATGAACCCGTCTGGTTCAGCAGAGATCCCACCTGAAGGGGATGAGAACATTGGACCGCAGTGTCCACCATATCTTCAGCCTATTCGACCAAGAGTTCAACCACCTCAGCGGAATGCGAAGTTCACTTTACGCACCCCTTCGCTGCCACAGGGTGTGCAGTTGGTTGGAACCATGACAGGGAAAATAGACCAGCTCAAGTATGCAGACCACGATACGAATGATCGCGGGAAGTTTCCACAGTTCGCACCGAGAACATACTTGGACTTCGTCAAATATCTGGAGACTGGAGCGACATTACTAGAAGTGAAACAGTGGGCTGCTGGCTTGGATAAAGCTGGCTTATTGATGATGCTAAATGTTCCCCACTTCGGTCGTAGCACACAGGTGACCGTGGTAGTCAAGCAGCTATTAGAATTGGTGCATGATGGGAAGCTATGGATAGGAGACAAAAGAATTCCTATTAATGGCGAGCTCATTCATAGGATCACAGGCTTACCAAAGGAAGGGCCTGATCTAGGGATTGAATTTCCTTCAAAACACGAAGATACGAAGCTGGCACAAAGCATGAAGGACCGCTTCGACCTGACGAAAGGGAAGCGAGGGTATCAAACCTCGATAATTCAGCACAAAAACATTCGCTTCGCAGCTGAGCTTTTAGCCTGCAAATTGATGAGAAAATGCAGACCACATGAAGTGTCTGCCCCTATTGTCAGTATTGCTGCGAACTATGCTGAAGGCTACATTTACAAATGGGTAGAGTACATTGCCAAGGAATTCCTCGAAGATGTCTGCGATGCGCAGGAGAAAGGTAGACCCTTTCACTATTCATGGATGATAGTGCTTATTGCACTCATAGGATGGAAAGAACCTACCGAGGCGTAGTTTGTTGCTGTGCCTCCGAACATGCCTGGCGTAGAAAGGTACGCATCCCTTTGGGTGTCACAGGACAAAGCATCCCAGCAGATGATGAACTATGTGTTCGCCTTTTATATGATGAGTATCTCATATGAGATCATAAACACACCTCGACTCAGTAAGGATCTATTTTCTCAATATACAGGAATAGCCAACTTCAAGGCCGACATGCACAATGTCTTCATCCAGGCCCGCGCAAATGATAAACATGCATGTTGGAAGTTGCCATATGTGGTAACCCAAGAAGACATCCTCACAGTAGTTTAGCAATGGCTGACTGAATGGATGAAGGACGCAGGGACAAAGCCTAACATTCTAGTCCCTCCAGTCACCAATGTGGGCGCAGGCCGTAGTCAGACGCAGGAGAATGACCCAGTCGAAGAAAGTGAAGAACAGAGTGAGTCGCAGCAGAGTGAAGCCAACCAGGATGTAGATAGTGGAGATGAAGAAGAAGAAGAAGATTTGGTCAAAACCGTCTCAGACCCCAATCGACCCGATAAGCGCAAGTTGCCAGAGGTAGAGGAAGTGACCAAGCCTCAGTCCAGAAAGAAAGCGAAGGCATCAAAGGGAAAAAATATTGTCAAAGAGCCCACCATAACAATGGAAGATCTTGATCAAGCTCTGACAAAGTTTATAGAGGTACTAACTAACAAGTGGTCACAGTTTGCAGCCACGCATCTTGATGCCCTCATCGGCGTATCACAGCGAATCTCAGAGTTGAAGGAGTTAGCAGAAAAATCAGCGACTGGCGCTGCAGCAAGCAGAGCCCCAGTACGTGCGCATCCAAATGCAAGGCAATGGTGAGCCAGGGATAATAGAGGACAAGTGCCAAGTGCAACCCTCATATTAACTGACGCAACGTCTCGTTCGGAGATGAGCATGACATTCGGAATAGATTACACTAAGGTGTCTATGATAGAGCTACATCTCTGTCAAATAGAAATCATGAAGGAGATCCAAGCACGAGACCACTACTCACAAATGCAGTTGGAAAATACCATGAAGCAGAGTGAGAGGCTCGCAGTGCAGTTTGATGAAGCAGAGCAGAGGAAGAAGGATGCAGAACGTAAGTAGGCTACACTGGTGCAAGTATTGGATGAGGCGTGTCAGAGTCTTCTTGACTTCGACATATAGGCTGAGGAAGAACCAGAGCAAAGAATTGATAAGCTGAAAGACTATGCACAATAGTCTCGCAGTGAGATTGAAAAGCTAAAAGCAGAACATAAGGCTCAGATTGCGGAGCTTCAACTTCGTATCACTCCAGAGAGCCCACCAGAGGTCAGGGATTAGCGTCACAGAGACATTCAAGCCTCAGCAATAAAAATCTCAGATCTTGTAAGCAGCGCAATAAAACTGTTAGATGAAAGTATCGACACCTGGACAAAACTACAGGAAAATCCAGAAGTAGAAAAGCTGCAAGAAACTATCAAGCAGCGACAGACAGAGCTGGATGCAGTGAAAGTGGAAATTAAGACTCTGCCTCCTATGCAGAAAATGCTCAAGGTAAAACAAAGCAAGGAACTCCAGCAGGAAATTGAGTCATACAGAACGAAAGCAACACTGTTGGAAAATTCTATGCAGCCCCTTGTCAACGAGGCCTTGGAGTTGAGTACTGCTGTGGACAGCCAGCTCAAAGTCCTGAAGGAGTACGATGCATTTGCACAGGAAAAAGCCAGCGAAGCATCAGTAGTAGCATTGCAGGAGTTGGTGGAGAAGGAGCAAGCAACCGACGATATCATGCGCAGCCTCAACAAGCAGTTTATTATCCTCGGCAACAAGATTCTCCCACCAGACAAGCAGTAGAGTGTCCCGGGACGGGACACCGGTGAGTCTTAGGGGCCTATTGGGGCGCGGACCTTAACTGTCCTTAATTTTGGTAACTCTACGGTTTTTGTGGAAGCTTGTAAGCGAAGTTGCGACTCAACATAGTCTTAGGGGTGTCGGGGTTGAGTCAAATCCCTCTTTTTGTAATTGTCCATAAATTTCGGGTATAAGCCCATGATTTTGTAAGAGTGCACTTGTATAAATAGGCACTCATGTAAAGATGTCAAGGGTATCTAATGAGATGAGGATCATATGATGCGAAGAAGTTAGATCTATTTTTGGGTTTTAAGGTCAAGTCCCAGTTGTGTGCGTGGACGGCCTCTGCAGCTGTGTGCACAGAGGGTTTTTGTAAGGAAAGGAACTGCAGCTAAGTGTGCAGCTTAGAGTTTGTAAGAAAGTAATTGTAGCTAGGTGCGCAGTTAAGACTTCAAGGAAGGATTTGCAGCTGAGTGCACAGATCAAAACTATTGTTTTGAAAAGAGTTGAATAAAAGCAGTTCTGTGGACGTAGCCCCTACCCTGGGGGTGAACCACGTTAAATATTGTGTTGTGTTATTCTTGTGCTGTGATGTTTTTATGCTATTGATAAGTAGGTGAATGCTAAGATAATATAACTGTTAAATAGTAACTTCGCTGTGAATTCACAGTTAAGGGTTAAGCAAGTAACGTTATTTATCTAAACTACGAAGCTATTTTAGTGAATGTGGAAGCTTTACTTTGTATAAATAATTGTTGTTAAGACTAAAGGTATAGTAATATCCCTCTTCTGCTTGCAGAAACCTGATTCTGCGGCACCCCATAGCTGTTTCGGGTGAGACTGCAACCTGTTCGCAGGTTGTTGCCGAAAGGGCCAACACTGTGGGTCTTTTTGTTGGTGCGAAGTTAAAGTATAAACCTCGGGTCTGCCCTATAGCCCAACACACTTCCAGGTCTGTTGCTAGAAGTTTTTCTAGTACTGTAACTCCAATATCCTCAACTAATCTCAAAACGAGACCACCATGCTACCGTTGCGCCACTCTGATCATAACTGTCCCACTGTCATCCTTTGTTTACATCCTCTCCTAGATATCTAAACTAAAAATATGTAAAAATGAATCTACCACCATGAATAATGGCATGCATAGGCATCAAAGTGAGGTTTACAATCTTATTTCCATACTCGATCTTGGATATTGACAAAAGGAAGCCTAGCCTGATCGCTAATCATGAATATGGGCTCTTCATGAACTCTAATAATCTCCTTAAGAGACAGCTTCATCCCCCTTACTATCCTATCATAAACCCAACTAAGTCCAAAAATGATCCCAGGGTCCCAATTGAACTTGAGAAATGTAAAGTGCCTACTACATCCGCCTTTGCACTGTATAGTCTCCACACAAAGAGCCTCCTATAGTCTCCCAAGCCACCAAGTAGGAAAACATTGTATCTCTCCATCATAAGGTATCCCACCTAGGAAACTAATCCACTACTCCACATGGATGGGCTCCTATGGCCAACTCTACCTTATGTTCCAACTGCTAAACTATTGAACCATGCAATTCCAAGATCCCAATGTTTATGTTGCACCCCTCCTATCACCACTGCCATTTGGAAAAATCCACCACTCTAAAGGATGCCAGGATCCCACCACCAAATTGGAAGTTCATCGCTTCCAATGCTCATTGAAACCTCTGTGATCCTCTCCAATATAACATTAAGCTCCTCTTGTGCACTTTGCACATTGGTCCTATGGATCACATCATAGTTACTTGTGACATCCAACTATCTCGGGTGAAACTCCCATGTCTTTCCATGAATAATGAAGGCATTTGACAACAACCATAGATGCCTCTGCTGCTATTCACAAGACTGAGAAGGGGCTGAGGTGTTTGTCAACCTCGATGGTATGACTATAAAATCATAATGAAATCCAAAAGTAGATATGTAAATATTCTACTCTTCACGTGGAACCATCATTATAATCCCCTCTACCAACTCACAAGTTCCATCTTCATCTCCACATGTTATGACTATCATATATGCCTGGGATGATGGAAAATGTGCCAAACTCAACTCTTTGCAAGGTTTATCCACCAAATCCATGCATGCATATACTTCCCTATTGGTTGGTCCATGCAGAATGTGATTTTCTACCCCCTTCATAGCTAAGTTTCTTTCCCCTAGAGGTAGCTCATGATTCTCTTGATGCAAAACAAGTGCTTAGCTTAAATAATCCATGCGAACCCTCTCCTCAAGCAGTTGCAAATCTGAATATTCCTTAGGTGGAACCATAAAAATTAATGCCCAATAGTTCCTCCAACCTTCTCTTTGTCATGCTCAACTTCTGCATATTCTTCCATTGGAAGGAATAGTGGTTGAAGATAGGTTTCTTTTTGCCACCTTGTTTGGGCTGTGAACAAAATTGCCTTCATAGCTCTTTGTAACCACTCATTTCCCAAGTATAGTGTCTTGTTCACAACTTGTAATGTCTGATTTACAAAATCAGAATGCTTGTGGCATGAATCCACAACACACAATTCATCTTTAATACTCAAATCAACATTACAAGATTCTACAAGATCAACAATAGTACATGAAATGTCTACTATATCATGCTACTGCAAAGAAATATGGATGTTGGAAAAATCATAATTGTTTTCATACCTTTGTGTTATGTACCCATCCTTTATGTATCTGACATTAGATTCGTAGTGAAGCTCTAATTAGGAATATAAGGCTGATTTTTGTTCTACCTCTAAATCTGATCTAAGAGATGTTTCTCCATTACCATCGTCATCGAAATCACTAGATTCACTGGATGATATCATGCCAACTCTTACAGGTGGATAATAACTATGATCCCACATATTTTCATCAAGGGAACCCATTCCTTCATTAAGCTCCTTAAAATAGTGATCTCTAATTCACCCACATAGAGACTTGAGTACCCTTTAGTGGATTCTCTTCCATAAAAAACCATGACAATGTCAATAACATAATGAACTGTTGTAAAGCCTTCTGCCATCCACCATTCCTATGTATGATTGTAGGTAAGATTTTTCTATTTTCCTCCATGCTCATTACCTACACATATTTCTTCCATTTTGTAGCCATCATAAAGTGACTTGCGCTCCTCATGGAGTGATTCTCCTTGTAGCTCACTAGCTATAGGACTAGGTGTGTCATTGTTTTGACAAGAGGGACAACATTTTTCTTCCATTAATGGAATATTTATCTTCTTATGTTCAGTTTAAGGCTAAACAATGATTATGGATTGAATTCTTTCTAAATCAATCTTATCTAAAGAACACTTGAATGCTCTCTTTGTGAAAGTACCAAACATCCATGCCATAATTCTTGATGCAAAGCATTCTAGTAGTAAGGATCCACACCGTTGCAAGTTATGCTCTATCTCTCGATATGTCTGGCCATATTTCTTCAATATCTTCTCATGGTAATTCCTTGAATTCCCCCCTTCAAACTTATCCTCCTCTATGGCCGAGGCAGGAAGGGAAAAGGCTAGCATTCTGCCACCCACAAGTCTAGCCATTGAAGAAAACTCCCTCTTCACCTATTGCACTTCTTCTTAAGGTTATGCTTTGCAATTTTTCTTCAAGGTTCCTCTTTAGTTCCCACAACTTTCAAGGATCATGCTTTGATACCACTGTAATATCCCCAATTAAAAACTAGGAATATTAACTCCATTTTTTTAATGAAAATGATGTTGATTTTTAACTTGGTCCAAATAATGGATTTATTATGTCTAGTGGAATATGAATAATATGGTGCATCCCACAATGTATGATTTTAAACCACCGTAATGTGTTCAATCATCTCCCTAATCAAATACTTAGAGCTATCAACTCCAACAAAACCCCATAGAATTGTTGGGTTCGAAACTAGGAGCATAAGTTCAAATCTGACCACACTGAAAACTAGGTTTCCAACTCTTTCCAAATAACTCCTAACAAAATCAACTCTTTCCCAAACAACTTCAAACAACACTCACAAACACACCGAATATGACCACTAACAAAATCCATATAACTTTATGGAAGCTTTGAGTATTGAAACTCAAGACTACATAGACATTTATACCAAGGGTGTGCAAGCATAATTGTACAGTTTCACCAAACGATCAAACTATCATAACCTGGGCATACAAAAACCTTTTGGGATGAAATAAAAAGTGTTTCATACTAGAAAAAACACTCTTGACACAATAGGACAGGTCTAACAACCCATAAACACTCAGAAACGGTCAAACCAAAAGATGATTTTCGACCCCCTTAACACTGGTACAAGATTAAGAACACTCACAATTGTAAAGCTTCCAAATCAACACCAGATGCTTCCAAAAACATATTAATCAAGCCAAATGTATTACTAAAATACACTACGAACTCTTATGAAATATTCACACACAAAACATTAAGGTTACACCACCACATTTATAGATGTACTCATAGATTAATAATTTACTCATAGAACAACCCGTGCTTGAATAATGAACAACATATGGGAAAACACTTTATTTGTTTATTATCATAAATGGAGCATTACCAGAGATTACATCAATGGATGCTACAAAAGCGCAAAATACAGAGAAATATATGTTGCAAAGAGAGTAGAGACGACTGCTACATAACCATAGAGAAAATAGAGAGAGTTACTGCTCCAAATGAGTGATTTCCTTCCAATGTTGTGCCCTCCACAAGCAATATTTCGACCCCAACTTGCAGATATGCCACCTACAGTGCACCCTCCATCAAATATGATTGATATACGACCATTAGATCAAACTTCATAAGGTTTGGACAACCACAAATGTATCCTCTTCAAATTAAAGAAATTTTGAGGTCTAAAATTGGCCTCCTAAGAGGTATAGTAAAATATTATGAGTTTGTCATTTTGTGAGGAAGGTATATTAGCAACTTACATTTTACACTAAAATTTATGCAAACCATGGTTGAACTAAAAATTGAAAAATTGTATAAAAATAAAATTAATTAAAAACATTACATTGATTTGAATAAAAATAAAAAATGTGAGTACAAATCACGTATAAATGAAGGTGATATTCTAAATAAAGTTTTTGTCCTTCGAGAATTATATATATATATATAATAAAAAACTATAAAAAAAATTAAATAAATTAAAATAGTATATTTAATATATTAATTTTTAATATAATATATTTAATACATTCTACATTTTACCTTCCAAATATTTTACATAATACATTTAGAGTTCAGCATATATAGTTCACATATGTTATATAATATATTTAGAGTTCAAATAGTTTATATAATATGTGATCACGTTAATATTTTACCTTCCAAATACATAAAATGAGTGATCATTCCAAATACGTGAATATGTTTTCTTAATATTTAATTACTTTTCAAATATTATAAAATTAAGTGAACTCTTTTAAAGTACACGTTTTTATCACGTATAAACAATTAAAAAATATTTTGAGGACCATTTTTTACCTCAAAATTTCTCTAATCAAGCAGAAACTACCATAAACACTGCACTCTCAAGAACCCACAAATCCCCACCGCTACTAACTAGAACTCAAACACACAAACATGAACTCGAATCATCTACTGAACATGGACATAAACTTATGTAATAATCTATATAGATAAATCTGAAGGTGACTTTTCCCCTCAATAATCAACTACAATGAAATTCACTAAAGAGATCTGGATGATCTCCTCCTCTCTTCTAACTAGGGTGGAATCTTTTACCACCAAAACTAGTTCACAATTGCAAGGGGACCATCTCCCAAGCTTGAAAATCCATAAGAGCTCTCCTATTCAAATTCAAAATCTCCAAAATCCCTTTTCCAAGAGGCCTACATATTTTTTGTAGACTCCATTGAGCCTTTTCCCCCTCATTCTAGAATTCTCTCACAAAATATTAATAAATGTTATTTTCATGAGAGAATGATACCTTGACATTCATTTACTTCCTCTCTAATGTTATTTGACCCAATAATACCTTCATCTTCATTGGCAATTCAAATTAGAGAGGCTTAGCTTGATTTTGGGGGAGTTACACTAACATGTGGGCCCACCCTATCCTCTAGCGCCCTCCTTGGCTAAATTCAGGACCTGCAACATGTTGTTACGGATAAAATCTTCCTATGGATTGGGGTGGACCACAACAAGCATGATGACATCGGAAATAAACTCTAATCCCAAATATGCCATATAAACGTAAATGCTAATAATGAAAATAAATGTCCATACCTCACCTGGAAGTTCGAAGAAGTCTGTCGTTGAGCTTTCAATCCAATGCTTGAAACCTACCAATGATGAAAGTAGGCCCAGGGTTCCGGGAAGGACAACAACTCTATGAAGTATCGAAAATTGATGACATGCGGAGTCAATATATTTGAGGAATGACTGACTTGGGCTAACAAATTCCTTTGAATAAGAGCATGAGGTAGATGGAGACACTCAGGCTGCATAGACTCAAGTGTGCAAACAGGAACAACTCTGTGATATAAGAGGCATCGATAGAGATTCCCTAGGGACTGGAAGCTTAACCAGTTGGTGAAGAAAACCCTGAATAATGAGTGCAACTCCTAAGGCCATAATAGAAACCCGACCCATGATGGATGGAATCATGAACCATGCTCTGTTCAAAGGCAACATGATAGCTACCAACATAAGATAATATCATTTCCCATTCGATTATATATATATATATATATATATATTAATTTTTTAGGTATTTTTCGTATGATAAAGCTTGAAAAAGAAGAAAATGTGCTTATAGTACAATAAAGAGGAAATGATTATCGTGGGCAAGCAAACTAGTTTAAAGCACTGGAACATACTTATTCTTAATGCAAGGAAACATGTGCATGATAAGGATACTTGGGGGAATGTTTCCTCTAGGGTGAGGGGTGATCAAGCTGCAAAGGATAAATAATAGGCTCTGCTTTGCTAGAATCGAGACAAGCTCGAGAAATTTGGCTTATAAAATTGAAGTAGAGAGCCGAAATTAAGCTCAATAAGGCAAGCGAATGCATGCAATACATTTACAACTTGATATAAAATGGGAGTCCCTAAGAGAGGTAGGTAACATAAGAGATAAGAAAGAACATGAGGTTTTCGCTAAATTTCATGGTGGGACTACAAGGGACTCCTAAATCTAAGGAGGAAGCTTAGCATGGGCACCAAATGGCAAAACGAGTTCTAACTAGGGTACCCATGGTTAGGAAATCTCTACCACTTACACAACAACACTTCTAGAAGTAACTGGGAGGTTACATGCCATTACTAAGCAGGTACGTACATATGCTTTGTGCGGCATGGTCATATGACAATGCAATGATGTAAGCGGAATGTGATCCTATACTATATGGAAGTTATGATTTATACCTGTCAAAGGCGTGAACAAGCTCAGAAATATTCAAAACCCACTAAGTCTCGACGAAACTGCAATAAAATGGGACATTGCACGACAATATTAGTCCATAATGGTTGTAAATAGTAATGAAAGGGTCTAAACTATAGGAACATGGGTAATTTTTGTTTATAAATAGTAAATAATTCACAATTTACCATACCATTTGGTTTTTTACCATAAATAATGCTTTTGGAGCTCTTTGTACCCTCAAAATTCAAACATGGATTCCAGGAGCTACAGGCAAGGAAATCAATGACCGTTTGGACCATGTAACTCCTCTCTTCATATTTTTTCAATTCATTGTCTTTATTTCAGATTATAATGGTTGATTTTTAAGTTTTTTACTAGGGAAACTAAGTTTGCTCGGACCACATGGGTGATAGATCATCGGGTCACGTGTAGGGATGGTTCCATGTAGGAAAATCGAAGCCTGCCTATGTGGCCACACATCTGTTCAATCTATGATCCACATGGATCATCGTGGGAGATGTTATTCAAGTATTTAATCTCACAAATCTCTCTTTCCTGTGTAGGATGGTTATTGAGTGGAGGGAGAGAGAACATGGAGATGTTGATAAGGCTGTGCATGGGGATTTACCCGCCTAATAAGCATTACAAAGGTGTGGGATTTACAAATTTTGGAATATTGGGAGTATGAGGGATCAACCAAGATTACTACAGATGATTGTAAACTATTGGTATCTAGACATGGAGGCATTCAATCTAGATGGGATGGCTCTAAAAATTGAGGTGGAGGATATATATTTCATCACTGGACTATCCCGCTAAGGTGAGGTAGTCAATCTGGATGTCGCTAAAAATTGAGGTAGAGGATATATATCTCATCACTGGATTATCCCGCTAAGTCGAGGTAGTCAATCTTACAGCTTGTGGGACCGATGAGGGAATAGGTATAGATGCGTACATTGCCATATATTTCCTTCCCAACACTGAGAAAGTGTGAATTCAAGTCCCCATTAATACAATCCAGAGCCTAAGCCTCAAGGTGACTATTTTAGTTCTAGCTCGAATATCAACTTCGACATCATTAAATCAGGCACCACGACCTCTCATGTTCTATGTGGTGGAATGTATGAGTCCCACCATTTGTGATTGGATCAATTCCTTGATGGGAACCATAAAACATCATTTGGAATATTGTAAACTTGGATGGGCCAAGAACTTTGGGTTCACCAGCATACCATGTAGTTTCTTTTTTGAGAGGTTATCGGGGCTTAGTCCTAGAGTTGATGTCCCTCCTCATGGTATAAGCGATCCATCCCACACTCGTTGGACTGAGGTGATGTAGAGGTTAGGAGGTGGCAGAGTCCCTTCTCCATTTACTGATGATTTCTTCCACTGGTGGCGGTGAC
Organism: Pseudotsuga menziesii; assembly: GCA_001517045.1. NCBI lineage: Eukaryota > Viridiplantae > Streptophyta > Pinopsida > Pinales > Pinaceae > Pseudotsuga > Pseudotsuga menziesii. The sequence goes on from LPNX010734665.1 coordinate 104,058, forward strand.
AGGTGATCACCATATATGACTACCCTTATGTAGGGATACAATTTTGTGGAGACAGGGCATGTCACTACCACTAGGGTCCGCATTCATGGATATACGTGAGATCTTTTTCTTTTTATGTTTTTCAATATTTCATTTTTTTTGTATTTTTGGTTTAAGGAAATCAAAAACATGTTTTTGGTGATAACATTTACTGACATTAGACTCATTTTTTGCAGACACAGGTCCACGACGAAAAGAGGGATTTCCATGAAACCAGTGTAGTGGCTGAGGAGATGAGATGATCGACATTGATGTTGAGCGAACGCTACAAAATTTATAGGGAAACTTGGCCCGTTTGACCCACAAGGTCCATATGGTACAGGTCGAGGACCTGACCGAGGCTATGCCAAGACATGTAGTCGGGGTACCCCATCATTGGGTTAGACTATTTAGGCATTTAGTGAATGCTATAGTTTTCTATCACTATAATCATCTAGGACCATATGTATAGATTCCAAGACTTGATTTTGTATAAGTCATGTATATTTTGAGGGCCAGAGGCCCAATTTTGTACTAAGACACCATATTTTTTGGAATTTTTCTTCGAAAATAAAATCTTATGGTTACCGGTTTGATATATGTACATGTGTATGAGTGTGAATGTATATGTGAATGCTTCTTTCTTAGTTATGTGACACATGCCAATCTAAAATGTAATTTCCATATGAATCGACAACTTGATTATAGCGTCTAGGTATATGAATGTATGTAATGAAATCAAAATGTCGTTCCGACAATGTTACCCTTAAGAACCTTCTCAACAACTTAGGATCTCTAACGTGGTACCGACCATTCAATTGTGAATCTATGTGAAATTCTAAGAACCAAATGCCATTTGAAATTGCATCATGTAGTAGCTCAATTACCACACTATACTCAACCACATTGTTTGAGGATGGTTGAAGGCATACACCTTCTGAAGACACAAGATGACCCTCAGGTGCGTAAATGACCTAAGCAGCAGAAGCTACGTTCTGTGTATTGTGGCTGGCACCATCTACAAATCATAAGTACATCAAAGAATCTGTTGACATCTACCAATCAATAGGAAGCATGTCAACAAACCGATGACACTACAAGAAAAACAAAAAACTATGCAAAATTGTACAATAATATATAAGGTACCAACCCAAGCTGGAAACTCAAGCGTAGTACTTTTTAAAGTAGAGCCCATTTCTAGGTTCTTTCAACACATTACCTTTGTAATCTTCTAAATCATAAGACCCTTTCTCTTGGGCACGCCTCACGATATAAGAACCATGCCACATAGGATTAAACTTGCTCGTCCCTAATGGTTTGTTGTCTTTATCATATAAAAGGGCCAAGTCACCCTCGTTATTATACTACCGAGGATGGACATACTTGTCCTACTGGGACTTGACATGACTCTTATTCACTTCTATTGCCATGGTAGTCTCTCGACGTTTCTCATCAAGCTGCTCAAAGTGGACTAATCTATTTTCTTACTTAGAGGTGTCAGGAAAGAGCTCTACAACTAGTTTCAAGGAAGGGATCTCGCATTCAATTGGTAAAATTGACTCCACCCCATGAACCAACTGGTATGGTGAAAAAATGGTGGAAGTCTTGAATGTGGTTTGGTAAGCCCACAAAGTAGGATACAACATGGTATGCCAATTAGTCTTGCTTTGTGTGATGTGTTTTTGTAAAATGGTCTTAATAGATTTATTAACTGCCTCGACCTAACCATTTGCTTGGCAGTAATAAGATGAAGAATGTTATTGCTTAAACCCAAACTTCAAAGCTAATTCCGCCACAATCTTATTCTGAAAGTGAGTGTCATGATCAGTGACAATCTCGTTTGGGATCTCGAATCGAGTGATAATTTGATTGAAGATGAAGTGAGCGGTTGTTTCACCATTGGATTTAATAGTAGGCATAGCCTCTTCCCATTTTGTAAAGTAGTCCATGACTACTATAATATGATGATGCCCCCCGGTTGACGCTAGGTTGCAATCCATAAAATCCACCACCACTTAGTGAACTGACCGACAATGATAATGGGATGTAACAAGACGATATGTGAGTGCATGTTCTGAGAAAACACTTGGCAAGGGTGACATCACTTGATCACGTTAACACAATCTTTAAAGATCAAGGGAAATAATAACCTGCTCTTATAATCTTTTTGAGCTACATCAAGCCTGACTAAATTACCACCACACGCCCCACTGTGGCAGTCATTAAGCACAACCTTAGCTTCCTCGTGAATCAAACAATGACGTAAAATAGAGTCCACCCCACGATGATACGATGTGTCACCAACTACGAGGTATTTTTAAGCGTTATGATGTAAGAGTCATCGCTCATCCCTTGAGAGACACGGATGGAACTTCAGAGTTTGAAGAAAGACGATAATATCACCATACCAAGGGTCTGTAGAAGAGATGAGAAAAATGTGCTCATCCATAAATGAGTCTTCATGAGCCGTGTCCTCATCTAGGCTAGGAAGATCTGATATCTACTCCATGAATACCAAATACTTATTGGATTTCACTGAAATGAAATCAAGGTCAAACTCCTATAAAATAATAATACTTTTTTGATACTTTCCCCCTATCATCGATCTGGTCAGGACAAACTGAAATGGATTGATATATGATACAACTGTGGTATGGCGAAGTAAGATGTAATTTCGTAATCGCTAGACTGCGTGAAAAATCACTATGGCCAAATTCTAGACATGAGTGTATTGAAGTTCCACATCAATGAGATTCTGGCTAATATAATAAATAACATGCTCATGGAGCACATCATCCTCTTGAACCAAAACCATACCAACTGTCTCTTGAGACGCGACCACATACGACAAGAAGTCTCTACTGTAGTTTGGGGGAATAAGCAGAGGGGTCGATGCCAAGGATTTCCTAAGGGTGTCGAAGGACTCTTGGGATCGCTCATCCCATAAGAACGAAGTATCCTTATTCAATAAGTGCATAAAACCCTTGTTCAGGTTGGCATAATTCACAACAAATCAATGTAAGAAATTATCCATCCCTTGGAGACTCTAAAGTTGTAATTGTGCGTGGAGGAGGAAGTTGAAGTATTACCTCAGCCTTTAAGGGATCGACCATAATCCCCTCCTTTGACATAACGAATCCCAACAAGCGACCAATCCTAACAAAAAAGTGCACTTTTGAGGGTTTAAAGGAATCTGATAATGACAACATATCCCAAATACCAAATGAATATGTCCTAGATGATCCACCCTATGAAGAGTGATCCAGCAGATTAATCCTCGTTAACGATTCAATTTGGTACAGTGGTTCAAAGAAGCCACGCATGAAAACAAGCGGATTGCGAAAACATAAAAGAAATTGGCGGTCGGAAGACATTCCCTTCCGCAACGTCGGAACGGAAAGTGATTCGGCTTCCGCAACGGCGGAAGCTTAAACGAATCGAGAGCTGGAAGCATTACCCTTTCCGCAACGACGGGGCTCGGAAGCATTTTCCTTCTGAAACGGCGGGCTCGCAAGCCTTTTCTCCTTCCACAACATCGAACGTCGGAAGCATTTTTCTTCTGCAACGGCGGATGCTTCACGGCTTGGTAGATGAAAGCCTTCCGGCAGCCGCAACGGCAGATGCTTGAACAGATTGGAAGATGGAAGCCTTCCGGCAGCCGCAACAGCGGAGGCTCCAAAACCTTCTGGCAGCTGCAACGGCGGAAACCAAATGACTAAAGCCTCCGATTCAGAAAAACCATCCGACAGCCGATCAAGACCGAGTTCATTGAAGCAAAATATCGAGCCCGGTCCTTATCTTCTTCCGCAACGGTGGACAAGCAAATGATTACGACTTTCGACGCAAAAATTGCAATGGTTCGCGCAGGCATTTTCAAAATGGATTTGCAGGATCTTGATGCCATGAGATGGTAATGTCAGGAGATGAAAATCCCGGGGGCATTTGGAAGAAGGATGCGAACGGTCATGTTTCTTGGACGTTTTGTCTCCTTGGTAACGACAAAGATGAGGCTTTTAATAGAGGAAGCCAGGACGTAGTATGGGGGGGTAAAACACAGTGAGCACGCAGTTCGTTGAGAGTACAAGCTTGGAGGCTTTACTGTTAATATCCAGATTGCGGTTTGATTTCGAGGTTGACCATTCTCTGTTACATGTGGGCTTCTTTATCTTTTGAAGACCCCATTGTAATTTCCAGAGAGGAGTCTTGAAGACTTTTTGTCCAGCATTCTGTTTTATAATTGCTGAAGTTGATGCCAGAACCATTTTTGTACCATTTTAAGAGATTAATTGAATCGGTTCCTATTGGAGAGGGACCCAGAGACGTAGCCTAGTGGAGGGGGTGAAATCCGTTATCAAATTCTGTTTCTATGTTTTCATGCTTGGCATCTGTTTATCAGTCTTGTTTTTCATTCCTGTTCTAAGCATTTAATTTCTGTTAATGTTGTTCCTTTAATTAACCTGTTGCACGCATTCTTTTACAAACAAACTTTTAAAGCACTACAGTTGAGGTCCTATGGATCATATTATGGTATCAGAGCTGGTTGATTGTTGTGCAAGTTTGTGAATGCTTACCAGGTCCAGGTTAAAGGTTGGTGATGGAGAATTAGTTGAAGGATATCCTGAGATTGGCTCCAGGAGAACATTCTCAAGAACCATGTCTTCTCCATGAAGGGAAGAAGAAGGACATACCGAACGGGAAAAACCTGTCATTTCCGAAACAGAGTTTGTAGAGGCTTTTATGAGCATGAAAGCCATGATGGAAATTCTACTCAATGAGCAAGCAAAAAGGAAGAACAAAGAAGAAGGATCTTCATCCAGAGATGCAAGAGTGAAGCTTGAAGAAAAGGGTAAAGGAGTAGGAGGTGATGGTGATCCTCCTAACACTAATCAAAATTTTTCTTCTTCTCATAATGCAAGTCCTAACATGCCTTATTTCAAATTGGATGTAAAATTTGAATTACCTATTTATAATGGAGATGCAGATGTTGAAAAGTTAGACAATTTGATCAAGCAGCTTGAAGTATATTGCAGGGTGCAGGGCATTAATGATGACCCTTCCAGGATTCAATTGGCCACTTTGAGGATGAGTGGAATGGCTCTTACCTGGTGGGAGAGCAAGATTCAGCAAGATCTTGGAAAGAATGGTAAAATTATATCAGTTTGGAATGAATTCATTGAAGTATTGAGGAAGCAATTTTATCCTTTAGGTCACATGCAACAATTAACCATGAATTGGCAAATGTTTAGACAAGCTAAAGGACAAAGCATCCAAGACTATACTCATGAATTCAGAAAGAGGGCTATTGCATTGAATGTTTCATTAGATACACAGGAAACTCTTCTTAAGTACATTGGTGGCATGCATTCTTATTTGAAGCATACTTTGTTGATGTTTAATCCCAGTAATTTGGATGATGTATGTGTTCAAGCTACCCATTTAGAAGCCAGGGGTAAGCATGCTAATGATACTTTTGTGAAGAAGTCATTTAAATTTGACAGCAAATCGAAAGGTCAAGATAAGGGGAAAAAGAAGATGGCTACTGTTAAGAAAGAGGGTGAAAAGCCTACATGTTCGCATTGTCAGAAGGGACATGATGTCTCTAAGTGTTGGAAACTTCATCCGGAGTTAAGGCCAAAGAAGTACGGAGGAAACAAAGATAAAGGAAAAGCCAACGCTACTGCAACAGTTATTCAAGACTTGGGATCCGACTTAGGTGATGAAACAAAGGTTACAGCTGTTGGAATCCAAGGTAAGGATAAAAGTATCTCACTTCCCATCGATGCACAATCCAGTTCTAGTACAAGTACAAGTCTGCCATCTACTTCTAAGCAAAATGATAATGATAGAAGTGCACTGTTTCATGTTCGTGTCATTGCAAATCACACAAAGATTGATACATTGTGTGATAGTGGTTCACAAGTAAACCTGATATCAGAAGAAGTGGTTAAGAAATTGCATTTAGTTACTGTGCCTCATGAAAAGCCCTATCCTCTAGGTTGGGTTACTAATGATACACGATTGCAAGTTACAAGGAAATGTGTATTAAAATTTGCAATTACTGAAAAGTTTAGGGATGAGGTAGAATTGGATGTAGTACCACTTGACATTTGTGGAATTGTACCTGGGATTCCATATTTGTATGACCGGAAAGCAGTCTTTTATAGAGAGTAGAATAAGTATCATCTTTTTAAAGAAGGTATGGAATATATTGTACGAGCACATAAGATGAAAACCAATCTAGCAATAGTCTCTGCAGGACAAATGAAGAGGTTGGTAAATGCTAGTAAGAACTTTCTGTTGATGATGGTTAAGATGAAAAATGATGAAGTCTCTAAATCTTTTGAAGAATGTGACCCCAAGCATAAATCTGAACTGATTGACATCATTTCTGAATATGATGATTTGTTTCAAGATCCGAAGGGGTTACCGCCGAAGAGAGAGATTCAACATGAGATACATCTACAGTAGGATGTGCCACTCCCAAACATAGCCATGTACCGGATGTCTGTAATGCAGAGCGAGGAAATCAAGAAGCAGGTTCAGGAGCTGATTGAGAAGGGGGTCATCCGGCCCAGTACTTCTCCTTACGACTCTCCTATAGTTTTGGTTCCAAAAAAGGATGGGTCATGGAGGATGTGTATCGACTACAGGGCCCTTAACAAAATCACCATTAAAAAAAGGTATCCTCTTCCTCGTATTGATGATTTGCTTGATCAGTTGAAACATGCAACTTATTTCACAAAATTGGATCTGCGTAGTGGGTATCATGAAATCCGTGTTGCTGAGCATGATGCTTGGAAAACAACTTTTAAAACGAAACAAGGTTTGTATGAATGGCTTGTGATGCCTTTTGGGCTATGTAACACTCCTGCTACTTTCATGCGGGTCATGAATGATTTCTTTCGTTCATTCATTGATGATTTTGTAATTGTGTATCTAGATGATATCCTTGTGTTTAGCAACACCTAGGAAGAGCATGTGGTACATGCGAATTTTTTTTTAGATGTACTAAGAAAGGAAAAGCTTTATGTAAAGATGTCTAAGTGTGAATTTACTAAAACTTCCTTAGTATATCTAGGCTATATTATTGGTGGAGGCCACCTGCGAGTGGACCCAGCCAAGGTTGCTGTCATTGTAAACTGGCCACGGCCTAACACCATTACTGAAATCAAAAGTTTTCTGGGTGCGGTTCAGTATTGGAGGAAATTCATTTCTGGGTTTTCTTCCATTGCTGCTCTGTTACATGCATTGACAAGTGTTAAAGAAATTTTCTGGTGGGGAGGCAAACATCAGACAGCCTTCGACACTTTGAAGGAAAAGATTAGCACAACACCAGTTCTGACATTACCAGATTTGCAGCAGCCATTTGAGATCGAAACCGATGCCAGCGGGTTTTCCATGGGAGCAGTTTTGATGCAAGGAAGGAAGCCAGTCTGTTACCATTCAGAAACATTCTCTACTGCGGTAAGTAACTATCCGACCTATGACAAAGAATTGTATGCTTTAGTACAAAGTGTAAAGAAGTGGAAACATTATATCATGGGGAAAGAGACAGTCATACATACTGATCATCAGCCACTTCAATATTTGCAATCTCAAACTAGAATACAACAAAGTAGGCATTTAAGATGGATGGGGTTCTTACAACAGTTTCATCTCGTAATCAAGTACAAAAAGGGAATTCATAATAAAGTAGCATACATGTTATCAAGGCCACCTACAAATGCTTCAATCATTCTTCAGAACAGTTCATTAACACATGAAAGTTATATTGAACAATATGCAGAAGATAAAGATTTTAAGGAAGTATATGCATCACTTATACATGGTAAACAGGAAGAGAACTATTTTGTGCATGAACAGCTCTTGTATCATCTCGGTAAACTCTATATTCCAGAGAAAGAAAGAGTGCATGTGATCCAAGAGGCACATAGTTCATTGATTGAAGGACATTTTGGTGTAAGTAAAACATTGTCTGTATTGCAGAATCATTGTTATTGGCCTCAAATGCAAGAAACTGTAGCTAAATAAATAAGAGGTTGTATTATGTGTGCAACAAGTAAGCCTAGCAATAGGAAATTGGGTTTGTACACACCTCTTCCAGTTTCTTCTCGTCCTTGGGAAAGTATTTCTATGGACTTTGTAGGGGGACTACCTATGTCTAGAAAAGGGCACGATTACCTATATGTTGTTGTGGATAGGTTCAGCAAAATGTGTATCTTAATGCCATGTAACAAGTAGATCACTGCTAAACAAACAGCTCTTTTATTCTTTCAAAATGTTTGGGTACATTTTGGGCTACCCATGTCTATTATATCGGATCGAGATTCCCGGTTCTTGGGAAAATTCTGGTCAAATTTATGGGAGCTTATGGACACTAAATTGAAAAAAAGTACAGCTTTTCATCCACAGACTGATGGGAAAACAGAGGTAGTGAACAGAACAGTGGTTCAACTGCTCAGAGGATATTGTAGTAAGCATCCTAAAATTTGGTATGAGCAGTTGCAGTATATACAACACGCTTACAATCATGCAGTCCATTCTTCCACGAAAAAATCTCCTTTTGAAACTTGTTTTGGTTATCTGCCAAAAACACCGATGGACTTCTCTTTTAGCAAAGATGCAGTGGATGGACATCATGATGCAGATAAAGCTTTAAAGTTCATTCATAGAATCCAAGCAGTGCAGCAGGCAGTTCAAGAGCAGTTGGAGAAGAGACAGGCAAAGTACAAAGCTAGGCATGACAAGCATCGAGTTGATTATCAATTTCAGGCAGGTAAAAGAGTTTGGTTAGACATCACCAAAGAAAGAATGAAAGGTGAAGGTAAAAAGCTTAAGCCTATCGGGTATGGCCCTTTTGAGATCTTGGAAAAGATTGGTGCTAATGCTTTTCGCTTGAATTTACCTCCATACATGCAAATTTATTCAGTTGTCAATGTTGAGAATCTTAAATTATATGAGCCTCCTATAATCATGGATGAGGAAATTAACATACAGATTCCTTCAATTGATGATTTGGCACCTGAATACATCAGCGAGTTGCAGGATGATGTTATTCTTGACAGAAATGTAAGGACTTCACGAAGGGGGAATGTTGAGTACCTTCGAGTGGGGCTGAAAGGAAAGCATGCTAGCAAAGCGAGATGGATGGAGATTGGTAAAGTGAGGGAAATTTACCCTCACTTACTTGCAGAATAATTCAGGCTTTTGGTGGTCCAAAATCTCTCCAATGGGGAGGATTGATCCAGCAGATTAATCCTCGTTAACGATTCAATTTGGTACAGTGGTTCAAAGAAGCCGTGTGTGAAAACAAGCGGACGGCGAAAACATAAAAGAAATCGGCGGTCGGAATACATTCCCTTCCGCAACATCGTAATGGAAAGCGATTCGGCTTCCGCAACGGCGGAAGCTTAAATGAATCGAGAGCCGGAAGCATTACCCTTTCCGCAACGGCGGGGCTTGGAAGCATTTCCCTTCCGAAACGGCGGGCTCGCAAGCCTTTTCTCCTTTCGCAACATCGGATGTCGGAAGCATTTTTCTTCCGCAACGACAGACGCTTCACGGATCGGTAGATGAAATCCTTCCGGCAGCCGCAATGGCGGACGCTTGAACAGATTGGAAGATGGAAGCCTTCCGGCAGCCGCAACGGCGGAGGCTCCAAAACCTTCTGGCAGCCACAACGGCGGAAAGCAAATGACTAAAGCCTCCGATTCAGAAAAACCAGCCAACAACTGATCAAGACCGAGTTCATCGAAGAAAAATATCAAGCCCGGTCCTTATCTTCTTTTGCAACGGCGGACAAGCAAATGATTACGACTTTCAATGCAAAAATTGCAATGGTTCGCATGGGCATTTTCAAAACGGATTTGTAGGATCTTGATGCCGTGAGATGGTAATGTTAGGAGATGAACAGCCTGGGGGCATTTGGCAGAAGGATGCGAACGGTCGTGTTTCTTGGACGTTTTGTCTCCTTGGGAACGACAAAGATGAGGCTTTTAATAGAGGAAGCCAGGACGCAGTATGGGGGGGTCGGACACAGTGAGGACGCATTTCATCGAGAGTACAATCTTGGAGGCTTTACGATTAATATCCAGATTGCGGTTTGATTTAGAGGTCGACCATTCTCTGTTACATGTGGGCTTCTTTATCTTTTGAAGACCCCATTGTAATTTCCAGAGAGGAGTCTTAAATACTTTCTGTCCAACATTCTGTTTTATAACTGTTGAAGTTGATGCCAGAACCATTTTTGTACCATTTTAAGAGATTAATTGAATCGATTCCTATTGGAGAGGGACCCAGAGACGTAGCCCAGTGGAGGGGGTGAACTCTGTTATCAAATTCTGGATCTGTGTTTTCATGCTTGGCATCTGTTTATCAGTCTTGTTTTTCATTGCTGTTCTAAGCATTTAATTTCTATTAATGCTGTTCCTTCAATTAACCTGTTGCACGCATTATTTTACAAACGAACTTTTAAAGTTCTAAAGTTGAGTTCCTACAGATAAAAGAGAGTGAGCATTAAGGTTGTCAAGATACACTTTAATTATAAATTTAAGATTGTGAAAGGAAACGATCATCGCCCACTGAAAAGTAGCTACAACATTGTTAAGGTCGAAAGGCATCTTCCAGTATGAAAAATTACCCCAAGGACATATAAATGCACTCTTTGGTTGAGCCTCAGGTTTAATATGGATATGATTATAGCTGAAAAAACCGTCCATAAATAAAAAAATCTCGCTTCTCGCACACACATCCAAAATCTGATCAATAAATGGAGTGGGGAAGTTATCCTTAGGACAAGCTCTAGTTAGATCTCTAAAATCGGTGCACACACGGATGGTTCCCTGCTTCTTATCCATAGGAATGGGATTGGATATCCATTCGGTTAAGGGAACCAGGTAGATGAAGCCAAATTTTAGCAACTTATCTACCTCAGTCGTAATGGAAGGAACCTTACGAGGATTCATAGTGCGTAAATGTTGTCGAATAAGCTTATCATTAGGAAAAGTTTTATTCTCATTCTTGACAATATGGAGGTCTATCCCTAGAATTTCTTCGTAAGACTAAGCGAATACGTCGTGGAATTTCTTAAATAACTCAGTGCATGTCTGAATTTCTTTAGGTGAACAATTTGCACCGATGTAAACGTTCTCCATCATGACACAGGTTTGAGAAATGTTTATCAGGATGGTGGAATATATGTTCGCCATATTCCCTTCAGAGTATATACCATAAGTGCCTAATGGGACCACGCGGTGACCAAATTTCTTGCTTAAGGTTGATTGAAATTCATCATGGTCCATCCATTCGAGCTTCAGGAGGAAATAATATCGATGATGCATATCCTCCCATGGTTGTTCTGGACTAGTCATGGCCTCGATAATAGCTTCGTTTGAAGGAAAAGACTTGTCGAGGAAATCATGTGAGAATGATGAATTGGCCACCTAAGAAGGTATTAGAATTATTGTGCCATTATATATTCAGGCAATGAGTGGAATTAGATTGAATTATTATGTAGTGTAATTGAATGAATAATACACACTGAACAAAACAAATCTCACAGGAAACAGACAAGTATTGCTCAGTATAATTACAGTATAAAATTCATTACTCCTAGCAATATAAAAAAATGTTACAAATAATGGAATTCGAATCATGTGGATAGGATTCAAATCCAGCAACTCAATTTGATTGTATGGCTAACTAGAAGTGTTTAAATCACTATCAGAGCTAACTAGCTAAGCTCCAGTTGTCTAATCTAGTCTCTCAATCAGTTATAATCAGTTAAACTATTCTAACTGAGGTGGTAGGTGAGAATAGGTGCCTATCCACATGAAGCCATGCAAGATTGGCGCTAATTGAATTGGAGGACATCTAATTGAATATAACTGAAGCATAACTAAGCTTGACTAGTCACCAACTTCCAACAACTGAAGGAGGTTGGTGCTGACACTCCCAGTGGCTGCTAAATTGTAGGTATTGGTCGAGGAGGCGCATGGATTGATGCATGAATGTGTAATTAGTTGTAGTTAGCCTCATTCTGTGTTCCCCACACTCTAGTGACTGGTACATGTGGCCCCATTAGGCCAAGTGGACCCAATAATAACTATATGAATCCTAAGTTAGGCAAATATAATCTAATAGACTAGTTCATACAAGGGAGGATTATAAATCCTAACACCCCCACATAATCCTAACTTGGACAACTACAAGCTGTTACACCGTATCCGGTGTAATGGATAATCCGTATCCGGATTAAGTCAGCCTGTATCTAGGTCTAGGGAGGAATATGTTCCATCTTCAAATAATTAAATGTATAAATGTATAATAATTGAATGGATGATAAAATACAATGGATATGGACACCTTAAATATGGCTGGGCCATCAAATATTGAAGAGATACTTCTCTTCATAAATTATATTTAATATTATTAATTACTCTTAATAATAGTTACCTATTTATTACTATTTTATTGCTGTAACATTGCCTTCCCCTTAGGAAAGCTTTGTCCTCAAAGCTTAGATTATTGTCGTCATCTTTTCATTCTTGTTTTGTGTTGAAACAATGTTATTACTTCCTTTATGTCTTTTGTTTTATAACTTGTATTAGGTGGGTGCTTGGTCTTTACGCAATAGTTTGTCAATTTCCCTTCATTTGTAACTTGAATTTGTACTCTATTCTGTTTATTATTGTTGTCATGTTTTCTATGTACATGAATACGAGGATTTTTTTGTGACTAGCCATATCAAACTTTGTTTTAGAACTCGCTTGTCCCACGATACTTAGAATGTCATCACGTAATGTTTCCCTTTTATTATCCTTACGAGTTATCTCGAGAACTGGCTTCTCTTGAGGCTTCTCACACTCGAAGTCACCAGGTAGTGTTACATTTAGGTTTCTTGAGGGTGGTATAACAATTAAGGTAGAAGATGAATCTATGATATTTGATTTGTCTGACTTGGATTCCTTTGCATATTGTAGGATCCATCTATTTTCATTGTATGGATCGTCCTTATTTTCAATGATACTGGCTTGACTCTCATTATGATCTTGGTCGAGCTCATCTTTATCAAATATATTATTGGTATTTTTGTCACCCCTAAGATATTTAGTTTCCTTGTCTTGATCAATTTTGTTACTCTCATTTTTGTTGACATAGTGGTCCCACATATCTCAGTTACTGATATGGTTTGTATTAGACCTTAGTTTTTGTAACATTTCCATTATTGTATTCTGGTTCTGTGTCATGATGCTCAAGTTCCGTGCCATGGTGCTTATGTTCTGTGTCATCACACTCATCTTGTCATCTAACTCCTTTTGTTTCTTGTGCCTGATGTCTAGTTTGTCATCAAGTTTTATTCCCAGTACTAGAACAACATCTTCTTTCATTTATTTCTTAAATGCCTTGTTATTTTTCGTTTCTTCTCTCAATTTTTCTTGGTTGACGATGAGGGCCTTGATGTTCTTCTCCAATTTCTCAAGTTTGCCTTTTAATTCTGTCATGGATTGGGTCCTTGTAAGCTGAGATTGAATATTTTGGACGTTTATTTTGACTTATGGAGGAATAAAAGACAACTATTATCTTTGAAATAATTGATGAATTAAAAATAATTATTATGATTTTTTTTCCAAAGAAAAAAAGTGTAATTTCATTCATCTTTCGAGATCAAAATTACATTCTGTAGATTCACTTATCGTGAATAATCCAAAAAACCAAAAATTCTCTTGTCTATCATGAGACTGTGAAAGGCTTCAAGAAGACATTCTTCTAAAACATACACCTATACAATCGGTGCAAATCAAACTGTCCGTAGTATCAAAAAATATACAAAAATATGCTGCCAATAAAAAGGCAATTTATAATTCTGCAGATATTTCAACTGTTCCAAAATAAAAAGAGCATAACAATGATCAGTAATATTCTATAAAAGGCCTGTGATAGTACTCCTGGGTACTACCTTCTGTAAATTCTTTCACTGTCCAAGTACCCGCTGCCAACCTGAGCCCTTCCTTGGAAGCTTTGTCCGCTTCTTTGTTATTTTCCCTGTATACATGCTAGCAAGAAAATGAGTCAAAACACTGAATAAGAAGTCTGATAGCAGATAGAATGTGTGCTAATCTCAACTGTCTGCATTCTTGTGTTTCGTTGATCCAATTGATTACATTCATTGAATCTCCCATAATATTCAGGTTGTTGCATCCCTTTTCTAAGGCAAAAATCAGCAGCAGCTTGAGGCTCATTATTTCTGAGTGATTGTTGGTGCCCTCCCCGAGTCCCATAGAAAGAAAAAAGTAATGGGAATCCAATAGATACAGCAATGCGCCTCCTCCATAGACATTGTTTTGTGCTGCCCCATCGAAATAAGCCCACGGGGACGAGCGATCAAGTTCCACTTCGATGCTTCTTCGTTCGCTTGCCACCCTTATATGTTCCGGTAGGGATTTATAGTAACCCACTGCCAGTGCTCCTATGATTACAGGAATGCTGTTAACGTCCTCAAATATAGATTTATTGTGGGCCAACCAGATCCCCCAGGTAACCAGCAATGGTAGGATCTTAATTTTCTTTTGTGTTCCCCTCCACCACCAGGAATCCCACTCAGCTTCCACTGTTTCCCCTTCCCACTGACAATTGAAGCCGACCAATAATGAAACTTCCCTCCAGACTGCTGACGTAAAAGAGCATGAAAGGAATAAGTGACTGATAGATTCCATATCCCTTTTGCATAGCACACACCAGTCGAGGCCCTGAAAGGATCGTTTCTGCAACACATCCCAGGTGGGAACCTTGTTGTTTAATACACACCACATAAACAATTTTGTTTTAGCTGGGCATTTCACTTTCCACAATGGCCTCCACCACCAGACTTCATCCCTGGGTTCCACTCCTGTACTGAGGCACAAGTAGCCTGCCTTTGGTGTGTAAATCCCTCCCGGGTTCGCCTCCCAAACCAAAGTATCTTCATGATCTGTAAGTAAAATATTTGCCCGAACTAGTTCCCTTATATACATGTCCAATAAAGTAGTCGCCTGATCCCCCAACCCCAAAGTGGTCGCCCTTCTCCAGTGTTGATTCCACGGTTCATCCGGCCTTGGGTCAGCAAGATGATTTAAAGTGGTTAACCCAATTTGTCCTAAATCTTCAACCAACTCGATTGGCAGGATGTGCTAATGGGTGCTACCCAGCCATGGGTCCCTTCCAATCAAAACCTGTTCCCCATTGCCTACGTCCCACGCTAGATTGCCTTCTATCAGATGGAAATATTTTACAATCGCTTTCCATATCACCGATCCCCCAGTGTGAACCTTCCTAGGATTCCTGATCCAGTCTGTGATGCTTACTACTGTGAGATATTTCTGTTTGATCACCCGAGTCCACAAACTGCTGGAATTCACCAGCCTCCATCCTCCTTTGGCTGCCAGGGCTTTTGAAAATAAAAAGATGTACTTGAGACCCCACCCTCCAATACCTTTTGGGATTGCAATCCTTTTCCACTTTACCCAAGGAGTTGCCTGTACATCCTTTTTTCCACTCCAAAGAAACCTGAAGCAAACCCTCCGAATCCTTTCGAGAATTCCTTTCGGGATCCAGGATAAGGACATCCAATAAACCGGAATTGCCTCTAGCACTGCTTTGACTAATACCAATCTTCCTGCTCTTGAAAGCCACTTATGACTCCATACCGAAAGTCTCTTCTCTACCTTTCCAACCGGCCATAACCAGTCCTGTTTCCGATACAGATTTGCTTTTAGAGAGAAACCGAGGTACTTTATCCCTACATCTAGGTCTGTAAAGTTGAAAGGAAAGATCCTTCTAAGTTCAGCTTCCTCTTCCGGTCCCAACAGATGAGTAGTCAAAGAGGATTTGCCACTATTTATCTCCATTCCAGTAGCCTTTGTGAAAAGATCCAAAATCTCCTGGAGAACTTGAGAGTCTCATCTAGTGCCCGAGCAAAAGATTAGTACATCATCCACAAAAAGTAGGTGAGTAACGTTTAAATTCGGGGCAATTTGGATCGTAGCAAACCTACCATCAGCTTTGGCTACTCTTATCGCCCTACTGATACCCTCTGCTACTAGAAGAAAGAGAAGCGGAGACAAGGGACAGCCTTGTCTTAACCCTCTCTCGGCATGAAAAAAAGGGGAGGCCGCTCCATTTATCAGCACAGCAAAATAAACAGTTGTTAAACAAGACATAATCCATCTTATGAAATTGATGCTGAAACCTAGATGGGTAAGAAGCAACCTCATATAAAGCCAGCTAACTTTGTCATAAGCCTTAGAGAGATCAAGTTTGATAATAGCCCCCTTCAGTCTCTTAGTTTTAATGCTATGGAGGCCTTCCTGGGCTACCCCAATAGCCTCATGTATCTGACGCCCTTCCAGAAAGCCAAACTGCTCATCCGATATATGTTCAGAGAGAATAGCTTTAACTCTCAAAGCTATTACTTTTGAAATTATCTTGTAGACACAGTTGCACAGAGAGATAGGTCTAAAATCATTGAGAGAAAGTGGGTTATCGGATTTTGGAATGAGAGCTATAAAGGTTGAGTTGAAACTGGTAGGGATCCAACCAGAAGACCTTGAGTCTTCTATTACCTTCAAGAGGTCCTTCCCCAGGATGTCAAAGAGATCCAGGAAAAAATCAATCGTCCAGCCATCTGGCCCAGGACTTTTATCTTTCTGGAAACTGCCCATAACCTTCTTGAGTTCTTCTTCCGACACTTCTTTCATCAGATCCCTGTTTCCCGCCTCATCCACAAAACGAGGAAACATCTGAGCCAATCTGATGACCTCTTCGATTGTGGCCTATTGAGGCGCTTTGAACAGTTGCTGAAAATGATTCACCCCACATCTGGCCTTATCTTCAAAAGAAACATGTGTTAAGCCCTCCTCATCCTGTAAGCTCCAAAAGGTATTTGCTACCTTCCTTCCTCTGGCGTAAGCATGAATTTTTTTTGTGTTATCATCCCCACTTTCTAGCCAAATGGCTCTGCTTTTGAGCCTCCATGATTCCTCTCTTTCCAGTAAGAGAGTGTTGCGTCTGCCTTCCAATCTTAACAGGGCCTCCTTCGATGCTTGTGAAGAAAACCCTCCTCCATCTCCTTCATAGATCTCCAAAAGGGCTGCCTCCACTAGTTTCAGCTCAGCATCTTCTCTCCTTCGCTTTTCTGCTGCCCAGCCCTTGATCTCACCTTTTATCCTTTTAATATTATCTACAAACTGCAAGGCAGCCGATCTATCATTTTCCTCCACAAATGGGCTCCAGTGAGTGTGTAAAAGAGTTTTGAAAGTCTCGTCCTCTAGCCAGGTTTTATTAAATTTTAAAGGGCTTGGGGGATTAATAGGACCCTTTTTGATTTCAAA
The DNA here is from genome assembly GCA_001517045.1 of Pseudotsuga menziesii. NCBI lineage: Eukaryota > Viridiplantae > Streptophyta > Pinopsida > Pinales > Pinaceae > Pseudotsuga > Pseudotsuga menziesii. The sequence continues at coordinate 121,442 of LPNX010734665.1, forward strand.
AAAGATAGGTAAGTGATCAGAGTGTCCCCCACTTCCCACCCATTGTCTAACAAAGAAGAATCTGTCCACCAACTGCTCTGCTACCAGGAAACGGTCTATCCTTTTTGCCACCCTAGCTTCCCCGCTTCGATTGTTTCTCCAAGTTGGCCTAAGTTTGACAGGCTCAATGTCTAGTAAACCTTTCTCCACCAATTTCTGAGTGAAAAAACCTGTCAAGGAATCAACATGTGCTCGCGGCCCTCATACCTCACTTTTCCCCAAAGAGAAATTAAAATCACCACCCAACACAAGCGAATCTCCTGTCACCAAGGGATTTTGTAACAAAGAGTCCCAAAAAAGAGGCCTGTTCAGATATGGCCCTGTTGCGCCTGCAACATTTTCCCAAAATTCTAAAATTTTTGGGACCCTCCTTTACTTCGAGCTATCCATTTTCCTTGCTTAGTTTCATGCTCTTGAGTTTTGCTTATGGATTTATGGCTCCTTCCCGAATTTTGAAGGCTAGAAATTGACTGGTTTTTCATAGTTAAGATGCTTAAAGACTTCCATTGAATTTGAATCCCTGTCATTTTGCAAATTTTTTTTTTGAATTTTCGGACGCATTTCTCCTTGTTTTCCCGACCGTTGCGGGCGTCTTCCGGTTTCTATTTCTCTTGTCCGCCCCGCCGTTGCGGGTGGCCTTTAGATCCTTCTACTCGTCTATCGCGCCGCTGTAGCGGAAGCTTTTCGATTCGAAGTTGACTGTGTCGAGCCCGCCATTGCGGGTGGCTTTCAGGACCGCGTGGGTTTATCACTTCCGCCGTTGCGGGAATTTTCCGACTCTTAATTTTCTTTTCCGTAGCGGACGATTTCTATATCCGCCCCGCCATCGTGGACCGTGTCGCATGGCGAAACGATTGATTGTCGCCTCCGTTGTGGGTGATAGAATGGTGGGAGCGGTCCGCCGTTGCGGAGGTTTCCAAGCTCCAAGCTTCCGATATAATTTCCGCCGACGCCCGAGGTATTATTTTGAGCCATATTCGCCGTTGCGGGTGATAGAATGGTAGGAGGGGTCCGCCGTTGCGGGTGGTATGAAGCTCATGCCGCCCGACCTAACTTTCGAAGCCGCCCCGATTGATGTGACTTCTCGCACGTGTGGATGTGTTTATATATGTTGGGCGACAAACGGGGTTTTTTGTTGTTTTCGAAGGCGTGGTTGTGGTGAAGCGAGCTGTTGAGTTTACGAGCGCGTGAGAGCTAACTGCTGGTACCTGTGGCCAGGTGGCAGGAGAAGAAGTCTAGCTATCATCAGCTCCCTCATTTGGTGGATTGCCAGGTAGGACTTTGACTCTTATCATTGTTTTTTTTTTTAGATTTCTTTCACGCGGTGGGGGGTTTTAAGATTTGGACCCGTCATCCCGTTGCACCAGCGGGGAGTTTCGCCCTTGGTTGGGTTTTTTCTTCAGTCGTCCACCTGGCGTTGCGCGTCGTTCGGTTAGGGTTCCCGGTTGAAATTGTTTGGACAATTTTTGGAAGAGGGGTTTTCGCCTTTTATGTTTAAAAATCCCGTGTTTCCTTTTCTGCCGTTTCAGTCCTTTGGGGGGAAGCGAGGTGCAGGCGGCCGTCATGCCGCCTGCACCTGGTGGTTATGATGGAGGTTTTGGGGCTCCGGAGGCTGTTACGCCTTTCTGCGCTAGGTTTCGTTGGGAGGTTAACTTAATAGGAGCTGCGTTGCTGTTTTCTGTCTAGGGGTCGGGTTGCACTAGCTATAGTCGCCGCGGTTTTTCTGACTCTCTGTTTACAGTCCGGGGTTGTGCGTCGTCTCGGTGGGAATTGGGGATGGCGCGACCTAGTTTTGCTATTGAGCGCTGAAAGCCTTGGTAGGGTAAGAAGGAGGGGTAGCGTGAGTCGGTTTTTGATCAGGATGCCTGGTTTAGAGATGGGCTTGTTTCCCGTCGAGGTGGGTGAAGAAGGTTATCATCATAATATGTTTTCTCCGTCGATTAGTCGCTTGCGTTCCATGGGCCGTAGGTCTGAAGTATCGACTGGTTAAGCCTGGGGTTTTTTTTTTTTTTTTTTCTCTGTGTGATAGGCAGTGAAATGATGGTTGTATGATGCATCTGCATAGATTTTGCTCATGTCGCTTCTATATATCATTTTCATAAAAATGACAAGCCTTGTAATAGAGTATTTTCTTGCCAACCTCAATATGACTGATAATTTAATGCATGTGGGATAAATCATAAAACAACTCATTCATAAGACCTGGTGAAGATGTGCTACAATAAAAAATTTATCGTGCTCATAACACATTGCACAGCACTTCATATTTGTGAATTGTTCAGTAGGAAAGCTGAAGGTTGATTGTATTCACTGATATAATTCTAATATACCTAAAAGAGAGTGAACTGTTGCACAAAGTTTATAAATTGGAATTACTCAATACTATGATGTTGTTTATTGCAGGAAGATCTGAAAATGTCTAAAAGACAGAGAAAGAAGGCCCTAGCAGTAGAGGAGGTTCCTGCAGCAGAAGTAGAAACAAGAATTGAATACATTTATGAGGACACCCAATGTGTCACAGGGGTGGAGCCTGAGTACAGATGGGGAGATGTTTACAGGATGATCTCCCGCAGGGAAGTCCCGGATATGGGGCTTGAGGAGGCACCCATATATGCCAATATAGAGAAATCAGCTATTATGAAGGTCGCCACCAGACCAGAGCTGTTCCCGTGCTCCGAATTGATGAGATGGGTGTTACCACATACAAACCACAATTCAATGCTCATCTGTAACGTCGATGGCCAGGGATACGCTGCATTTAGCCCTGGATATGTAGCTTTAGCTTACCATCTACCAGAGCCTCAGCTTTTCCTTACAGATAGATGGCTGGACGACCTCCGGATGGACCTTGTAGAGACCTTGAAAAGAATGCTCTTACCGGGCAAGATCTTTCGACATAGAGTGACTGAAGATTATGACATAACCACTCTCAGGCCCACTTACAGGTTCATAGCTTTAATGCTAAACAGAATCTTTGGGAGGGAAAATGGCAGATTGTTTAAGTTAGAATGGGTACCCATAATGTTTTTTATAGCAACCGAAGGAACCATTTTCAATTGGGCGAGCATAGTCTCCAGCAACCTCTCCTCTTGTGTGGCTGCAGCTTCAGAAGGAAAGGAACGGAGAAGGTCTGAATTTTACATGAGCTCAATCCTAATCGATTGCATACTATGCCACCAGTCTTTCCCCGGGCTTAAATGTGTTTGGGAGAAGAGTAGGATGCCCGTATATGTAGCATATAGAATGTTGGGAGCTAATCAATACCATACTTTCTATCGAGAGATCTGTGAACAGTTCATCATGCCTCTGCACACTCTCATATTCAAAAAGGAATCCAACTGTATGTCAGAGGAGGCCATGCAGGTCATAGAAGAGTTTGGTGACTATTTTTTGACAGAAACTGGGATGTATTTGAGGATGTTTGGTGGGTCAAAGACCCCTTATCTGTTGCCCAAGTATGCAACAGATTATATCATACACAAGGAAGCTGTCAGACAAGTGTATATAGATGGAGTTGGGCATTTCCTATTCCAGAAGAAGAAGTCTTCCTACCCTCCTCTGCCATTCAAGCTAGGTAGTTGCAGCTTTGCAAATGTGAAGCAGGCTCCTGAATTTATACAGGAACTAGAAAAGTTCCGTTTCAGGGAGATGACCTTTAGACGGAATGATACTCACGAGAGAATGGCTGAACACTGCAGGAAACACAAAGTATTTTATGAGTACACTCATCAGATTGACAGGGATGAATCTATTTTCAGGAGGGCCGCTAACATGACAGCGCTCGGTAAGAGGTTCAAACCACAAGGTGGATCTGAGCAGGAAAAAGCTGAGCAGGCTAAGGCTGAAGAAACAAATAAAAGAATAAGGGAAGAAGCCCATAGACTAGAGCAAGAAGCTGCAGAATGGTCCCAGAGGGGAGAAGAAGAAAAGAAGAAAGCTGCCCAGGAAGCAGCTGGAAAGGTAAAGAAAGCAGCTGAGGAAGATCAGAGGAAAATAGATGAAGAGCTTCGACAACAAGAGGCTGAGAAGACAGAGATGACACAACAGCAGGCTTCTGGATCACAAGCAGAACAAAGTCAGGGTGGGGAAAACCCTGAGGTGCAGACCATGCAAGTGTCCACTACCATCATTCCTTCCACCCCTATGCTCC